>JAWWEQ010000010.1:23401921-23453559 GCA_035583055.1 Torymus tubicola | reverse complement strand
TTAGAAAAATTTGCAGCCCATAGAAAGGTAGTATTTCACCTCTACTTTAATATCCTTTTTTGATTTTTATTCTATGATTAATACAACAGAAGATATTGTAGTCTAAAGAGCGACCCTATTTACAAAAAATTTTCACGAATTTATGGTCGGTACTGTATATCTAGAAATTTATAGAACGTAAGAACTTAACAAAAATGCTTTTTTAATAACTGTATCCCCTTTATTAAATTTTGCGCTTTATTTGAAATCTGATTGGTCAGAAACGTTGTGGCGTAACTATGTGCATCACGGCGTGATATGGTTTGTTTATATTTTTATTATAAAGTTATTTTTTCTATATTTTTGAGATTTACATATATAGAGTATCTCCGTGCGCATAGCACGCATTTGATCTCGTAATTTTATATAAAAATAACTTTTCTGTTAAATATTTCTGTATCAAATCAAATCATGGTAAATAATAAATGAAAATCAACTATAAAGTCGACAAGTGTACTTATTTTGGCGTTAAAAGTCCTTTTCGTAGGTCTAGCTCATCAGTTTTGTTTTAATGTTATCTTCTATAAATTTTATTTTTCACATTTTCATATTAAATGAAATCCTATTGATGATCTAAAACGACTATTTCACTAATCTTTAAATTTCTATAACTTTTAAAAAAATTAACATTTTTTCAGTTGGTAACCCGAAAGTTGAACCTCGCATTCTCCGGAATTAAGTACTTTTTATTTTAAGTATGCGTGACTCTCACTGACAAAGTAATTTGTTAGCAGAAAAGTTTGCCACTCGAATGACGGTGTTCCGTATTCGAGAGAATAAAGAAACTAGTCTGGTAGGTAGGCTTTCAAACATATTTTATATTATTATACGCACTTATTGGACGTTTTCTGTAAAATCCCTCACATGCATGCACATTATTTATTAAATTATCGGTGTAGTAAGAGGACTAACTATATCGAAGTTTTAGTTTTCAAAATATATTAACCAGAAGTAAACATATATTTTTTTATTAAACTGGCGTGTAAAAATAAACTTTATTGATTAATGACCAGATATTAAAAGAACTTGAATGCAGAGCTTTCGGTTTGGGTGTGGTGGAAAGTCGCATACGCACCACGAAGGAAAAGAATATCACCATACAGAGCACGTATTTACTGCCCTCGCCTTCGGCTTGGGTAGCAATTTACTCGTGCTCTGGACTGACCTTTGCTTGTTCCTTGGATGTGGAATATACTATTTTTATTTGAATCGACTGCACAATGAAATGAGGAAGATTTTCTCGTGAATTGGTACTATTTTTTAAGCGAATTCCGAGTTGATAAGTCTTTAGAGTAAACTTTTTATTTCACAATTGCATATTTCGTTCTAGAACATATTCGTATTTTGGAGCTGATTTAGAATGAGTAAAAAAATTTTAAGCAATTTTAAAATTTTGACCTTTAGAGTTGACCTATATGCACTTTTTCCGTTTCTAAACTGAGAACAATTTTTTTGACGCAGAGATGCGTGTAGCTTTGCGCAGAATCTACTGATTTTAACTGCAATCTTTATCTTTACTTACATTAAAACTCTTTCTTCTACTTTAATTCTTTTCATGTGGAAAATTGATTAGTACCTTTAAAAGCTTAATATTCGCCAGTCATTAGTAAGTACTTTCGATGTAAGAGAAACTGTTACTATTAAAAATCGCATCACGAGATTCTTCTGAATTGTTCAACATTTTCTCGTGTTTTATAAAGTTAAAATTGATAGAAACTGTGTGTGAAAAGTGTGCTTCAAAAACATTTTTCATGAGTTTTCGGGCAAAATGAATGTACATTAAGTCTTGAATTTTTCATACATAGAACGTTTTTTAGTTCCTGCTAGTATCAACTTTTATTTTATTATTTTTTTATAGTTAAATACTGCTTTGATATGGTGGATTTATGCTTATCTATTGTATATAAATAAAATTATCCACCAAAAATGGTATATTACATTTCTGAAGGATAGCGCCGTAACCTGAGATCTTTCAAAAATGTTACATTCCGAGTATGTACATTCGACAAAAATCAATTAAAGATGGAATAATCAACCTAAATTGTTTATACGTTTATGAAACATTAGTTATTTTATTTTTTCAAAGGTCTTAAAATATGATATTTAAGAAATATTTAGTCAGTTTTATTCTAAATGTTTTTAACAAAATTCATTTTCAAAAATTTGCAGATGTAGTGTTCTTACATCGGGGCGACTATATTGTATCGTCGTTTCCGAATAGAAAAACGTCAGTTCAGAGTCCGCTTGGAGGAAACGTCATTTCAGAAACCGCATGAAAACGGCGTTATTTCGAAATCGGTTAGAAGAAAGCGTCATCTCGGACGCCAACGTTTTCATACCTGATTTAAATTGGCAGTACTGTCAGAGTTGTTTTATTTTAATTTTAAACAAATTATAATGTAACAAAATAGTTTTTTTTTATATATTTTAATACATCATTTATTGAAAACATGTTTTGTTTTCAAAAACATCAAAACATGTTTCAATTATTTATAAAATTATTATTATAAACGAAATGAAGTATTTTGTTATATTATAATTTATTTTCAAAATTAATTAAGATAACGCCTTCTTCATTTGGATTCCCAAATGCCGTCTTCTTCATGCGAACTCCGAAATGATGCTTTCTTCATAACGAATCCAAAATGACGCCTTCTAAAATGATGATGCCTTTCGATTCGAAAACGACGATATAATGTTAAACTAATAAAGGATAAATAAAGAAAAAATCTGCAAAATTATATTATATAGAAAACAAAAAAGTATCTAATGTGAAAAAAAGATATTATGTGTACAAGAAACTTACCCTACTCGGGGTGCGAGTTTTCCAAGGGGCGGAGCGTAGCACGGTAGCTGCCGATCGAGGAGGCAGGAACTCCCGACGCAGTCCATCCTGGCCGCGGTAAAGCCCCCCTCCTCCGGACTATTCGGCACGCTGGTGATCGTCGCGCCGTTGTCCACGTCGGACTCATCGGAGGGCTTCGCTGGCGTCATCCGCGGCGGGGGCGACGCGTCAAATGGCGGTCCCCTGTCCTCGAGGTAGTCGAAGTACCGCCGGTGCATGTCGTCGTGCATCGGTTGCACGCGCGCCACGTGAAAGTCCCGCCTGATGCGGTGGTACTCGGTGAGGTCGTACGCCCCGACGTCATACTGGGGCGCCTCGTGGCCAGGGACCGGGAGTCGCGTGCCCGCTCCGGGAACCGAGGGCGCTGGCAACACGTTGTAGTAGCAGGGGCCGACGGTGAAGCCCGGCTCGCCTGGGGGTGGCGGCATCGGCACGACGGCGCCGCGCGCGTGGTGCCCTGGCCCGGGCTCGGTACTCGCGGTGGCGGTCGGGGCGCCGGCGTTGCCTGCGTTGGTCGATCGCAACAGCTCCGGGGACGAGGGACCGGAGATTTTGCCCCGCGTCTGCGCGATCACAGTCTCGTAGCTCGGCGGCGGCCCGTATAATTGATAGTATGGGCAGTTGGCGTCGTTCAGCACGACGCTTGTGTTCTGGTAATGGGCGGCCGAACTCGCTGTTGCGGCACCCCCGTACGCTGGCGAAGTTGCGTTTCTGTATGTTGCTGCAGTCGGAAAATAACTAGTTTTACTAAACCTTTGGATAAATCATCGGGATGGTGGATGTCATTTTTAAGAAATAAAAAAACTGCATATAACGATCAACCCGTATGGAAAAAAACAAACGTAGGAAATCGTAAGAAACCGTAAAAACCGTACAAAACTGTAGAAAACCGTTCCAATTCGGACATATTTCGTATACGGTTTTGTACGATTTCTTACATTTTTCTGCGGTTTCTTACGTTTATCTACGATTTTCTATGGTTCATAAAATCCTTCGATTAGCTCCAGAAAATTGAAACGTATGAAAACGTAATACAAGGTACGGAAAGATAAGAAAATGCAAGAAAACGTACGAAAACGTACATTTCCGTAAGTTCTAATGAATATTACAGTTTTGTACAGTTTTGTACATTTATTTACGAATTCATACGAGTTTATATACTTTCATACATTTTATTACGATTCGTAAATTTTTTGTGTAAATAATAAATTTTTCATGTTAAAGTAGTAAATGTAGGAAGCTGTACAAAACTGTAGGAAACCATAACGAAATATGTCCAAATTGGAACGGTTTCCTACAGTTTTGTACGATTTTGTAAGATTTGTTCGGTTTACTACTGTTTCCTATGGTTTCTTACGATTTTCTACGTTTGTTGTTTTCCATAAGGGAACGAACTAAATTCTAACATAAATCGCTTCTATAAAAGGGCATTTATTTCAACCTTAATTTCTTCGTTTCTAATTTATCTATATTTTCACAAACAATTGTATATTTGTCAATACCAATCAAGCATCTAATATTTATATTTGGTAGAATTTATATTGCAGCCTATAAAATTTTTCAAAAATAAATTATTAATTTAACAAAGCAGTTAAGTATGAATATAATAGAGAAAAAAAAATAGTAACATTATATATGTATATTTGACAAAACAGCTTTAATTTTTATTTAACAAAGCAAATGTAGTAGAAAAACAATTATTAGGTGGAAGTAGATAACAAAGACATGATTCCTATTGATTTCCAACAAAATGAAATGAAATAATAATGAAAATATAAAATTAGGTATCTTTCATAACTATGGAAACACATTTTTGATAATTCTTTAATAAAACTGATTAAATTTGAAATAATATTGTAATACATTTCTCTATTTCCAATTAATCTATCATTTATGTTTCAATTATACTAAAAGACAGCAGTATTTAAACAAGGAATAATAGTATTTACTTGCAAATGTGTTTCTTCAAGTAAATAATTACAAACCTTTCCACATTCTGTGTAAAAGGACGGTATTCCTTGCTGTATTGTACGTTATACGGGCTTGCTGTGCTTGACATGTTGGACCACGAAGAGAATTTGGTGCTCTTGAATTGGAAGATCTAGTGGGTATGGCAGATGCTGTTGCTCGGTATCTCCCTTGCAGCCAATATCTATACCACCAGCCACCACCAGAGCACACCAGAAACATAATTATTACCAATAACCTGAAAAGTATAAAAGTAATTAATTAATATGAATATTCTCTATTTTTAAATAAGCAGTACACATACCAATAATACCACAGATGATAAATTTGAAACCCTGGTGATACGCAACAGCCAAAGTTGCAACAATATTCGGTTCTTGGACACCTACAAATATAAAAATGTATAATTTAAAAATTACTTCCACTTTAAATTGAATAAATAAACATATTTTATAAGTTTTTAAATAACTCACACATAGTACTTTGGTTCTCCATGTATTTCAAAGGCACAATATTTTGCTTCTGCCTGAAATTCATTTATATTGATGAAATTTCCATTAACATTATTATATAGAAAGTTGTAAAAAAACTTGTTATTGTATAATATACTAATGTTTATTATAAAACGTAAATCATAAGCAAAGTGAAATATAATAATCAAAGGTGTAATAGGGCCAATAACAGTTTCATGTAGTTAATAAATTAATAAAACAATGCATACCATATTTATACACTTATTTTTAGATTATATTTCTATCATAATGAAAGACTTATGCTTTTTAAATATAGAATTGCCTCATCCTTTAAGAAAATGACTGAATATAAAAATAATATGTATAAATGAAACAAATACAATCTTCTACAGAAAGAAAAAAAATCACTTTTCATAAAAAATCAACTTGTGTGAACAAGAGAGAGTTTAGAACACAAAACACATCATGACCCAAAACATGAAGAAACGTGAGTGTAGCACAACATACGTAAACTAAACATTCGGAAATTCCGGCAACGATCGCGAGTTTCCACTTTGTGCTTCGCGACATACTTTTCGAAGACGAAAAATTTATTTCTTATTAACTTAATGGATCACAGACGGTGCACAATTAATACTATGTTTTGGCATGACAGCCATTTCCTTCTTGAACTGTCATGTGCACCGACTAGTACGACCGACCAACAATTATTGATTTTCAAATTTCGGAGCTCGATATATGACGTCAGAAGCAAGTGAGCCACTACAACGCCGCGCGTCGTCGCGGCCTCGGAGCGTCGGAGCACTCGCAGCATATATGTGTACATGCTTGTGGAAAGTACTCGCTCGGCAAGTAAGGAAACGCTTTGCTCGACACTGATTGAGATGAAAAGTAAATAATAATGCACTTTCACATTCGTGTACATTTACAATTGACTCATCGATTATACCTTTTACTATGAAAAGTTACTTTTTCTACTGTCAAATATTCATTTGAAATTTATTTTTAAGTAATAAGCGTAACAGTTTTTGTATTTTATATGATTTATGTTAAAGAAATTGTCTTTTTAAAAAAAAAAATGTTACCATATGGAAAATGTACAAGATGGACTTCTCAATGTTTTCAATAATTTTATTGTGAAATACAATACTTATTTTTAATTTGTAAAAAAGGTCCTTATAAATCTAACTTTCTGTTGAGATAAATAAATCTTAAATATGATAAATTTAAAATATAAAAAATAATTAAAAATCATTTCATTTAAAATACGCTAAAAAATTTAATTAAATAATAAATGCATTTATTTTTAAATTAATTAGATTTTACATTACCTTACACATTTATTTACATTGAAAATTAATTAAAAAAGTAATTGAATAATTTTCTTTATTTTTCGAAGTATTTATACAGTGATCTTCATACGTATCTCTATATAATGATTATAAAATTTTTTTTCTTTTTTTTATTACACATTGTTAAAAAATATAAGTATACTTGCATAACTTTAATGATGTCTTATTTGATAAATCACAGAACTTTATCATGTGAAGTAAGATTATAGAGATTCATGTACATAGAGTAGCTCGTGTAGGAAAATATTAGTTTTCATTACTCTCATTTGATGTGTTAGTCTTGTGATCATCAATCTTAATTCATTTTTAAAATGCAGTTGTAATAGTTGTAATGTAAACTTATTCCTTCATTTTTTCAATATTTTCATTAGTTTCATTCAATAATGTTACTAATTTATTACGCCGATATCTTCTGTATTGTTTTAACCCACACCAACATAGAGCTCCAACTATCAATGCTACTAGTGAGAACGAACTGTAACATTATTTGTAAATTAATAAAGATCAATAAATTGTACATAATGTAATAAAAATAACTGATATATTTATAAATAAAATATAATCATACGTTATAAAGAGTACTTGATTGGAAGTTGTAGATTTAGCACAACACTCATTAGATCCACAGCATTCTTGATCTACACTACATAAACCCCATTCACAATAATGATGAACTGCTGATATCTAAAATAAAATTCATTATAATAACACAAAGGAAACATCATATAACCTCAATATTAATAAAATTCACATACTTTAAAACTTTGCATATTTAAAGTACAGTTGTGGAATTAAAAGATATGTAATACTTACCAATCTTATTTCAGATATCCAATACAGAACAATGAAAATGATTCTTTTCGTTAAATCAGCCATTATCAAATAAAAAAAGCATGAATAAACAACAACTTATATGTCGCAAAGTACTCTAAATTTCACACTCCAGCGACCCACTGCCAATTCCAGCATGACACATCTGACGTCTAAGATCTGACTCTGACTATCTGAGTATCTGACTGAAACTGAATACAATATTGTAATTAAAATTTAAGAAATAAAATTGTCCCTAGTATCTATTGTTGATTTGTATGACTATTATGTGTTGTGTTGTGCATGCATCACGCTTTATAGAGATTTTCTTGAAAGTTGTAAGCATTGCTTTCTAACTGCAATTCAGGCCGCGCCGCAGGCGCTCTAGACAAATCAATCTGATCCTATACTTATATATATATATAGCGACTATAGCAAGTTTTACATAACCTACGTACGAAGATATCAAACGTATAAAACAGTATTTCATTTACACGTGTATTTGAATTAAATTTTCTATTACTCTTCAAAAATAGCTGCCCAAAGAATTACTGACAAAATGACCCTATCTCCGCAAATTAAACAGAAAATTGCTGTTGTGTTGGACATTTCGAAAGTTTGTTTCCATTGGGGATTCATACCCGCTGTATTATATTTAGGTTAGCTTGTGTTAATGTTAATTATATCGTCAATAAAAATATTGTATTTTACATTCTAATTAATATTCTCATTTTCATTATTGAAGGTTTTCGAAGAGGGGCAGATCCTGGAATGCCAGAACTTAATGTTTTGAGGTAAGATATTTTTTAATTAATATATATATATATATACATTTTTAGAGATTAAATAGTTATTATTTTTAAATTAAATTTTTAAACGTTTGCTATTATGAAATTCTATGTTAATTAACGAATTTCAATATCATAATATAAAATAATCCGCATATCTGTATTTACTTTCAATAACTTATGCTGTATCTATTTTTGTTCTAGCTTACTATGGCAATAAATAATTATGGAATAATTCAAGAATTTCCAAAAGTTCCTCAATTTACTTTGATTTGTTGCAAATGAATTTCGTATTCAGTTACTTCTTAGATGAATATCTAAGTACAAAAGTTATGGAATGTTTATAATGTACCAAATAAATATTATTTTATAGGATTCCTAACTTACATGTTATGTTTTTTGTTTAAAACTAAGCAATGTACCAGAGTAATTCCAATTTGTAAATTAAAAAAACAATGTAATTAATAATTATATGTTATATTATTATATTTCCTTCCTATAAGGTTTGAATACAATTTTTCTATTATTTGTTTATAATTTTCTTTTTTCGTGATTTTTGTATTAATATACGTGAATTGGAGTCTTTAGATACACTATTTCAACAGATACAAATTTTGGTTTTATCTGATATTTACGTCAATGCTTGAATATTATACTTAATGCTGAAATTATGTTAATTTTGAAGTTTGTATAAAAAAAACCTTTCTAATAATGTTATAAGTTCAAATCTATACTTGTATAAAAATTAACCTTATTCGCCAAAAAATGTCATGTTTCACATGTGCTAAATTGCTAAATAAATTAAACTTTATGCGTTAGACAAAAATAAATGATATCACCGAAAAATAACGAAACACCTAAAACGGCCCCTCTCCATTGCATGCCGTATCTTGGAGTTATACGGCGCAGTGCGCAGTGTATATATAGATATACAAGATCGTATAACAGAGCACGCCGCATGTTTGGTTTGGACACGCGGTCATGCCTTGGAGAGTAGATCGGGATTTAATAGTGAATTACAGTCGAAAACGAGTGAAGTGTGTGTTAGTTTTTCATAATTGAGTTAATCGAATTATTATTCGATAGTTATTTACTTGTTATTTGTCTTCCCACAACAACAATCGTAAGTATAGAGATTTCGAAGGAAATATCATAACCTCTATTTAACGCCAGCATGCCTTATTAATTTAATAACTCTTTTTTAAATAAATAATTGTTTGTGATCTGACCTTGTGCTTTATTATTAACATTGCATATCATTCAATGAAAAGTTCAATTTCATTCAATTAATAATAAAATATCATGTATTGGTATACTGTTGTTGCACCATATTGTGCTGTAGTTGTAGCCTATATTTGGTGTATGTCAAAAATAATTGAAACATTTTTTTATTAAGGAATGTATGGAAATAAAGGAATTTATTTATTTTACTGATATTTTAGATGTCGATTGTATCATCTCGTGTAAGTAGTGTATCATCAATTCTGAAAGGATCTGGTGCTAGATCAGCAATAGTTGGTTCAAGAAAAAGGATATGTTTTAAGTTGCCAAAAAATTTAAAAACAGTTCTATTAAATTTTGAAAATGGATGTAACCGACAAGAATACCAGGATATGGTTTGCATTCTTAGAGACACAAATGTCAAGGTACGATATATACATGTATACATAGATATTTTTCTATACAAATTTGGTTGACATTATATAAAAGTTTAAAGTTGTCATACTACTCTCATTTCTTCTTGAATATTTTATATATAATTTAAAATAAATTTTATTTACTCCAGGATGATGAATTTCTTGAATTATTAAATGAACTTCATGAATGCTTGTCAATGTTAGGGCCTATTCATAGACTACTTATAGAAGTTATTCTCAATATTAAATGGACAGAAAGGTCTACAGAAATTATTACTGCTTACAAAAAGTTCATTGAAGATTTAATGTGTATGCACATTTATCATTCAAAATTAATAATAGATAAACTTGTATATCAACTGAAATCAGGTAAACTTAAAACAAATTATTTTATAGTTTGTATTTTTATTTATACAGAAATTTAATAGTAAAAATTTATTTAAAGTTGAGCCTAATATACCATGGATAGAAGGGAAGTATCCAGAAAACTTTGCAAACAAAATTAGTCATGTTCATGATCTTTTTAGAAAGTTTTTGAAGACAATACCTATGTAAGTAAAATTTGTTATATATACATAAAAATAATAGCTTAAAGTATGTTAATAGAACTTTGAAAATTATTCTAGGTTAAATGACATTTTGATTCAAAGTATTTCATCGCACTTTCCTAATCTGAGAGAAGAAAATGGAATGTTAGCAACACAACAATATGTGTTTGCTGTACTTCAAATACTTGCATATGCACCACAACTAAGAAAAGATATTATTTGTTTAGTCATACACAGGTAAAATTACGTTAATAATGTCTTTTTGAAATATTGTTTAATTATATACAGTGTATGTAATAGTTTCTAAATTATGTTATTTTTTAATAACTAATACACTTTACATTATTTTATAGATTAATAACTTTGGATGTTAGCATACCGCTTTCTGAAATTCAACAGATTGAAGAAGATGATGAGGATGAAGAAATGGAACAAGATGATGAGGAAATATTTCAATTAGATGATCCTGCTTTAAGTAAAAATTCTAAGCAAACCAAAAATTTAGAAATGAGACAAGGTGTGGAAGCATTAGATGTCTGCATGGAGCAAGTGTTCTTTTATATACATAACTGCTGTTTTATTAATGAACAATTACAGCTTGATTCGTTAAAAAGCCTTTACAGTGATTTATTATATGCATTTGAAAGAATAATTTTACCCACACATGCAAGTCATCATGTTCAGTTTATTATGTTCTACTTTTGTAGTTTCAAACCAGCTGTAGTAGAGGCATTTATTAAATGGTTATGGCAAAAAGTATCTAATCCAAATGTAGCTCCTGTAATAAGACAAACTGCTGTATCTTATATTGCTAGTTTATTAGCAAGAGCCAATTATGTAACAGTTGGGTAAGTGAGAATATTTTTTTATATATAAATTTATATTTCTTCCACATTAACTTACATTTTATATATTTTTCAGTCTTATTCAAGGTGTATTATCGGACATGTCTACTTGGATTCACAGTTATATCAGTTCACAAGATAGCTTAGAGTGTGCTAATAGTGATGTAAGAGTTCATACAGTTTTCTATTCAATATGCCAAGCTATGTTTTATTTGTTAGCTTTCAGACACAAGGATATCATAGATGGAAAGAGAAGTGAGTATTTGAAATGTAAATAATAACTTTTGTTTATTTCTTTACACCTATTAAAAAATCTTATAAAATATATAATTTTCAGATCTCTTATTTTTACAAGAACTTAATCTTACCAAAATAGTTACATGCCGATTAAATCCACTAAAAGTATGTCAACCAGCAGTCATGCAAAATTTCGCAGCTGTTACGAGAAAATATCAATTGGCTTATTGCTACACAGTTATTGAACGAAACTCACGATGTAGTTTACCAGTTCTTCACGCTACGAATCGTTTTATAAATCCGTTAGAGACGTTTTTCCCATTTGATCCATATTTCCTAGAGCTAAGTGGAAAGAGAATCACACCTATGTACAACACCAGTCAAAGTACATCTAATCATACAACAGATCCATTTAATTCTAGTAATAAATCGGAATGTGATGAAAACGATTTTATGGACGAAAGTTTCTCCTCTCAAAGTATAGAACCGCAAAATTATCTTGATAAATTTTCATATAGCACATCACCGGGTTTTATATATACGTGATTACATTTAGTATTTAGGGTTTTGTAATAAATAGTTGAAAGTATTAATGGATTATTTTGCCATGCGTTATATTTGTATTTACATGGGGCAAATTTTCAATACGGATATAAGTACGCTAAACCCGTTCGACTTATTAGCTAGTAAATAACTTAAATCTATAAAAGTACCTAAATAACAAGAACAAATATTGAAATTTATTTACAAACAAATTAATATACGTTGCCGTTACTTTAAACAATGAGAACATGTAATGCAGTTTTACATGATTGACAGCATTATTTTTTCATATTACTAATTACGATAAAATCTTTATTTATGTACATAAATAAGGCGTATAAAAAATTCAACGGTCTTAAACTAAATTGACAATTGCTATGAACGAATACTGCCTGGTGAAGTGTATACTTTCTTTGTAGATTCACTTTACGTAATCGAAGTCATTACCGTCCGATCGCTGGACGACGTTGAACTGATGAATCCCATGCAGTCATAGCGATTCAAAGTATGAAAGGCAAGTCCTCTTGTTGCTTTATAAGAATCGCGAGAGCGTCCTCAAGATTCTCCGGCAAGTGGTCTAAAAGCATGCGGGGCATCACAGACAGTTCCATAAACTCCTCTGGATGAGCCCATCGCATCTCAAATTTCTTTTCTTTGTTATTCTTTTTCCTGCGATAAACGAGTTCGTTGTTAATTTAAGCGTTTGTGCAGACTCGTTAATGTAAATATGCGGTTCTATATGTAAATTGGCAAACCTTTTCTTTTCTTTCGATGCAGGTTTGCATCGTACAATATGTAGTATCCTACCCGCTGTGTAAAGTCTGACTTTAGAGTACCTTCTTCTTGTAACGTCTTTTTCTAAGATCGTCGTTTCCTATAATTAAATGAATCACGTATATTATTATATATATGTATTTATAAGTATAAAAAGCCAAAACATATATTTGGTTTTATTTTACACTAACAAAACGTTGTTAATTTTTAAATATAAGAAGTGTATTAAAAAAAACGATTTTACGATTAAGATACTATAATAAATAAAATACGAAATGACTGCGATATGGACTGCGTATACTATTTATAAACGATATATTATATTTTTACGTTGTATGTAATCTATTCGAAATTCACACTTTCATAATTAGGAATACTATTATTTTCTTACTGTTTGTCGTGCCGACGTCGCTTCTGAAAGAAGAGGCAGTTGCCCTGGAATAGAGTTAATCGTGTTACCATTTCTCCACGTTCTATTGAGATCTCTATCAGGAACACCAAACAGCATATAACCAAATCCATTAAGAACTACTCTGTACTGTAAAAATCATAATAAATTAAGGGAAATTCATTTATCATATTAAAAATGTGTTTTATTTTCTTTTACCACGAATTATAAAACCTTATTCTACTCGTTAGCAAGTACCATATTTTTCTTATTTTAATTGATAGTATGTAAAACAGAATTAGTGTTTTTGATATATTTTATTCAAACGTATTTATGACTTTTATAGTTATTATAGTTGCGGTATATACTATAAGAAGAACCTTACCTTTGGGAGCCTACAAGCTTGTAATGTAATCAATAACGACGTTCGAAAGTTTTCTATACTATCTACGCTTAGTCTCATCACCAAATCATCACCTAATCCAACCGATAATACGTATTCTTCAGTCACTCTTGCGGCTTCTCTGCTCAATAATCCAGCTGTAAAGATTTAATTATTTATTATTCAATCAAAAACACTGAATTTTAATGAAAATTTACGAAGAAATTTCAAAAAATTATTCTATACTTATAGAATAAAACGATTCATTGATTAATTTTAAACTTCATAATTAAATCAAATTTACCAGGCGTCGCAAAAGCATATACACGTAGATGAGGATACCGAGGTCTAAGCAGTGTACCTAACAATACTGCTAATCCTGCACCAAGACTATGTCCTATAAAATTATTTATAAATTTGATAACTATAGAAAATGCAATACCAAATGTGATTCAAGTAAATAAATAAAAATACCTGTTAAAGTAAGGTCGTAATGAGGGTACATTTTAAATGCATTTTCGAGTACTTTGTATTCATCTAGTTGTTTTAAAAGTACTTTAGCCCCTACAATCATACCCCTGTGTGCCTGGAAATGCAAAAATTCATTCAGGAGGAAATTTAACCAAATAATACATCTATTTTTCAAAATACATCATTTTGCAGATGTTTGATTATTTCATTAAAAAAAGTCAAATAAAATTCAACATTAATGAGTTAAGATACTTAAGTTTTTTTTATAAAAGATCAATAGCATTGAAAAAAATTGTATGCAAAATTTAAAAAACATATCGATTTATAAAAAAAACTGAAATACTGTACCATGCTGCCTGGAGGAAGTCCCTCCGGCTCGAAGGAATCAGAAGCCGCGGCTATATCTGTAATTAGGTCTCTCAAAGACAAGGAGCCCCTTATGACGATGACGATGCTCGATGTTTTGTGATCGGCCAGTACGCAGAACGGTATCTGTAATACGTAAAAGACCGGATAAAACGTAAGACACATGAAGGAGAACAAACATGCTGTAAAAACGTCGAGATTGGGTCAATTTTCAAATATATATAATCTACATTTTAAATTTTTTATTTTTGTTTGATTTTTGTACGTAATTTAAACTTGTAAACAATACACCTTTGTAGAATCAAGCTCGATAATACAAATCTGTAAAGTAAAAAAATGGTTTGCCCTATATGTACTAGACTATAATCATGTTTCTATTTATTTTAGTTCGAACAATTCAAATGTAACCTCAGTTTGGCACTAGATGTTATAATTTTAAGATATCCCTAACTCTGGAAATTTTGAGATATCTTTAGAACTTTAGACTTAAAATTTTTTCCGTTAAGAAATATTAAATCAAAAGTTTGAGTCCGAAAAAATTATAGGTATTCATATAAAATTCAATTTTTAAGATAATGTTTCTCAAAGAAAAAATCATATTCAACTGATTCGATATGGATTCTGTCGTGGGAAATTGCTACTCTATAATGTTATTGGTTGAATGATATAAAATAATTTTTTGATCTTACGATAATAAGATATCTAAAAATTTCTGAAGTTAAGGATACCTTAAAATTCTGACGTACGGTGTCAAACTGAGCTAATTTTCGGATTTAGCGAGCCAAAATATATCGAAATATCCTAATTTGGTCTATTGCATAAACCCCTTTTTTATTTCATGGGCTTATGTAATTAGTTTTTAAAGATAAATTTGATAATGGATAAAATTTATACAATGTAACATTTTTTTCACTTAAAAGATACGTGAATGTTCATTAGTAAAAATTGATAAATAAAATCTTTAATATAAGATTGATAGATCATAAGTTTTCATATACATACCTCACATAGATGATTCCTGAAGGATGCGAAAAGAATGTCGTCATCGGAGAGCTTAGAAAGAGTTTTTACACCTGCCAGACTGCATAAACAACAGTTGTCATCGAGCACAATATTTCGTTTCCTTCTAAACATAAAAAGTACAAGGCCTATTTATACTTTATTCCGTAACTTGGATAAAAAAATTAGAATAGATATATTTGATGTTAATAACATTTTTAAACAATTTAGATCATTTTATCATTACGCTTTAGACTTAATACACTTGTTATGATTTATGCCGATGTAATCATTGCTTTTCTATTTTAATTTTTAATAAAATTTAAATAATGAAGAAAAATGGAGAAATTATTTAACGTATATGAACCATTTATTAAAGAAACTACGAATAAGAATATTCGCAATGATGTTACTTAACAAAAATATTACTTTCAAAATGTACTAATTTATATATAGATAATAAAATTTAATAAAGTATATTAATGTAATAATTCATTATAGTTGTCGGAGAAAGAAAGCATATTGCAATTATTTTTTTTTCTTTTCACAGAACGACTCGTAATTGGTATCTCGTATAATCTACATACATAAATTCACGAACAGTATAATATGTTTGATTTTTAATGCAGCCCTTATGAAACCGACACAAACGATGCTCACGCATAATAATGCCTGCAATCAGCATGTATTTCAAGATAAAGCGCTCATATTTATATAAGAGAGTAAGTACGTTATCGTTCCGGGTGCAATAATGAATTTTCAAGTTTCCCGGTCGTTTACTCATGCAACAGCACATGCATTAATTGTGCCGGTTCCGAGAACGTCTCACTGTTTTTACTTATGCATTCGTACACATCCTCTATGCCAAAAAAATATTCAAATTGCTTTTTAATTTCATATTGATTTATAATTTGAAATTTACGTTACACTTTCTATATTTTTACATAAACGTTTCTACTGCGAAGAATTAAAATGCATATCAGTCAATATATTGATGATTAGAAAAAAGAAATGATTTAATTTACACATTCACTATTCAATAAGTGACAAAAATGAGATCTTTTAACGGTTTGATTATCAAACTTTTAAAAACGGACTAAGAAAGCTTCTTTCATCCTTCGATTCATCCGCGCATGAAAAATCACCTCCTCACCATGAGTAACGTGCATGCACGCGTCATAGATAATTTACAAAAAGAATCATTTGTCTCCCCGCACATACCGTAAGCAAGCGCAGCAGGTCATCTGGCGCACAAGGCGAAAGCAGCCAGTGCAGGCGTGTCTGTAGATGACGAAGAGCCATCCGTAGGAGGCGATGGAAAGCTGGAGGTAGTGGTGGGCCCACTCCAGGGACATCCATTCGGGCGCCCCCGCGAACAAGCTCACACCGTCTGGAAACGAACACACGTATAGGTGTAATAAGTAGATTCGCAAACGTAGAAAATTTGGAATCCTGCAAGCTATGTAAATTCCGTGTGTACAGAGTCGCTGCGGGCCGTCGTTGGGTAATTTTTACTTTCTCAAGTCGCGCTCACGTAGTGCCTTGCTCACGCACATCTTTATGATAATTTACTTTTCTCTATTTGCTCGAAAGATCAGTCGTACGTTAGACTTTGTCGTTAAGTTTTTTTATTTATTTATTTTCTTTTTTTTTTATTTTTCAAGCGAAAAAATGATAACTACGGTTTATGGTTCATAACGAAGATTGATAAAGAATAATTCCATTAGTTAGTTTCAAATGAAATTTGTGAAGTAATTGATAATAAAAAATTTAGGAGAACAATTATATTCTTTATGGAGTAATTACAACTCATTATACTCGGAACTTTTAATCAATATACCAGTATATATTTTAATATAAAACCTTTTACCGAGTAATAATATAATTAGTACGAAACGTAATGATGTATAATTAGCAAATAAACATCATAACATTTTATTAATTGATTACTAGAAATATTACTGTACCGTTTGTATATTTGGGTCGTGCGAGAATATTTAGCCTCCTTAGTTCAAGAGTTTCACGTTTCTGTCTAACTCTCAATAGAATACATCCTGCCATTACATCGGAAGGCACCAGATCCGTTCCTCGGAATAGAGCACTCAGCAATCCTGAAACAGAAGAAAAACAATCAGGAATTTTTACAAATGTTTATCCAAATAAAAAGTCAATACAGCATTTTTTAACATTGCTCGTTACAACTGACCCAAATCACTGTTTCATTTAAGAATAATTATTGTCAATGAATAGGTCTTTTGATGAAAAGAATTTTCATTGCTTGAATAGCAGAAATCGTTACGGCGGCGTATCTTTGTCATTTCATTAGACGATCAGTCGTGAACATTAATAAGACAAATAATTCAGAATTGAAGATTGATTGATATCGTCGCGAATTTGTGACCGATGCGGACTGACCCACTTGTCAAGTTTGCTTCATTTAACATTGATTGGAAAATAATTGGTTAGCGATCTGACAGTTAGTATGAGAAATACGAGATAAATCATTGGAAAATATTACTGGGAAGAGCGTTCAATATGTCATGAATAAATTTCATTAAAAATTTCCACATATTCAAACGTTTGATTGATAGCATTGCAAAAGGTAATTAACATCCTTGATTTAATGATTTATAGCAAAGTCTTTATCATACAAAAATTTATTAATAATGAATGAAGAAAAATCCACGAAGCAAGCATAATCGCTTGTATAGCGGCTGGATCGCGTCCGCCGTTCACACCCGCACGTTATATGTACCTATGTCTCACCAGCAACATGTTGAAAAGTCTCGCTGGCGCTCTCGTCGCGCCTCATCCACCAGAAGAACTTGAATCGACGCAGCCAGATGCGCGACACTTTGCCATGTTCGATCGAGTCCTCGAGTTCATCATCCTTTAGGCCGAGCGAGCCAAGGGGATCGAAGATCAACGCTAGTCCGAGTATCGTCAGGCCGATGAGCACCCAATCGAAAAGCACTAGAGACTCGACGACGCCGATCGTGTAGTGCTCGCTACTGCACTCCACGTTGTCGCTGAACGCCCATAACGTGCCCAGAATATTCCACACTATCTCCGGCGGTATCAGCAGCACTCTGATACAATAGAATACAATATGTTAAACTGATTGTATAATTTTTTTTATTTTTTATAGTTTAGTTTTATCGATTTATGGTCAAGCCTGAAATAAGAATGAGAAAACCCGCTACATTGTGGAAATTTTAATTATAAGTTACTTTCTTTTTAGCGAATTCCATGGCTAAGAATAATATTTTATTTTTATTTGATAGTTATAAACCATGAATTTAAAGGAACTTTTGGCTTTTAACTACTATTCAATTTTTTAGATTTATTGTATATTGTTACCGATTCCTTCTTTTTTAAATATTTCGTTTAAATAACACATTAACTATAAAATATAGCTAATCCTATACGACGGAAAATGTAAATTAAATTACGATTTTCTAACAATTTTTTTCTTCACTGTTCTACTACCAAAGACACGTGAGGTACAGAAATTATAATGATATGAATACAGCTTATCAAAAGCTGGAAGGTACAACTGCATATTAGTAATGATAAAGTTACACAAGTGATATTTCAAGTAGTATGAGTTTGAGAAAAAGAATTTACATGAATACCAAGTATCTAGAAAGACCAGATTGTCAAAGATAGTATATTGATCGTGCTTTTTGTTTTTTAACACATCATTGAATAATTTTTTGTTAACATTTTTTTACTGGGCAATTTATTTACAAATCTGACGATTCTCTTTTTCTTTGGCATAAATCAAAACAAATCATTTATTCTGTAGAGATTAAGTTCATTATTTTTAATTCTTAAATAGAATTATTATAATTGACATCACAGAATGAAATCTCAGTAAAGCAAATTTTATCCTCGTTAATAATGTTTTCAAAGCTGAAATATATGTTGACGTCAGCGACGTCTCGCATTTTTTTACTTTTTTTTATAATATTGGGAATATTATTTCTCTGACTTTTTCCCCGAATATCTCGAGTGTCGACGCACCTCACGAACTTCCCCGAATTTCCCGACATCACGGCTCACGTCAACGGGCCGCACCCTCGGTCCGCTCGCAACATCTTCTTTTGGACCATATACTGATTGTTTATCGCCGACGTGCGGTAACCAATCAGCAGACAGGAAACCTCGCCCCCGACCGCAGGCGAGGTATTCTGCTGTGCTCCGATTTTTCGGAGCACACTCGCCATCCGCGCTCCGAGACAGGCGAACCAACCTGGCCTAGACGCCGTGCCAGGCTTTCTTTTTAGAAGAAGACCTCGCCGCTATCCCCTTTTCCCTCGCCCAGAGCGAACTACGTCCGCTTTAGGGCATAAAGGGTCAACTCCAAACTTTTTGGAGTCGAAGGGAAAAGGGGCAAATGATCCTCTCGTACTGATTCTCGCACGTTTCTTTTTTTTTAAATTCTTTTATTTTTTTATTATAAATTATGCGCCGTAACCTTTTTTATGATATTATTATTTTTTTTATCACGCTCGACCGTCGATTTATTATTTAATTTATAACTTAAATGTATCGTTTCCATTTAATTAACCTAAAATTCGAACCTTATCCCTCATGCTCCTCCAGTCGCTGAGTTTACCACAATTTTATCTAAAAATATTTTGAAGTAGCTTAGGTATTTTATTATTAATTATTATCTTTTCTACAATTGTTTATTCGCCATTGTTCGTATCCATACGTGTTTTAGTTTTATTATGAAGAATTCATCCTTTTCAATAGCTTTTTAAGATACTCAGAAAATATGTTGAACTTAATACTTTGATTTTTTTTCGATAATAACCAAATAATACTAATGATGTTTAAAATTGCATTTTTTTGTGAGATATAAAAAAAATTAAAGAACAAGCGTAAATTTCCAAAAAGTAAAAATTGAAAGAAAAGATAAAACATTATATTATACATGTATATACTTAAATATAGGTATATATCCATCATTTTGCTGTCTTAGGTTAATAAAAAAAAAACGGTTAAAAAAAAATACGTGCATATGAACTGTTGAAAATAAAAGTCATTCCTGTTTTCGTTGAGCTAAAAAGTATGAAGGATAAATCTCACTTTTTGCCAATTGCTAGATATAGCATGATATAAATTTTTTTAATGCAACAATCATACATAATATAAAACTTAAAGTACATCGTTGTTTACTTACTTAATAGTGAGCAGAGGTTGAACGTAACGACGCGCGTAAGTATCAGTTATTGAGCCTCGTGCGCTATGATTTACTACACATACTATGAGGATCGTCGCTATTCCGAGTATGACCATTTCGCCCACGAGAAAAACTCTTACGAGATCTCCACCGGTGCGACATTTCCACGTCTCGCCATAATATCTTGCACAGGCTATTCCTATCAGCACGAACCTGTTGGAAGAAAAGTGTCTCGTCAAGTTCTGTTTTCATGATCATGTTATCATTCATGGCTGTAAAAAATATTCCTTTTTTTGTTAATTTCAATAGCAATCGTCGGAAAAGTTTCAGATTAAATATCACGGTTGATAATTAGCTTTGCACTCTAGATTATTTATCTAAGCAATAAATGAAAATGTATTACTCTAACATTGAATACAAAAATTTTACGTTTATTTGATTCATGTAAAAAGAGTGCATGTTAATAAATACAATTGAAAACTTTATACTTTACCATATAACTCTAATAAATATTTCGAACAGCCCAGGGTAAACGAGATCATCGGTGGCAGCGAGCCATTTCCGTCCAAATAGTTTAAGCGCTGGCATCTTCCTGCAAATCAAATTATTGTTCGATCAATAGTTATTAAATTTTTATAACTAAACTAAATACGGTTGACTTATTCAATAACGAGAACAACATTAATTTATTAAATTTGCCAAATTTGAGTTTTAAATATACGTTAGTAAAAACACTATCGATTAGAAAAAAAATAAATTCATGTATTCGTAAGTTAAACAAAAATAAATTAGGAATGCAGAAAAAATGATGATGACGCGCTAGGAAAGTAGCAATGACGCCATCATTGAGTCTAGCAAGGACTACACTGCAACATGTGTGAATGATGTTTGATTTTCGCATTTACTTATATCACATTGATTATTTTTTTCTTCTGCAAATTTTTTATAATTATTTTTTTATTCAAATATTATATACATGTGATATCACCATATTTCTATAATTTTTGAAAAATTTTCTACTGCTAATTTCTTCTAATTTCGTAACTGCATAATATATAATAAGCTATTTCACAAAAAAAATTTCTGTAAATTTTATGAAAAATTTATGTTTCAGGCATTTTATTTGAGTTCTGCCAGTCGTGGTACGTGAGCGCTTAATTATGCTACTTGTAACTCATGTTTGAGATACTAAAATGTACTATTAAAAAATGTAACAATATAAGCGTTTTCGATGTTCCTTTTTCTTTGGTTTTGTTTATAGTAAAATTTTTTTTAATAATTTTTGTATTTGGACCTGAAAAAACTTAAAATATGTTATACCTCAAAAATACAAAAAAAAATCTATCTTAAAAAATATATATTTATTTACATTCCCTGGAAGCTAACTAGTACATCGAAAAATTGTCAGATCATAGTCACACGTACACGTACGGTCGTAAAGTTAGTTATTTGCTAAGTAATACTTAAAAAATTATAATTATTTTTGTCACACTGTTGGTCACTCATAATTATTTCTTTGTTGAGGTTAGATTTATCCAGAAATTGATTCAAATTGCCTGTTCGTCACCTTCTTCAAGTCACTCTTTATTCAATTGGTTAAAAAAGTTTAAAATTTTCACATCTTTCCGTTTTTTAGAATAACAAAATCGACAATTTTTAGAATACCACATATAACACAAACAATTAAAAGATATTTATATTCTACTTTTAAAACGACCAACTAATAATTTTTTAAGTTATCTCTATCATAAATCAGTTAAAATTTCAATAATTTGACTCAATTCCATGATTAATCTAACCTTAATAATAAAATTATAATTATATTTTAGGACACGTATAGTCCGTAATTTTAGAATGCAATACTTATATAGTATCCTTCTTCAAATATGCTGTTTGAATGGTAGAATCGTACCTATTAAATGTATAAAAGCAGTTGCTTAATGTTGATTGCACAGAGACACCGGGAAACTTATTGGACTGATGGCTTTGTGCATTCCTCTGCGCAATGCACGTTAGGCAATTTCTGTTGCGATTTCTTAATGCGAAGTTTTCTTAAATGTAGCAAACTGCGTATGAATGTAAAACAAATTGGCTGACACATACATATATTTTGCATTTTGGTACAATATAATATGATCCTAATAATTTATTTAGACAAGATAATAAAATCAAATTTGTAGACAAATTACTGCTTACAATTTTTAATAATCGAATTTTACAGGTAATATAAGAAAAACATTCAATTTATCAATGTGGTTAGATGTAGAATGTATAGATTTTCTTATATCTTTCTAACAATAGTTACTATAAACTTCATGCCTAATTACCAAAAGCATTGAATTCATATAACCATTCTAGTTTAACTTACTAATCGAAATATTTAAAGTATCCAATCAAAAGTTACGAGTAGAAAAGCTTAGTTATTTATTCTGTGATATGATTTAATCTAGTAAAATGTGCAATATTAACAAACTCTCATATTTTTTACGTATACTAATAATGTGTTAATACTAAAGTGTAAATGCAGTTGATAAGGTTCTACAATATCAACATGAGTAGAAATAAAATAGATTAAACTTTTCAATGATTTTTTATTAAATTATTAGTTAATGTCTCTATTGAGTAAATGAATTCCTTTAATCTGAATATTCGAATCATCACAAGAACGTGTTGACGTTTCGTGAATGTCTCTTTGTAAGTGAGTTTGAGCTGCACGACAACTCTGCTATAAAGAGAGGGGAAAAGAAAGAATAAAAAAACGAAAGTCTTTTAAAACAGGAAATCTGAAAAGTCAAAAAGCACGTCTACAGTCGCACGATGGCAGCGCGCGATAAAGAAGGAAAGAGAGACTCGATCGCGATCGAGCTCGTGTCGGCGCGAGTGAGTGAGCGCACACGCGATGCCCGTATAACGGCTTTCTCCAGTTTTATATGAATCTTCCTCCCGGAAACGCATGAGC
Source organism: Torymus tubicola (assembly GCA_035583055.1). Lineage (NCBI taxonomy): Eukaryota > Metazoa > Arthropoda > Insecta > Hymenoptera > Torymidae > Torymus > Torymus tubicola. The sequence goes on along the minus strand of JAWWEQ010000010.1, from coordinate 23,429,944 downwards.
GTTGCGCTGCACTCTCGCTCCAGTAAATTTCATACTCCCTTCTAGCTTTTTTTTTTCATTAATTTTAGTTCGTCTAATGGCCATTTCGCGGTGGAAGGACTTCCCGAAATGTGAGCGTTGATATAGTTTGTTCTCAGTCGCGAATCTCTTCTAATTTTGATTTGCACGATAATGCTAGTTTTATTATTATAATATAGAGAACAATCGTGACTATGTACGTGTCCATTTTTACTACATATGTAATCAAATATACGCTCTATACATAAATCAGCGGGTACAAAGAATGAAACGAAAATTAATGTAGGTTAATGAAGTATTGTTTTACTAGATCTGTGAAGTTTATTTTTAAAATTTTCTGTGATTTTATCTTCGACATAAAAAATACTCCGAACAACTTCCGCAGTAAAACTTATAAGTTTAGTAATGTTTATTTATTTATTGTTTGTAAATGCAAATTATTGTGACTTACGAAATTAATAAATTATTTTATGTAAGGATATTTCATGATAAATATTTGAGAGGGATTAAAGATTCTATAGAAATCTATTAAAAACGGAATGTTCAATAATTATGCGTTACCACTAATTTTATAAACTTTTCTAGAATCTTTAAAAAATTCAAAAATATAGATTACAATATGAGGAGAAATTTGAATATATAATTTCAGAATACAAATATATTTAATGTAGATTAATAAAATAAAGTAATAAAAAAAGTTGTTATTAAATCAGATAATGATAAGCATAACAAATAATTCTTTTTTAAAACATAGACTATTAAAACCCCATACATAGTAAAGATAATAAAAGTTATATGTTAGCAATTAAGTATTTATGAATGTATAAAATTTTAACAATCTTAAAATTAATCGTTACAGACAGACCGATGCTAACACGTGTGTTTTGTTGATATACACATTCTCACTCTCTCCCTCCCTCTCATATAAGTCTTTCAATTATTCGGACTTTCATTAATCCTATTTTATAATGCGTGAAATTTTTTCCTTAAAATTTGCATACATAGATAATCTGTTACTCAAATTTGGCAAGATGTTACGTATTCATGGCCGTGTGCAATAATCGTCAGTTGATCTGAACTTAATGTAAGGTCGACAATCAACCGATTTCGCGGTAAAAGGCACCTTCAATCGGTCTTTCTCCTTCGTTTTATTCGGCAAACACATTCAGTGATGTTGCCCTACTTATTACAGATTCATAATACGTAACGAAATACATATCATAGTTGGTGTACCTGTTTAAGCAGAATTATGGTCCTATCAGATCTAAAAAATGATTTTCTCACAGAATATTTTGTGGTTTCTATAATGTTATTAAGGTAGCATGAGCGGTGAGTGCCGTATCAAGCTGGGGGCCCCGAGAAGGGCTTTCTGATTTTACTAACTTTTATGTTTAAATTTTGATAAGAAACCTGTATTTTTATTTCTAAACACGTTAATATAGAAATTATGTCTATTAAATATAAAACAAAAAGAAAATTAGAAATTTTTTCTCGTTTTAGTTCGGGGTGCTGTTATAATTCACACTCCTGGTGTATATATATACACTTTAGCTGCTATTATTTATTTATTTTTATCGGCAACCCATTATTATTTTTATATTGACAGAATCTTCATAATAAATAATATAACCACTTACTTTTTTGTTAAGAAATAGTATTTTATAATAATGCCATGAATCATTAATCAGCAAAAAAATAGACGTGGCCATAAGCTCCGTATAAAAGTGCGCTATTTCGCCACTGTTTTTCTTAATAATTTGGTCGGCGACCTTATGGTTTCTTGATAACTACACTGAGAGAAATTTTCTAGTAAATTTTACCCGTAGGTTTAGTAATCAAGGGGCAGACCGTTACAATCCCAAAAATTACCAGTTTTTCTAGAAAAATTTACTATAATTCTAATAAATTTTACTAAAAAAACTCGTAATTTTTGGGATTTTGGCGGTCTGTCCCAAGCCCACTGGTAAAATTTGCTAAAGAATATTTCAATCAAGTTTAAAAATTGATTTAGTATTTTACAAAAGTCGCTCATGCTACCTTAAGTATTAGATCATTGATGTTGTATTTATATTTCTCAACTATTAACTTTGTTCTATAACTTTGGTAAAATATTACAAAATTATTACAAATATATCACCTATTGTAGGAAACAGATATATTTCATATACAGCAGTTATAGACAATGTTGCAATTCTGAGTATAAATATACTAAATATCACTAATAGTAACTGATTTCTTATAGTTCGTTTTATTCACTTGAGATGGTTACATTGCCGCAATACAACGAAGAACGAATTTTTCAGGGTATAACGTTACGAATTTACCGAGCTAAGAATGTATGATATGCATTTGAAACTTTTGTGTACTTATTCATATAAAGGATTTACATGCCATAGATTTTTTTTAAATTAACAAAATAAAAATGTTAACATATTTGCTATTAATAGGATAATTACAACGATTAAATTACTTTTTGTATTAATATGTCCGTTTTGCTTGTCTATTTTTCAGGTTTAACGAGAAAGAATCATCTTTTTTGTTTAATGTTATATTTGTAGATATTAAAATTTATATATTTACATATAATTATTTTCCTTCTTGTTTTTTTTAAACTAATGTGAAACACGTTTTATTTACTTTTCTTTAATTAGATCGTTTAGACCAGGTCATTCCTTTACCCATTATATTTAAATAATGTACATGACGCACTTTTTTCCAAATTTTCAGACATCTCTAAATTATTATTATTTCATAATTTATTTAAACCCATGTACCAATAGGCAACAAACATTACAATGAATTATTTCCTATATAAATAAATCATACGTTTAATTACGCGATTTCACGTGGGTTTTACGATTTACGTATATACGGTATTGTTTTTTTTATTGTATGAGCTAGTGCTTTGGCAGTCGGTATATTTTATCTTTTCCCTTAACTCGCGCCTTTTACACCGCTAGTCTTCGAGCATCTACGCTAGCTTCGAAGAGGTACAAATATACAATTCCACGCAATTTTCTCTTATTTATTTGCGTTGAAGCGAGCTTTCGTAAGAATTTGTAATTTACGATGCATACATGTAAGTATTAATAGATAAGTATAACAAAAAATGTTCTTTTAAAAATAAATATATATATTGATGTTGAGATAGAAAATCACATATGGGCAAACCCAAAATGAAAAAAAGTTGAAAATGTGTCTGTTCTACTGGTTAAGGAAACTGGGTTGTAAGCGTCGATCACTGTACATTCTTTGCTCTTCCTTGAACAACAGTCAGCTCAACGACAGGCGATAGCTCATAGTAACAAATCGGTTGTTGCTGGTTATTCTCACGTGTGAATACATTTATGTGGGAATATTAGAATATTTGTATTTAGATACATGGGGTTGGAAATTATTTCATATAACTGGTTGTAACCAACGCCTCGAACATAAGATTACAGTTGTAATTTAAATACACTATGTTCTGAATGAAAATTAAAGGTTTTCGTAGACGTCAGAGGCCTTAAATTACGTATTGAATTTCATTTTTATGTCATGAGTTGTAAAACGTGTGGTAAAATTACGTTATGTGTGTAGCGGTAACGAAAATGATTTATTTCTAACTAATTATCGCGTCAATATATTGCTCGGAGGTAATATAGGTACATACTATGTAGGAAAACACATAAATGAGAGTTGACGAAGTTATAATGTTTTACGTTATGGAGTGTCACTCAAAGTTAAACAGTAAATTTGTAATTTATAACCGATATAACTAACATTTGAAATAAATTCAATAACAGAATATAAATATATTATTTTTCTATAAAATAAGGTGATTTTATAGAAAACAAATATATATTGTAATCATTTTAATAAATAGAACAACCTCAATGATGAGATTTTATATTCTTGTAAATAGAATTCATAAAAACATCAACATCATTAAAATAATAAAATATTCAATTAAACAAATTATATCTACACTTAAAAAATGTGAATTATGGAAAAACTTCAAATAAAATTCCTGTAGAAAAAGTTGCTGGAAAATGTGCATAGTCATCATTTCGAAATAACTTTTATATCACTTTTCAATCTAATAATCTTTATTAAGGCTAAAACCTGAATGTATATTCGTATCCAGATACTGGTTTCCGTGTATGATACGGTATAAATTTTATCGAATTGCATATGCTTCAGCTTGTTCATTTTATTTGACCATAAAGATAATACAACATTGTTTTGTACATTTGAAATATCTTTAATTTGTTCAATTTTTTTTTTTTCACTGTTCGAAGCTGTATATTTATACATACATAATACATCAATGTATCACTTAATTAAAACAAAATTATATCAACTGCAGTGCATACAATATTTTATTTAGAGTTAAATTCAATCATTAATTTATTGAGGTCAAGTTTATATCAATTATAATATATCTCTGGCTTCAAGGTATAACCACATGAGTCAACTTTTCAAGTTTCTGAGAATTAAAAAAGGGTTTTAATGTTCAAACGTGTGTGTAAGATCGGAAGAAACGAGATGATTCGCACTAGTCAACTGACACATCCAAACACATATTTACTCGGTGACATGAGTAGGTGACATGAGTACACATTTTGTGATGCATTAAAAACTCATAAAAGTATGGACTTCTGTCGTTATGCCGGAAACTGTGGACTTAAAATAGTGTTATTCTTGATTATTTTGGAGCATATTCTTTAATTCAATTATGAAATGGATCAATAAATTATAAAATTAGCAATTGTTTAACGAATTTTTATTAATTAAGTACTTTCATAAAACTACTAATTTAATTTGTATTTTTTATTAAGTTGATTAGTATTTTGCAAAAAATAGTAATCAAATAGTGAATATTTACTAATAAATTAGTAATTTTTTCTACTAATTGAAATGGTGGAGCAATTTTGACTAATTTAACTTTAGAGAGGATATATCGTTGGCTGAGGGGAAGAAGACACTAACTCGGGCGCGAACGTAAGAAAGTCCTAACTGGGGCGCTCGCCTTTAAATTTTTGCGGTTGGCTGTACTTTCGCAGACAAATTTTTTGATCCGCTAGACTTGATTTTAGAGTCTCCTTTTCTGTACGCAACAATAAGTTCATGAGCGGGAGACGAAAGGTTTATATTAAATTATTATATTAATATCCTAAGTCTCTTTTTTGTATCGAAAGCGTACGCCCCATAAATCCTCAGATTTAGCGAATTATTAACGTGAAAAAAGACTCCAAAATCAAGTTCAGCGGATCAAAAAATCCCATATGTACGAAATTTGTCTGCACAACCGCAAAAATCTAAAAGCGAGCGCCCGAGTTAGTACTGTTTTACGCGCTCGCCCGAGTTAGTGTCTTCTTCCCCTCAGCCAACGATATGCTCCAACCAATCAAATCACGAATAAAATGATTTCACAACAAATCCATCATTTTTTTAAGATAGGTGGATAAGATAGGACTATACTGCGTGGATGATTTGTAAAAGAAATGGTAAGTACTAGAATTTTTAAAACTTTCAAAATTTTATCTAATATGAAATAAATTTTATATTCAATTGGACTAGAGAAAGTGTATTACAACATACGATAAACTATAAATTGATATAAACTGATGTTATTATGCTGCGTGCAAATAACTCTGAAAAATGGAAAATCTGAAAAATAGACTTATGTGGTTATGTTTTGGAGATATTATAGCTTACGGACTATTTTTTAACTAATACTGTCAGTGTAAAATGAGAAAGACCTATTTGAGAGTTTTTCGATTTCCTAAAGAAGTGAACTTATCTGGTTATGCCTCGGAACCACAAATATTAAGTTTCATGCTTCAGAATTATAATAACTTAATTTGAAATAAAAAAAAGATCACATGAGTATAATGTAATTTTGTGTGACTCTAGAAAGTCACAAATCTTTTTCATCGTCAATTACATCGAAATTTCACGTATAGATAATATGAAACGTATGAAAAGTTCCGTCATAAAAATAGACTGTCATCGTTCTCCGAAATATTGACTTACATATGAAGACTTATTCCGAACCCACTGGATGTGAAAAAATCACTTAAACATATGCAAATGAATCATCGACGACGTACATTCTGACTGGTGTTTACTATATACCCAGTAAATTATACGAATTCCGAAAAAAAATCAGAAAAAACGTATATTGACGTGTGTGCGATCAACGCAGTTGTTAAAAAAATCATAACATCATGGTAAACGCTACGTGGACGTCTACACTCGGGATTACACGTTTGCCGAGCAAATAAAACTCGTGTGACAAGATCGTCTGCGTCATGTATGCTGGAGCAAGAAAGGCGTGATCAAATTGGGCCCTGCGCGCACCTTCAGCGTCATATAGCGAGGTTCCATACGCAGGCTCCCTTTTTTTTCTCGTTTTATATCTTACGCGCTTATAGCGTATCGACGGTTCTTTTCCAGCGCGGGGAATCCCGTTGACCGCGAGTCGAAGAAACCTTTCAGGTTAGTGCCTACCTACCTATACACAAGCCGCGGCTTGCCGCACGCATTATACGTCTATAGACACCGCGAGGCAATGTCAATGACGCAGACGTGTATATATGCGTGTGCGTATACGTATAAACTCCAGGCAATGCAACAAAAGTTCCGAAGAATACAAGTTCGAAAGTGCAGGCCGATAACGTTCACTTTTATTTGGACCTTTTTTGTTCCTGATCGTCAATTTATTAAATTTGTAATATTTCTTTCGGAGAAATGTCTGGTGGGAAAATACTGATATTCGATTTTTTATGAGCTTAAGTTTAATGTCTTTAATCTACAAATTTTGTTAGGCAACATTGGAAACAATATTAAGAATATTTTGATCTTGAAAACGTAAATAGAAATGAACAAATTTTATTTACCTTTTCGTTGTCGTTTAAGAGCTATGTTTTTTGTTACTGGAAAAATTGTATTTTTGCCTTAAGGTCACGCAGGTAAAGTACGTCACCTAAAGATATGTTTTTTTTATTTATTCAAGAAGAATAGATTGAATCATCAATTTTATGCGTTATTTTGCCAGAAAAATAAAAAATAGCTTAATCTGGACTTTTTATGTAATGCATAATGGCCGTCTGAATTACGCTAAAAAATGACGTTTTTCTGAAGATCGATTAAGACTTGGATATAGTATAATGACTATTTGTTTTTTTATATGCTGATACTGCATACTTTTTTATATTTCTAGAAATCATGTACATTTGTACAAAATTCAATTTTTATTAAGGTAAAAAGATAAAAGTATAATTATCATAAACATTTGTTGAATAATTATGATGAACGTGTGCAGATTTAATAGGAATTCTGTATTTTTAAACAGTTTTGTTATTAAGCAGGAAATTAATCCCATGTACATATAAACTTCATAAGCATTTTACAATAAAAATTGTCACATGATCTTTTGAATTTATAATGTAATTTACTTTCATGTATAAATCGTATTACTTTTATCGCTAACCATCCAGCTCTCAACTTTCCGTTTCCAGGAAACATTTACCTTGCATTTTGAATTCATTGATGTACTAGACCTTATACAAATGTAATTTATATAGGAGGTAAATACATTCACACGCCGAATGGTAAAATAAACGATATGCTATTTTCTTCGCTCAAGGAATATTCGAAAATAATTTATACTTACAGTAAGTGATTTTACTATAGATGATGTAATGATTAACATGATTACCTTGTATCATATTATTTATCACTACATTTTTCCCTTATTTTTCCCTATATAAAAAAGTCATGACCGGATGTTGTGAAGCCAAGATAAACGTTATATGATTGGCTCATGTAGTGTGCATACGTCTAAGTCAGAAAGTCGGAACGTCTTCTAGGTTAAGGCGCGCAACGCGTGCTATGCAAATCGCTAGTCTCTAGTTTAATAAAATATCGATAATTTCTTTTTCGATATATTTAAGAGTCACAATTTCAATTAAGTGCAAATGCCGAGAGAATAAGTTCGAATTTCAAATTAACTTCTTACTAGACTTATTTCATTTACGCGAAACGTTAAATACATATTATTACCTATTTTATCGTAGAATTTTTGATTATTATTTTGAAATATCGTTAATGTCCTATCAGAATTGTAATCGTTTTCGAATGAAATAATACAGATTTTGATTTTCAAAAATCTATTCACGATAGTATTAAGGTCTTGCAATTTTCACTTAAAAAAAACATTGTTGATACGCAGGTATAGGCAGCTTATAATTTGTCAGTTTACTAGGAGAGGTCGCGGACTCCAGATCACGGATTTTGCTCAAACTTTAAGGTATGTTTTTAGATGCTAAAATATGAAGAATACTAGAATATTAGACCCTAACGCTTTGATAAACTTGAGTTATCAACAGGTTTAGCTGTATTTGAAAGAAATACCGAAAAAAATGCTCTGTTTTATTTGTTTATTGGTTAAGCTAGAAAATCCTTATATATAATTGTAAGAAAAGAAAATTTACAAGTTTTATGTTGCTTTCTTTAGAATTAAAAAATATTAAATATGTCAAAAGCTGTGAAAGTTTAAAATTAAGCAACAAAAATTGAGAAAAAGCTTTAATATAGAATATTTTCAGAATTTCTCATGAAATTCATTCGAAAAATTACTAAGTAAATTGGAACCGTGCGATATGTGAACCTTTCTCCGGAGCTTTTTTTGATGACACAATAAAAAATTTTTCCGTAAGTCTCATGATCAACATTAGAAAATGTGCATTTAATTGCTTTTTAAATAGATATGCATTAATTGCTCTCAGTATTATTGAAAGTGTAAAGGTTAGTAAAAAATACTGAAACACATATAAAACGTTATTACAAATCACAATAAACACTGGAAAATTTATTAAATGCGAAATTTACAGAATATATTATGGTATAATTCCAAGTAACAAAGATTAAATTTTCCAAAGATCGTGGTAATATTTATAAAAAAGTTTTAGGAAAGTCTAGTAATAAAACGTACTACCATCAGTTTGGTTTTAAGAGTAAACAATATTTTAAAAATCGAAAGTAACAGTAATCAAGCAAAGTAAAATAGTGTTCATTCCAAGTGTTCTAAAATGAATTTATAACATAATTAAAAGAAAAAGTGTTCTTCAACGTCTAAAAGCCTTTGATAGAGTCATGAACGTGTTTGTTTCATCCGAATTGGCTGTCTATATAAACACGTATTCCACGTGGCGAATAACGACTCAATCAGAATAAAAATAACTTACTCTTCGGCGTTCTCCACGTAACGTGGACGTAAACACGCGCGGCGTCGGCCGCGGTGCCGCTGCTTTTCCCTTTTCACATTTTTCCCGGCTTTTGCTCCGAACGATCGCTATATACCTGCTCGCCACTTTGTCCGTTCCCATCACATAATATCGGTATGGCGTTATAGCCGCAAGCGCATGCCTTTGCTCTATGCTGTCCGTGACTGGTAGCACGTAAAGTCAAAAATAAAAAAGCCGTGCAAGTGTCTTTGAGCGCGTGCGTAAGTGTTCACTGACCGATGCGCCGGCGCGTCCGATAGCAGACTCAATAGGATGTATTATTCACGAGGCGTATATGCGCGCGTTGTCTCGGCTGTCACGTGACGGGCGTTCGATTTTCCTTTCTTCGTTGCACGAACTAAGCGAGATGTACCGAGGGTAGTGTGTGTGTGTGTGGTGTGCATTGCTTATACACGGTAATAGGCGACGCGCGAGCAGTTGTAGACAAGATCGATTATTTAATCGCCTCGCGAGGCTTGTAAAGCGCCGCTGATCTAACCGCACGCGCGCTCGTGCCCGCGGCTCAATGAGTCCTCATGGACGGGAATCGCCATGCGTGAATTCAATACGCTACCCACTCCTATGTATACTCTTTATTCTTGATTTAAACACTTACTTTTCATTAAGATGCTTTGTTTCTTGACGAATTATAGTCTTACACAAGTCGTACATAAACTTAGTAGCGCGACAATTGAATGTTATTTAGGTTGACTGTAGATTTTTAAGTGTAAAAAACAGATAAGTTTATCGTTACTATTGATGTCGTAGTACCGCGTACACGCTTTTAAAATTATTTTTACTTTTTTTCGTAGAATAAGAATTGACGATGGGGAGGCAATCAATGTTAACTTTTAATGAGGCACGCATATACTTTATGGTGTACATGTTTAGAAAAGAATTTTTATTGGTGTAAATTTTCACACAGTCTCTTACTATACACCTGCAACTACATAAATACACACCGCGCGGCTTAACGATTCATTTAGAAACATTGCGCAAATGAATAAAAATATTTACGAGAAAATAAGTGACAGTACAAAGGTGCATGACATATAATCTTGACGATCATAAGACCGCCGTTGGCACAATTCACAATTATTTCATCAAAAGTCATTTCGACATTCAGCGAAAAATCCGATAAATTTAAATTATTGGAATTTCCTGAATAAATCCGGGAAACAGTCTTACGTTTACCCGAGGAAAAATAAACGAATCTCGCAATTCGAGGCACAACAAAGCATAATTCAAATAAAATTAACAATTACGTTTGCACGTGCGCCATGCGGACAAGTTACCGTTTGCCACACATTCCGCGCGATTCCTGCGCGCAGAGATCCAAGAGATATCCAGCCTCTCTCTCGCACATATACATTCCCCGTTATCTCATCGAGATCTGCGAGGCGCACTTGCGCGAGAGAAAGACTTAGGAGGCAAGTTTCTGAATGCTCATTGTGTCTCCGAGGACGCGGTGGTCCGATCCTCTGTGTGTGCTCATGTATGTGTGTGTGTGTTTCGTCTCCTCCCGATATTATTACCATAGCCGACACAGAGAAAGTGCCGCGGGCACGAGTGAAAGTTATATGTGTGTGTATAACATACATTGATATAACACGCGTGCGCGCACACCGGTTGCGATTATTTCATCTGTCTCTCGAGCGAGATAGAGCATATATAGGTAGGTATATATACATGAAAAGTGCGCAATGACGCGCGAGTGCGCGCGCGAGTAATACTAGTGTTCGTATACCGAGCTACGCTGGAAAGTGTGTCAGGCTTCGGGCGAGCGCCCGAGCGAGCTGCTGAGGCGATTCACCTGGCCGATTTTTCGGCGCCTGAGTTTCCTTTTTAGTGACACTTAGCGCACTGTTTTGCATTGAAATATATAAGTTTAGTCGCGTAGCGTTTCTCTCTCTCTTTCTTTTCTTGTTTTCCTTTTTTTCTTCAAGAACCTTGAATTTGTGATATTATTTGCATTTGAGTTATGGCAAGTTGAAAATAAAGTTTTTAATTTATGTGATTTGATTTTGTAACTGTGTATATTTTAGAAAAAATAGACGGATGTTACTCAACTATATTAGATAATAGTTCGATATCTCACGCGAAACCAGAAAGAAAGTATATTAATATTTAGCACACTGTTTATAAGGATCTTTTAAACATTAAACAACTGAAAATACAGTCTTGATTTATAATTACTATAAATAGATATTTTGATGAAAGTTTGGCTTACAAAAAAGCAAGTTTTTTGTTGATTAATTAAGTACATCTAAAATGGTAAGAAAATAATTATAGCATTTGTGATAAATTTGTAATTTTAATTTGATTTACAGTGTTACTACCTTACTTCAATAAAAAAAACTATGAAAAATGGTACTAAAGTATTTCAATACAGTCGTTTCTAGCTAAACTAAAAGTGATGATGTTCTAAGTTTATTGGAGAATTCCATCCTTAATTTACGGAGAAAAGGACAAATAACTTTTCGGAGAAGTACGTATCAGTAACGAGTTTCAATTAAATATACCCAATTAGAACTACTTTAATTAATATCTACAGTATATACTAGACTACATATATTAAAGTCATTTGTTTGTAAATTGAGTTTCACCGACACGTCACTTTATTAGATAAATACTGAAAGTAACTAATGTACAATACACAATATCGTACTTCTATAATTATTTTAATTAACCCTTGTAGTGTAATAAGTATACAGCTAGAAAAAAAAATTGTTATACAATATTGAAGCCACAGGTAAAAACGCATCATAACATTTGCATTCATTAGGAAGAATATATATTTGAACCGGGTCCTTTACATAAACCACAGAAAAAGTACTTACGAAACACTTTTCTTATATATGCGTCAACTGCATTAAAAAAGTGTCGTGTGTGCCTCATTTGCGCCAAACAATCCTTCATTGCAAAAGATTTATCGTCGTTTTTCGTAATAGTGACACATATAAAGACCTGTGAGAAAATTGTCCGATCGAAAAAATAATTTGTCGGAATTTTTCCTCTGTCATCTATATACGAGAGGGATGCCTATCATTTAATCGTCACGTATACCAAGCATTGTAAATGTGTCGCTTCACATTGTCGCTCATACGAAAATGCTAGCGGTGCTCATTCGAAAAAGTCCGATCGACTTAGGTTTGCGCCATCCGGTACTGTGAGCGTATGTATACATGCTGCGCGAGCACTTTTTAGGCAGTGAACGTTCGGCCCGTACGGTGTTAATGTCAACAGCGTGACTTGGCCTAATTACTCGAAGAGCGCAAAAGATGACTGTTCCTTTGAGTCTGAACTCGTTTCTTTTTTTATTCTCGCTCACTAATCGTTCTATTACCGATGATGAGAAGTCGGATATTTGTCGCTAATTTAATTACCTACATTAACCAGAGTTTTTATCAGAGTTTCCATATATACATCATATAATCCTGTTTTATCTCATTAGCAAAAAAACTTGCACCGAATCAGATATTACGTTTGTAAAGATTGTAATTATTTATTATACTATATGACTAATTAATTTTTAATATACATATTTATTTATTACAATAAACTTTAATAGACTGTTTAAAGAAAGAAAAATCAAAGCCATACATTAATTGAAATAATTTTAGAATGACGAATTACTTCATGATTCAATTATAATATTTGAGATTATAGGTGAAATTGTTTTTATCTAATTTTAATTTATCAAATTTGGATTATGAATCTTCAATAGAATCAACGGTAACTAAAAATATTATTTTTTTTATAAACCAAAATTGTATGAACTAATTATTAGAAAAGAAAATTATAAACATTATTTTAAGCGAAATAACTTTAAAATGTTTTAAATACTGTCGTGTGTTCATATATTCTTAGTTTAATAAATTCTACAGTATTTTCATAACTTTTTCTAGTGCGGTATTAAAAATGATAATTTTTCAAGAAAAACATGCTGTTCTTGACATAATCAATGATCTTTTATATACTTTTGCGTCAGATCTGAATCTGCGCTTTATAGTCATGTAAAAAAACTTCAAAATCATAAAATTACTCGTTTATGCTTTGTAGAATCAACGTCAGTCTACTTGTCGCTTCGCGAAATCGACCGATCGGGATGTTACAAACGAGGCTACGGTCACGCCGCGGCACAGCAATGCAAAAGAGAAAAACGAGCGATCTCTAATGATAGAGAGTAATAAAACGCTGCGCGTTCTATCATTCTCAACTCAGTCTATCAAGGTATACACGTTATAGCATTGTAAAATGTTTTACGAATTCGCTGTCGCTATCTCTCCTTCGGTTTTTTCTTTCTTTTCTCGTTTTCTCTTGATTTCCTTTATTCCCTTTTGTTCGGACCTTCGTACACTTGAGGCAACGACGTTCGCGCATGCAATCATTTAAACATGGCATTTTAATTGAATACAGTGTATACACGTGGCGCATCAAAGAGTCGGAAAAGATGCGGAACGAGCGGAAACGAAAAAATGAGGGAGAAAAAGAAATGCCAGGCGTATGCGCGTATACTCGCGCGATCACATAGCGCGTAAATGCTAATTCGTTGTAAATTATTTCAACGTTTGACTTAGAGGAAGAGAATAAACCAGACACGGGTTTTTTTCAGAGCCGTCGTTGTCATCCTCCGCTTTTTAATGCATCGACGCAAGGTAAGGCCGTTAAAACTGTTCGCGGTAATATAGCGTGGGCTTTTATTATTCCGAGTGGCGCGGGTGTGCTCAACTGTGCGCGCGTATACCTATATATACCGCTTGTTGGCGCTTGAATGAAATTTCGGTCAATTGAGAATTCACACCGGTAGGTGTATCGCGGATTCCTTGAGCAGTTATGTAAAACGGTTTCCTGGATTGTGTTTCTCTTAATTTTTTTTTACTTCTCTTCCTTATAGCGTATATATGAAACTTATTTGATTCTTCCTCATTCTGATGTATGTCGAATAAAGGAGAGAAAAGATTAAAATTTTCAAAAGCATTATTACTTTCAAGTGGTAAAAGAAAAGAGGCCTATTCCCGAGAATGAATGCACAAAATAAACGAAACCGGCTAGTCATTAACTTGGGCGTGACTTTCTTGGGCTGCCGAAAAAAAAGCTTGTATCCAATTATGCGTGGGATTAATCCGTTATACTAAATGCTTAATACGGTCAAGTCAACTGTACATCAGAAACAATAACGACGATACATAATCAAATGACTTCATTCTTTTCTATACATAGTAGTTACCGTTAGTTAAATAAAATATTATATAAAAGTTCTATAAATAGTATTTCTAGTTGCTGAAATTAAATATGAAATATATATTTCCCATTTTTCCAAATCGAAAGAGAAATAAAAATTCTGATTAAGAGAATATCGAAATAATACGGATCCGCTTCACAACTGTGTAGAATAATAAATTGCTTTAGCTTTAAAATTAAATCTGTTTGAGCTACTCTGAATCATGCTTGTTTTGGTTACTGGTCTATTTAGTATACGTTAGATTTTATTTTATTAAAAACACTTGAGGGAATCGTCCTACAGAAATCTTTCTGTTTCTATTAAATACTTTAAAATTTACAAATAATATTCATAAAATATTCTTCCTACCACATAATCTTAATATATTTAAAGGATTTTGAATGATATGGAGATAAGCAAAAAAATGTATAATATTTATCATTCTTATCGGTAATAGAAATAAATGACACGATCCATTACGAGTCACGTTAAACATCCTTTTTCATGCATTTTCATAAGTGTAAACAAGCGTCTTCGTACATGATCGGAATTTCGAGTTATCTTTTCTTTTTTGAAACGTCATGTGAAACCACAATGTCTGTCTCGGATATCACGTTAAAAAAAGATCGATACTTGTATTTTTCTCTTTGTCCTAAAGATCGAATTTTCCCTCCTTAAATGTTTCTTTAAGAGGCACCATATAAAAATTATCACGCGGAACCGTACAAGGCTATACGGTAGCATGAAAGATTTACCGCGAGACTACTGGGGGGGCACTGTCATAATTTTGCAATAACCGAATTAAAGTTTTATCTCCAGCAAAGCCTAATCCATCTGGGGTTTTTGCGGTCGGCCGCGGCGCGCTGTAACATCAATTTTCTCATTAACTTCGTAAAATCGTTTCGCCGGAATCGGCCTACATAAGGCGCCGCGAATTCGAGCGTCGCGCTCTGCAGCCTCGCTGTCTGCGGCTGTGTGTGTATGTGTATGTGTATGTGTGAGTGCTGCCGTACTGAGAATCAGGGGGGAGAAAGCATCGTATGTGTGTACCTGTGTGTGTGCAATTCGTACGCGTAATGATTCTCCTGCGAGTCTGACCACTCACCTGGTTTAATGGACTTCCTCCAGGGACGTGTCGACTGATTCGCCAAAAGACAAAGGCAGCGAGTGTTCGCGTTCTCTTTCCTTCTCTCTCTCTCTCTCTTTCTCTTTCTTCTTCCTCCTGTTTTTTTTGTTTTCGTTATTTTGAGTTTTAATCTTCAGACGACAATGACGACGGTTCTTCGACGTGCGTTCCTTGTTGCCGGGGCCAATGTTCGCAAATCGGCGCAGGCGCTCATAGATATGGCGAACCGTTCCGGCATTTCTCGCCGCCCCCTGCTTGTCTTTTCTGTGGAATTAAAAAAGGTTTTTTATTGATACGATTAAAGCTTTTGTTGTCGTGAAACAGGCCAATGTCATTTTTAACTTATTTATGCTTTGAAAATATCGAAACAGATCGCTCCTTATAACCAACTTTTCGCGTGTTCGGAACTTAATGGGTTAACGCAGGAATATACTTGTATAAAAACGTATTAACTTTACTAATAGTTCAAATGTTTCATTAAATATCTATTTCAATTCATATAGGCGATAGATACAAAATGGTACCGAAATTACTTTTAGATGACAGTGATTATGACTTTGAATTTATCTAATTATAACACATGAAGTAAATTACTTTGTACACTATATTTTAATATTCAATTATTGGATATATATGAGTACGCCTCGCTTATTATTAAGAGTATTTTGAAATGGAAATGTTGAATAAATGTTATTGAAATTATTTTGACACAAATAGAAAAAGGAAGTCTAATTTTTTAACATTTCAATTGTTAAGTACTTTATGAATAATAAAATATTTTACAGTTTTCGCTTAGTGAAAAATTAAATAGCCTTTTTACTTTACATAAATTTTAATTTAAAATAACTTTTTGTCATTTTTAGTTTTACTTGAGCACGTTCGAATCCTAAATGTGCATATTCACACATATGTTTATTAGCACTTTTTTATTTCTGAATATATTCCTCAGCTCACAGTTCTTTTATCATACGATATATTTTTTTATCAATTTTTCATTTTTACAAGAGGTACAAGTACTTGTACTATAAAGAGGGAATCAGTTAATAAAAGTGTTGAAGTATCAATAAAAGTTTGTGCTTTTCAGTGAGTAATCGACTATCAAAAAGTAATTTTCCATATTAAGATATATATTTAGATATATATTTCAAGTCAGTGATCTAAAAAATTTTACCCGACAAGTAGAAATGAACATTACACGACCAGTCTATGTTAGAATTAGCTTTGATAAACGAAATTCCGAGAACATTGCATTGATAATTATCGCTATGCTTTTCAACATCATGGAAGTAATACTGATTCAGAAGAAATACTATTTTTGCCTTTCTTTTCACATAATATATACAGTTACAGATATTTCCCAGGCCCTAATAAAAATGCAATAATTTTAAATATTAAAATCAAGACAGTTATACACATTAAGTAAAGTCAAGTTTAGTTTCTTTCGAAAAGGAATAAAAGGCTTTTGCAGAGTGTTGCGAAGCCCTGCACTTGTATAATTGAAACAATTTCGGAGCTCGATTGCAGGCAGTGCGGCTCGAAAACAGCGATTCTCAATCCATTCGCCTTATATCACAAGATTACCAAACTAACAGCGGTGCGGCAAGAGCGAGCCGAGCGTAGAGTGACTCGATTCCAAGTCGTCCTCAAAAGTCCGGGCCTCTTTCTCTTCTCACGCCTCTGGCGCACGCGCGCGACGTTCACCGAAGATCCAGCGGTATAGTGCACGGCTCTTCACGATAACTCCTCGCACGGGTCATCCACCGAAACTACAGATACAGCTGCATTGCATCAAGGTATACTGGCGAACTCGAGCGCAGCCGGTCATCAGAGGGACGCGCGCACTGATACGAAACGAAAACTCTGGCGAACCTACGTTCGCCGCTTATATTTTTTCCATTCACGCCGATGAAACTCTTCGCGCGGCCCGCACGAACGGTGTATATATGTGATGTGGTGCGGCCAAGTGTACTTTCAGTATACGCGAGGTGTAACTCGTTTACCTTCGCGGTTCCTTCATACACGCACACGCTCACACACACACACACACACAAACACGCGCACACGCGCGCCAGCGTACGACGACACAACTCTCGAGTGCAGCGAGCGACGACGGTGGCGGCACTACTACTAGCACTATATACCGCTGCTGCTGCTGCTGCTGTGAAA
Source organism: Torymus tubicola (assembly GCA_035583055.1). Classification (NCBI taxonomy): domain Eukaryota; kingdom Metazoa; phylum Arthropoda; class Insecta; order Hymenoptera; family Torymidae; genus Torymus; species Torymus tubicola. Next base: position 23,412,138 of record JAWWEQ010000010.1, on the reverse strand, counting down.
GAGACACACAGGCGCTCGCTCGCTCGCTTCGGGCCTTCTGCTCGAGCGGGGCTCCGGCCGACGACTGGGACTTTCCCCTCGTGCCACTTGTCGATAGGCCGTTGCTCCATCGCTCCAACGCCCGAGCGTGCGAGTGTTGTGGCTCGCGCGCGGCCTCGCGCGAAAGGGGAGAGACACGCGTGTATGTAAGGAGCTGATGCCGCTGCACGCGCGACGAGCGAGAGGTGGAGGCATCTCGAGAACCATTCGTGTATAAGGTGGACCACGTCGAGAAGGTATACCTCCCGGTTCTGGCTAACACTGCTGCTCATCATTGTAGCTATTTGATAAAATTTATATTGAACCACTTGTGTTTTTACGACGATTGAATTTTCAGTTTTCAAAAAGTGGGTCATACCGTTAGGATACAGCTTTGGGAGAGACTTTGAGAGTCAATTTGAAAATGTATAGAAATTTTCCTTTTTTTCAAAGATTTCTTTAAAGATACGTTCAATCATTTCCTTGCGACAGCCCAATGATCTGTAACTTTCTTAAAACTCAACCTTTTTTTTAATGCCGTTTTGGCGTGAGTACAAAATTTTGTTTTTCTCGACTGTCAAGCGCGATATTGACAAAGTAGAGCGGCATGTGTGTACACCGCGAGTCTATGAAGAAACCCAATTGCAGTAAAGAGGTTTCTTTGGTTAAATGGTTCATGTACTGGAAATTAATAATACAATTTTAATGTATATTATCCAATATATAGGTCGTCGGAAATGAAGCACATTTCGGTCTGATAGCAAGGTAGCCCTATAAAGAGTTGCAAGACTAAATAATTAATAAAGTGACCCTAGGAAATGCTCCTTAAATAACAACTAATAAAGTATGATTGTCGTGCATTAAATAATTAGTGAGTATCATGGATCTCTTCAGATTTTTATATCTATAGTAGCAAAGCATCGACGGGAAAAAAAGAAATTCGTTTTTGAAAATATTTTGAATTTGTAGCAAAATAAATTGTATAAATTGTTAGAAAACTTCCATATATATAGATATACTGTGTTTACATTTTGAGTTTCCAAATGTACACATTGTATATCTATATATATGGAAGTTTTCTTACAGTGAAGATATTTGAGAAAAATCGGTGATTTTTCTTATTTCTTGGATGGAACAAAAATATTTTGCATGTTTATTAATAGTTTTAAATATGTGTAATTGCATAATAGAATTTTATAATAATTAGCTTTTTTGCTCCTTTTCGGAATAAAACAATATTCAAAAATATATATTATTTTTAAGAAAACTGTAATCGTTATTTTTTTTAAATAATCCGCACGTTTTAATTTTTTAATTTACTTAAAATTTTCTAGTGATTATCGATAGAGAAGTTGAAACGTAATATCTTTGTACAAAAAAATTAAGAAATCTTGATGAGTAAAACAAATAAAACTTTTTAACGGAATTGTATTACTTTTCTTTTTAATTTTTCAATATTTTTTACATCATGTATAAAAGTCTAAGAGTCTGAAAATACTATTTCTGATGAAAAAAAAAAATAATAATAATTTAGTCAATTCCTTACAAAGTCACTCTTTTACAACATCTTTTGGTTAAAATAAATCGTTAACTTTCACTAGGATGGTTACGCCTAATAAATGATGGACCGATCTGTGTTTTAAAGTATCAGAAATATATGTTTTCATGATGTTTAACGTTGTCCTGATTAGTATTCATCAGAAAAACAAACCATATTATGAAATTTTGAGTTTTATATAATGAACGAATAAAGAAAGCAGTACAAAGTAAACATTAGTGATACAATAAATAATTTAATCTTTAGCAAACTTTGGGTTTTGTTTTTCCAATACCAAGTTAAAGATAAGGAATTTTTCTTTTTGAAGACTTCTATTTTACGGTGATTGCATGTGTCAAATAATCAAGTAATACTTATTAAAATTAAAATAGGATTAATGTTTATTAATTTTAGTATTCAATTTCTATGAAATCTAACTGTAAATCATATAATATTTATTGCCTTCGCAATAATTACGAGTTCTTTATATTGTTAAATGTATGATTAATATGTCATTTGTATGGCAAAAAGATGGAGGTATACCTATAGAAATCATTAAATATTCAACAGCAAATAATTAACTTTAGCTTGCTTTTTTTTTTAATTCTTTTGTCAATTTTGTTACAGTAAGTTGTTTGTGTATGACCTAATCCATTCAAAATTGAACGGCTGGACTGCGTTTAATGCACCGATCATTTTAAAACTTAAGTATGCTGTTATTTATCAAAGTGAATGACACAACTTTTTGTTCCCTGCCAGAAGAAGCTTTGTGGTAGTAGCAACAATTTGCAGAAAATATGTCAGAAACATTTTTGAAAAATTTTGAATCGTGATACTCTATTTTAAAAAAATATTTCTACGTCCGTATACACTGATATTTCATGGTGAACTGAACTGACTGATAGATACAATATTATTCAAAATATTATAATTTAAAAACTAAAATCATGTCCCTCGTTATATTTAATCTTTATTGATAAAAAACTTCTATTTCGAGAATAAAAGAAGATATTGCTAAAGGAGAAAGTTATAAACAATTTTGTATGTGATGTGATTAATATATGTGTAAAATGTCATCAAAATTATATTTATATACATACTATAGAGATTTGAACAGCGCGCATTGCGCACCCTAACCTGGAAGACGTTTCGACTTCCTGACTTAGACGCATGTGCACTACATGAGCCAATCACATAAAGTTTATCTTGACTTCACAACATTCGGTCATGACTTTTTATACCCTCCTTTTGACCTGCAACCCCGATTTCGGTATTTTTGCCCTTCTTGAGAAGGTGGATTCATTCAAAATGGATTACATCATTTTGTAGTCTGTTTAGAAACATCCTCCTAAGAATTGGTATCTTGAGTTGACAAACAGGTCGTCAGGAAGTTCATAAGCATCTCATCTACCTGGTCACACTACCTGTACCGCCCTATCGACAGCTCTAATTTGGCCGAGTGGTATCTGGCTTGCACCCCATAATGATTTTCACTATCACTCAAACGTCCCTTCTACTGCTTCCGCAATAGAGCTGGTGAGCAATAAAGCAGTTAGCTCCCAATACGGTAAACCTATCTCCAATTTCCTTTTTTTTATTCTGATATGCCTCGAAATCCAGAGTGTTCTACGTTCACTGTTCAATGTACCTTTTTCTAGATCAGCAGAGAGATCACTCTATATGCGCACAACGACTTCAAAGCTGTCAGTCTAGAGTAGATGCTGATGCTTTGGTCTTTGGTGTTAAGCTCTTTCATCCTTTGAACATTTCAAGAAAGTTGTTAAGAAAGTAAATATTCCATGATTTTTTCCTTATAGATATATGTGCAAATCTCACAAACGCTGCGAAAAACTTCGAAAAATGGACCCAAAAATTTTTTTCGACGACACGTTCCAAATTAAGTTTTTCTTGTTGGTTAGGGTATCTAGAAAAGATATCTATTGTTGAACAAAGTCAATCAGAGGATATCATTTTTCTGAGACCAATAATCAATTGTTTAAAAATGATTAAAAATAGCTCTAGTTTAGTTCTAAATTATTCTAACAAAGATAACTTAATGAAAAATTTGGAAAAAAAGAAAATAAAATTAAAGAGCAGAAGCTTTCCAGAACTTTTTTCAGAATTAGAAAATGTTGAATCCTTCAAACGTTATGTGAGTTTGAAGTTGAATCCAAAATACACGTAGTCAATGGCTGGGACATTTGTTGATTTTTTCACACCGTTTTCGTGAATATTTAGTTCAACTTCAAACTCATGTAACATTAATTATGCATTTTTTTTTAAGAAACACACATTTCAGTGTACAAAAGGGATTTTTTATTATTTTAAATGGTTACCAAAACTTGAATAAAACAGAATTACTCTTGAGGTAGTCCTTTTTGAAAGTGGACTTTAAGTAAAACCTTTCCCCAATACTCGTATCCAAAAGTCTCTTACAATAGAATGATACCATCCATTATGAATGTTTGCAGATATCATCTTCCCACGCCAGGCATCGAAATCGCCGCTACCTAGCACGCAGGAATAGCAGGTAGATAATGCCGCGGCCTTTGATTTGCGTCGGCGCGTATGTGCACACACGTCGGTCGACGGTCAGCCGCGCGTTGCAATTGTAATACCGTTGCGCGTATGCACGCACACTACACTCCAGGGTTGGCGCGGGTAAATGCATCGTTTTCGCGCGCGCTGGACCAGAAATTCCATGATAGCTCTCGCTAGCTGTGCGACGAGTTTCTGAAGGACACGCGCGTGTGTGCTTTCTGCTCGCTACTCCCATTTGTGAAATGAAAGACGTTTTGAGCAGAGAGTACGCATGCCTTTTTTGGGAGGCGCATGTCCGAATTCGCGTATATGTGCTCGCATCATGGCTACATAGAGTTTTAGTCTTGCAAACATTATTTTGTAATCAATAATTTGAAAAATAATTTAAAGAATAATTTGTCTTGCTAAAACTATTATATCTTGTTGTTTGTATCTCTAAATCAACTACGAAAATGTACGACTATTATAACATCAAATTTCTTTTATTAAAGTTTGAGCTATTGGTAACTATTTTACGCAAAGGTTGTATTTATTAATTTCAATAGTATTATTTTAGATTGTAATCGTTTGAGAAGATAAGGTGAATCAGAAACATTAAAATGATTTAGAAGAAAATTACTTCATTATCGTGAATTCAATTAATTATAAATAATTCTTCTGCTATTATAAACTTATATGTGTAAAACTAGTTTATTATCTATATATAGATTGGTAGTTACTCATAGAACTATAAATACACATGATTCTCAAGGCTGCTCCTCGTTTTCTTTGAAAAAGCAATTGTCAAATAATTGGTAATCTTTTATATGAACTCAGATATTACCCAAATATCCGCCATGACTCTGAATTTTACAAATGGACGGAAATACAGAAATTACAGGATTCACTAAATATGCAAGATGTAACGTTATATTATCGACTACTTGCAATGTAAGATGAAACATTAGCTTTCTTAAAAGCTACCATACCATAAGTAGTTTTAAGGACACGTAAATTTTATGAATATTTCATATCTTTTCAGAATAATTAAAATAATATGTCAATGAAATGTATAAAACAATATCATAAATTTAAAGTGAGTAAATTGTTTAACATTTCTACATAAATATAGAAAATCTTAAAGAAAATCGTACATGTATAATATCATATATAATTATTAATAAAATTCAAATTTCTACTGAAATTTATTGTAAAACCAATAAGTGATATTCTAACTATTCATGGATTTAGATGAACATTTTCTTTTCATAGGTTTTTGGATTATCTAATTCTACCCAAAAGTTATTTTTTTAATCTATAATTCTATGGGTAAATAGCAGAGGCTTGAGACGAAGAACTTTGGTACATATACGATCCATTAAAGTTATCCGAAAAATCACTTTAAAATTTAGAAATAAATTAAATATTCTAATAAAAGACGAAGATAAACAAAGATAATATTGTGGCTATATTATAATTAATTATTACATTTTAAATAAGAAATGTTAGTTATTTGACATTTGTATTAATAAATAGTGTTATTTATTTAATATAATTTATCAATATTTTAATTTATTAAAATATTTATTTTTTTATTTTTTTTTCATGACGTTTTACATATTATATTTTTATAAATTTAAAAAGAAGTTTGTTTATAATAATCTTTAATAATAAAAATTTATTGATTACTTCTACCTTACCAGTTGAAACTTCAAACTTACAAGTATCATGAAAGTGTAAGGTACATTAGAAAGATGGCGCCACAACATATATTTGTATTGAAATACCTTATAGTGAAAATTCTTGTAATGTAATTTTATGTTTCATGAAAATAAAAAATTTTAAAACTTAAAAAACATTGCAACGATACTGCGTTTTAACGGTTTTTTTTTACTAACTTATAACCTTATAGCTTAGTCTTTTAAATATTCAAACAAAAAAATTTATATCATACATATTCATATAATTGTCTGCTTAGAAGAAAATAAAACAATAAAAATATAGATAGATCCTCTCTCTTTTAAAATTTAAAAGTATCCAGATTTTCTGGAATGCTTAACGCGAAATCTACGAAGAATGAACAAAAGCTAATGCAACAAATTTCACACTAATTATTTTAAAATGCTCGATTATGATAATTCTTTCGGCTGTTCATTGAATAAGGAATTGTTTTCCAAGTGTGGGTGTATATATAGACGAACTAATAAAAATCTGTTTTTCTTTTTTGTACATCACTTTATAATTAATTATTATACCCTTCTCGTCATATGTGCATCTTTTGCGTTTTTTTCTTTTCTTCAAACATTGAATAGGAACAGAAGTTTCATTTATGAATAGTATGATTTCCTTTTTAATTCTTTGACATGGCAAGATTTCATGTTTTTTCAAACTCAATTCATCTACGCAGTCATTGAGAGATTGATTAAAAATTGTCGGTTCCTTAACAAAATCCAGACGGCATAAGTTTCTCAAATAAACATTTTCGTTTTTTTCAATTCCTTTCGAAAATAGATATGATTTAAATAGTTATATTTTACTATATTATATTTGATAGAAAAAGTTTACTAGTAGAATGAAAAGTTGATTAGAAAGATGGATATTATAAGTTTAATCAAGATAATCAGAGTTCACATATTGCGTATAGTTTTTCCCATATAAAATATATCATTAAAATTCAAACTCTGCACCGTACGTGTGAAGAAATATTAGTTAATTTTAAAAAATTTTCATAATGAAAGCTTACTACTACAAAATTATCTTTTACAGAAAAGAGACCTTTCTATCTACTAAATTGATCTACTAAACAGATAAACTGAATAGGCTTCAATTTCATTAGGCGATTTATTTTTCTCAGTATTCCATCAGCATTTGTAAAAAATAAAAATATGATGCATGGATTAGAGTAAAGAATACAAAGTAACATTGTATTTATAAAAAGAGATATTACTTTTATTTACAGAATGAAATTATAATATTCATTAAAAATAACCGCTGGCTGTGACAAAAACGCAGTGTAAGCATTGCGGAGGCAAGCGCAGCATCGTCTACAATATGTATATAGGTGCGAACGAGGAAAGAGAGAGGTAGACACGGAGGGCGTGAACAGTCTTCCGAAAAATTTGAAAGAGCCGCGACGAAGAAAGTGTCATGGAAAATCCAAACAATGCCTCATCATCATGCGCCCGTGCGCGCGTCTATTTCGTAACGAGGCCGTTCCCGCAGGCGCGAGAGATACTCTTCTCGCCTCTTTTTTTCCACGCTTGGCTCGAGCGCCTCATGAGTGACGCTCTCGTCCAGCAATCATTACATCGTTCGTGCACGACACACTTTTTGGCTTCGCGGTTCTGCACATTGTGTACTCATGAGGATACTTTTAATTTCGAATCGACTATAACGATGTCACTATTTTTAATATTACAGACAATGGTCATATGATACATTTTTAACTGGGACTCATGGTATGATGTAATTTTTCATGTACAATGCAGTACTTGAGTGTTTGAGTACTAGCGATAGTCTGAATCAAGTCTATATCAATTGTCTGGCAATTGTCTTATTGGTGGGATGAATCCATACTATTGCCCAGACTTTTAATTTATTTTATTTATAAGTGTAGGAAAAATAGCCCAGACATCCGTCATATAAGTCTGGGAAAAATAACCTAGAATTTATCCGTGACTGCGCCCGATTTTACATCCATCCTAAATAGTCTGAAAAAGCAGGCCAGACTTTATCTTAGACTTTTCTCCAGATCTTTCGTACAGCGTAAATAAATCTAATGATAACTTCTTTTTTTAGTATATGCGAATAAGAAAACGCCAGGGGATGTTGAAAAGTTAACAGAAGCAAAATACAGAAGAGGATTAACAAATATGAGCAACACGTTAAAAAATCCAAAAGAAAAGAACAAGAAAAATACATAAATTAAAAATTAGTTTCTGTTTAATATACGTTTGTTCAGTATGCATTTTTATAGCTTCGAGGCATAACGACATAAGTCCACTTTTTGTGTTTCCGAGAAAAATGGGTTTCAATGTTCAAACTTATTCATAAGATCGGAATAAATGAGATACTGTACTAATCATTTAACACATTTATACAAATATTTACATGGTGGTATTTTCAGGTTATGCATTTTTTCCTTCGTGAAAACTCGAAAAAGTATGAAGTTATGTCGTTATGACGGGAATTTGGACTTACCTAATAGTCCTGTTATTGTTTATTTTTCGATCATTTTCCTTAATTTAATTATGAATTCCGATCAAAACTAACAATTAATCAAGGAATAATTATATAAAAAATAATACAATTTAAATAGAACTTGAATACAACTTAAATACAACTTGAATTCGCTATTAATTAAAAAGCATTTTTTTTATTTCATAAATGAACAGGTATTATGAACCAATTTTCAAAACTCTCACGTTTATGCACTTAACAATTGTAAAATTCTAAATTATATTTAGTTATTGTATATATTTAATATAAAATAATTTTTATATTCAATTTGGTTGGATAAAATAAATTAGTGCTGGACTTATGTTTGAAAAATGGACTTATGTTGTTAGGTTTACCGTATATCGTAGCCTTAGGGGAATATTTTAGCTACTACTGACAGTTTTAAATGAAAAAGGCCCATTGAAAGATACAAAATCCAAGGTTTTCCCGATTTTCAAAAAAATGGACTTATGTTGTTATGCCTCGGAGCCAAGGATTTATATTATACTTTATATAAAAGAAATATAATGCTTCTATTATATTATTTATTTTTTTAGTAATAAATTTCGGATTTTGTTTAATATATGCACATACTTATTCTTTTATATCATTTTTAATTTCGCTTGCGAATAAGCAACAATGCATCGTACTTGCAAAAAGTATACTTGCTCAGCGAACATAACGCTTCCGAATGTGCCTACAAAAAAATACTCTTTATACCGTTTGAATTTGGCGGGAAAGTCCAGCGTAAAGTTTGGGCTGCTTTTCCCAGACTTATCTGCATTGTGCGGTATATCTGGCGAAAAGTCTAGCCTGGGCTGCTTTTGCCATACTTCTTTTCGCCGCCTGAAATATCTGGCGAAAAGTAAACACAAAGTCTGGGTTGTTTTTTTCAGACTTACATTTGCGGTATGACATATCTGGCGAAAAGTCGTGTAAAGCTTGCGCTATTTCGCCCAGACTTTTACAATGAATGGAAAATCCCGTTTAAAAGGTTATTTTCTCAGACTTATACGACAAATGTACAATCTGGAAAAAATTTACGGATAAAGTCTCGGCTATTTTTCCTAGACTTATAAGTAAGAAAAATTAAAAGTATCGGCAATATAGTTTGGATTCGTCCCACCAGTAAGACAATTGCCAGACAACTGATCTAGACTTGAGCCAGGCTATCGCAAGACTAACCCTAGACTATTTTTTTTACGCGGGGGGTAATTGCATATTATGTACAACATATAATAGAAATAATAAATCCTCATTCACATTAAGAAAATACGATAGTTATGTTTGATGAAACTTTCATAAGCATCGCTACATTACTTTTATATGGAATATTTCGTAGGATGAACTTGATGATTTAGTGATAGATATCAAGCGAAATTTAACATCCTTGACATCATGTTAATATTTTAGATTTAATTACTAGAACTTTTATCTCTGCCGTGCACCACATCAGCTTATATTGTGTTCAGAATTAAGGTTTTTTTTTCATTTAATGTATATTATCGTAAAGCATATCGTAACGCAAAACTATTTATGTTGTTGCTTCTTTTACTATAACTGCATTTTTATAGTAATATATTCGTTCAACGTACGCAGAATCACCACAGACAAAAACTGTAACTTCTAATCAAGGCATCGATAATCAACATAATGGAGCAACACAGTGACTTGATCGAAAAACTACAAAACGAAGTAATTCAAGAAGAAACGTCGTATAATGATTTTAAATCTCTTAATAAAAATATAAATAAAAGAGACGGTGTTATATTGTATGTTAATATTAGAAGCCCGAATGCTAATTATACCAAACTGGATATTTTTATTAAGAGATTGAAGATCAAACTGTATATAATTGTATGTTCGGAAACCTGGAACTTATTAAATGATCAATATTATATAATACAAGGCTATAAATTGTATT
>JAWWEQ010000010.1:23339143-23401821 GCA_035583055.1 Torymus tubicola | reverse complement strand
ATTCTAGAATACAATCTTAAACAGCAACGTTATTAATATTGTTGAAAAAAAAGAAAAAGTAAGACATGAATATTGAATTCTTAATGTCAAATTAGTTAGTAAATTAGTTTCGTAGTTATTATTTTTTATATCTTAATTTATACTGGACCTATGTACAGGTAGCTGTGATTACCTCTGTAGGATGCCTGCTGCATCAGACATAAAATTTATGTATCGATAGAGCAGAAACGTGTAATACTATATGTACTACTCTAGTAAATAAATATCTATTAAATATCTATCTATTCGTCAGAGAGTTGATTTTTCGTGTATTTTCATATTTAAATGAGGATCTTAAGAAAAAAATATCATCATACATACAAATTCATTCTATACAATAGATATTTTTATTTTAGAGAACACACGCATGGGTACACCATTTACACAGTACCCACACACATGTCTACATATATCAATTAGTAAATTGATGTAAGCTCAGTCGGTCGGAGGAGAGCATGAGGGAATTTGGGGTTAAAAAGTTCGGTGAAATAATAATGAATGAATTTACATTTTAAATAAAATAAAATAAAACATTTGTAAATAATTAATAACAATAATAAAAAAAAATAAAATGCATGAAAAAAATAAGGTGTGCGCTAGTGTCGTGTGGAGAGGATTCCTCGCCCCTTTCTCTTCGACTCCAAAAGCATTTGGAGCCGACCCTTTATGCCCTGGAGCGGACGTAGTCCGTTCTGAGGGAGGGAAAGGGGGACTCCTTTTGCCGATGACGGCGAAGTCCTCTCCAGGAGAGAGAGAGAGAGAGAGAGAGAGAGAGAGAGAGAGAGAGAGAGAGCCTGACACGATGTTTGGGCCAGGTGGTTTGCTTGTTGCAGAGAGCGGATGACGAGTGTGCTCCGAAAAATCGGAGCAGAGCAGAATACCTCGCCTACGGTAGGGGGGGAGGTTTCCAGCCTGCTGATTGGTTACCGCACGGCGGCGGTAAACAATCAGCAGATGATTAAAAAAATGCTCACAAGCCGGTTGATGGTGCGGCCCGTCGACCGAACTGTGAAGTCGCGAAACTTCCCCGAAGCTCGCGAGGTGCGGGTTTTCGGAGAAAAAGTCGAACTTTGAATATCCTCCGAATATTTAAAAAAAAAAGTAAAAGTGGCGAAAAGTCGTGGACATCAAAATATAATATAAATAGATCCTTTAATGAATGATTATTACAACGTTATTGAATACTGCATAGTGTTAGTGAATATAGATATTCTACATAAATACGACATCAAGAATTGCAATGCCATTTTTAAAACCATAATATTTGCAAAATATATACAAAAAATATTGAACTGTAATAATATTTCGGTAATAAAATTATACCTTATGAAAAATTTTATTAAATATGAAAAATGTTGAATTAAATACTTGTTGTGCGTACTAGAACACAGATTAATGTAATTAAATTACTCTAGTCTACTAACGCAAAGGTATTATGATATATACAGTGTATACTTTAAATGTTATTATCTCAATATTACTGCAGATGAATCTCTGATTGATTTAATTAATTTATTAGTGAATAGAAAACATAAGAATTGTAACAATAACAATATACTTCACTCCAACTTAGTATATATAGTTGACATATATATAGTTTGCTTCTTTCAATCTAACGTAATTCCATACTGTAAGTTGAATTTATAAAATATTTCGGCTATACGTTATTAGTATATAAATAAATTTATGTAATATAGGGTAAATAATTAGAGGTGATTAAACATAGCTTTGAAATAAAATTAGGATTTTATTTTTATAAATATTCATAGGTATAAAAACGTAACGTATTTGTTCAAAAAAGATCATTTATCTATGCTTAGCGAATTCATATTTTTGTTGGCTGGTCACACAGGTAAGTATCCCCCTTTTCTCCATCAGTGGTAAATAAACCTCTGGCGATTATACACTCACGGGGAGCGCCGGCATGAGCCAAAATTGCTTTGAATTAAAAAAAGAAGTGAAATATATGACCGAATGAGGTTTGAATCGGCCTCAACCTCTGTCCCTCATGCCACTGCTCTGTCTCTGGCAGCGTGCAAGCTCGCGCAGACTCTCCAATTACGTACGCGTATACAATATTCATTCGCCTCGAGATATTACCGTATATACGCGCGTAGGGCAAGTTCTCTCTCTCTCTCTCTCTCTCTTTCTCTCTCCTTCTTCCTGCAAAATCCGATTCGCTCTTACAGTTTTTACCCTCCGGTTTTACGACGTGTAGAAGATTATGCCATATCTCGGCTGCGTCTCCTCTCTCTTTCTCGCTCGCGCGCTCATTTCCCTCGCTTCCCTCAACTCGCTTCTTAAAAGAGAGCGCGCTAGAGAGAGAGAGAGAGAGAGAGAGAGAGAGAAAACGAACGCGCGCGTACGGAGAGCGAGCAGCAGAGTAAAAGCTCGGTGTGTACGCGCCCGAGAAACCAAGGGAGTGGAATGGCTGAGGGGCTGCTGGCTGCTGCTGCTGCTGCTGCTCGGCGATGAGGAAGAAGGAGGAGGAGGAGGAGGAGGAGGAGGAGGTGGCGGAGGGGTAAAAAGAGGCAGTAGAGGGGTCCGCGCACTCGCCGGTCGTTATTTTTGTGCCTGCCTCGTCTTTAATTTCTCCCCACCCCTCGCTCTTTTCTTCCTCGCTCTCTGGCTCTCTCTCTCTCTTCCCGCGAGCAGCAGAGAAAACTCACCCTTTCACCGCGCCGTGTGCGAGGAGGTAGAGCAAGAGGGAGGAAGAAGAGGCGCGCGCGCGCGTTGGTATATAAGGAGAGAAAAGCTTACCAGCGGGCTCGCGCGGCAGCGGCGGCGGCGGTTGTCTTAGTTCGTATGCATATCTCAGTGGCCTCCACATATTGATTCAGGGCGTCATTACGCGCCTCGTCTTAGCTCGGCCCATCTCGCCCCCCACTCCTCACAACCGACTATGCAGCGAGAAGGGGGGTAGAGAGCGCTGACGACGCAGTTGCCGGCTGCAGTGCAAGAGGGACACCTTTAACCCTCTCTCTCTCTCTCTCTCTCTCTCTCACTCACTACCCCTCGCCATTCAGCAAGCTACCACCACCCCGTCGAGCTAAGACTCGCGCGCGGACGAAGATCGCCAAGCCTCCCCCTTCCCTCGTACCCCTGTGTGTACCCCTGCTGCTTCATGCGTATGCATGTATATGCGAGGGCGGAGGAGTGAGAAGAGCCAGCAGGTAAAGGCTCGATCAACGTCCGCAGGCTTTTCTTCGTCTTGTGGAGCTTGGACCCGAGGAGATGTATAGACATCGTCCTCGTTGTCATTGCTTGTCGTTGATGTGCTTCTTTTTCGCCTTGTTATCCTTCTCGTGGTAGATTATATTGCGCCAGTGAAAAGGAAGGATTATGGGTGCTTGATGATGAGAGGCTGCATATGGAACTTTTTTGAATTTCATACTTGATCACAGTCTATAGCGAAATTTCATTTTATGCCGGTACAAAGTGATCGATACTTTGCCGATATTAGAAAGCCGTTTTTCATTTTTTTATTTAAAACTAAACAGTTTAATTTCATAATTTATATACGTATACTATTAGTATATTTCGCATGCGATACTCATCGTACGGGCATGGTCTTTAGTACTAATGCCTGTTGACCTCACGTTTTATACTTCGTTCATCGGATCTTAGCGCCCATTGGAACAGCTCACGTTGGATTTCGAGATCTCGTGGAGCAGCATAAAATTTACATCTTGTTATACTTTGCTCGTGCCAGCTCCGAAAGATCCTTATTATCCGTGGATCAAACTTATTACAATGTTATTTCGTGAGAAAAATACTCTTCGCTGCATAACCTACGCCATCTGAAACACAGATCTTAAAATCACCTACTGTTTCTATAATCATAACTTAAATCTTTTGTGGAAGTGTATGTTCTTTATAGTATATTACACAACAAGGGAGGTAAAGAGTTGGCCAGTCCAGAGCACGTGTAAATTGCCATATATGTGCTCTGAGGTGGTCCTCTTTATCCCCATGTTGTGTAAGTATACGATTTTTCATCATACCCGGGCCGAAAATACCACATTCGCGTTTCGGAGCTGTGAGCGAAAGTGGTACTTTCGGTGAACCTCAATGAAGTAGCAATAATGTTATTGTAAGAGTGATGCTAAAAAATAAGTTTTAATTATGCTTTGCTTTAGTATCGCACGATTAAAAGTGATACGACGAACAACAACAACAACGTAAATTTGTTTAAGAAATAGCGACATTAGTTTAATCGCCAGTTCAGAACTTGAATTTAACTTTGGCCTCAAATGTAGCTCATTCCTTATGCGAGATGTTAAGAGATACTACTAATCAAAAAGACTCACCGCAAATTACATTTACATATAACGACTTGGGCTCCTAATTGGTTCGGAGGGGTAATCGATGGTTAGTACAGTCGAATAACCGACTCGCTTACACACGTAATCATAATGACCCCTTGTTCTCCCCCCCCCCTCCTTTTCTCTTTCTCTTTCTCTTCGGGATCTAATAATTTCCCAGTAGCCACGTCGATCGTGGTGAACTTACTGTACAATTCAATGTTTTAACACAATCGTGCACGATCATTAATCAATTTACTCTTATACATGAAATGCAAAATCCAAAGTAATATCATTGATTAGCTTAATCTAAGATTCTCATTGTGTTGCCATATCAGGGGTGGCAGTAAAAAATGTGTACCTTGATACTGAAACCTAATTAACATTAGATTTAGATTACGATCTTACTCTAATCAACTAACTATTGTTATAGTGTGTTTTTATTACACATATACATATGTCAATGGGTACACGTGCAATGAATAATGAATCACGTGATATCTAATGAATCACAGATACAATTTTAATTTTCGATGTTTTTTAATTGATAACTTGAACATTTATTTTGTAATAAAAACTGCACCGTTGATTAAATCTAAAAAACACATGTAACTAAATATTAAATTAAATAATACAATGATTTTACCGTGTTTTTTCAAAAATATAAATTTAAGCGCGTATTCAATACAAGATAATTATCGTCTTTTATTTACAAAAAATATGGAAATTCTATTCGCGCCAATTCACCCAACTGTAAAAACATTCTTTTTCCAGAAGTTTCAATGACGCTCGGAGATTGTCTCATTCAAGGGTGATTCGTACTCGAAAATCCGTCGATCCTACTTATCGTATAAACGAGTTAAACTTATCATTTTGCATATATAAAGCCAAAGAGTGGAACAGAAATCGATCAAGTTGACGATTGATAAATGGAAAACGAAATAAAGTAACTAAGAATTATTGTTATCATTTGTATTTCAGTCTCTTTCATATAGGGCACAATGATATGTAAAAACGTTTCAAAAACAATTAACATTCAGTTCTTAATTAATTGATAATATTTGAGCAACTAGTTGCTACTGTAACTATATATAATAAGCCAAATAACTTAATTTCGTATATAAATTTGATTACAAAGACAATAAAAACTAACGGTCGAACGTTTTAATAATCTGTGAAAAATGGTTTGAATTTTCTAATATTTCCCTGTACGCTCGATTGATTGAATTCTTCGACACACGAACACATAGAGGCTTTAAAATAAAGTAAGGCACGTGTATATAGAGCGCGGCAGTATAGGGCTGTATAAACTCCTTGCATGGGGTCGCGCTTTAATGCTTTCACGCAGGCCTCCCCCACCTTCGCAAGGAGTCGCCAGAAGGAGCCGCCGTCGCCGCCGTGAGGGGAGGATTCGCGCAGGGGGGAGACGCCGCCGTACCGCCGCTGAGCGCGGGATGTTAATTTTTCGCTAATCAATACCGTAAAAGTCTAAAATGTCTCGCGTATGTGGTGGGACGCTCGTACTCGCGCGCGCGCGCGCCTCGTCTTCTCCCCCTTTTTCCTCCCCTCACGACGACGACGACTCCGTCTCTCTTACTCTCCCTCGCGCGCTCTTAACTCTTATACCCGCCCGCGCTTTCTCTCATTTGCCTAGCTAAGAGTGCGAAAGACGCAAATGAAGAAGGACAGAGACGCCGCGAAAAGGGAGAAAAAGAAGGGTGATGCGGAAGGCGCTCGGGAGCGAGCGAGAGAGGGAAGGATTCTCCCCTTTTCGGGGCGCCTTTTTACACCGAGAGTCGGACGAAGAAGGCGAGAGCAAAAGAGAGATAGAGATAGAGAGAGGGAGAGGGAGAAAGAAAGTTCCAGCGGTAAAGGGGGTGGCGTGGAGGTTCTCATTAAGCAGCCCGGGCTCTGGCGGGGGTTCAAATAAGAAGAAGACGGAGAGGCGGGCGAGAGCGCGCGCGGCTCGCCAGAAGAAGGGAGAGAAAAGGAGAAGAAAGCGGGCATGAGACTAAGACACAGGCGCGCTCCTATCGGTTAAAAAGACGGAGAGAGAACGAGCAGGAAAGGAAAGAAGGAGATGGAGAAACGACGCGCGACTGGGAGTGGGGAATTATCAGGGCTCTCTCTCTCTCACTCTGTGTGTCTCGGGGACCGAGGGGGTGGCAATATGGCCGACGCTGATGAGTGATGCTCGCGTAACCCTTACGACGGCTAGCTATACGCTCTGCGCCCGTCTTATATACGCCACACGCGTCTCGGTCGGGGGGCCGATGCGATGCGCTCTCGCAGGGGCGTTAGGACCGCTATAGTTATATCATATACGTATATATGTATATAAGCGCGCTTATGTCTAGGAGTTGGATTACTATAGTGCTCTGCGCTTTTACTACCTACTGCAAAGTGTCACAGCCGTGCGTGTGTATTATCGCGGGGTTAGGACACACGACGAGGGGGGTAAGGATACTATACGCATTCGCATTGTTCAAGCGGGAGCCTGCGGGCCGTCGCTCCTTTAATCGGGAATTATGCGAGGCGTCGTCCTGCGCATATTTTGAGCACTCGTACGCGTGCACAACTTCAAAGTTGAAAGCAATTATATACCGTCGGCTCGAGCTCTTGTATATATACACGATAGATTTATCGGCCGACAATTGCTTACACTTCGCGTCATTTTATTGATTGCCCATACATAAGCGTATACTAATAATAATTATAGTATTTTTTTATTTGTGACATGTGTTAAGTACTCGAAGAGGCAGAAGAAACTTGAATATGTTATATTGTTATTTCGAGGTCCATTCTTGTGGCATTTCTTCCATTCTAATATATGTTGCTCGTATTGTCCGGGAAATTCAATAGCGTATTCAGAGGTTATTATCATCATCACGAATTGGTTAATTTAGACGCATATAAATAAACACGAGCTGTCTTTCGATCATATAAACGCGCTTTAATGGGAAATTAATTAACGTTGCATTGAAATCCTGTATTCTATATATTAGCTAATGAGTTTATCAGTACATTATTTTGATAAGACAATACAATGGTATTTCGCGACATGTTATAAGATACGATATAAGTTAATTATTCATAAACTTCATTATTAATTAACTATAATGAAATACGTAAACTTTTTAAACTTAAGCGTTTCACTATATTCGTATCAAAATAATACCATCACAACAAAGCCATATTATTATTACGATTGACTAAGAGTGTACTCGAGTTGAACGCACCGGTCACAATAAGACGTCCATAACGAACCGCTCTGTATACGAATCCGAGCTATTAATCAAGGATATATTAAAAGCAAATAAGCAGCGAGAGTGCGCGCGCCCGATTAATCCGTAATTCATGGCTCGGAGGGTCCAAAAAAGCATCAAGCGCCCAGGCTCTCTCCCTTGGTCAGCACATCTCCGCATCCCGGGCCATAAATACACGAGGCGGCATAGAGAGAGAGAGAGCCTCGGGGCGCCTGGCGCGTATGCAAGCACCGTCGCGGCCGCGCCGGACGCTGATACGTGGCGTCAGGCGCGCGGTGCGGCGGCCGCTCGCGAAGAGAGAGAGAGAGAGTGAGCTCCTTCTCCTTATTCTCTCAAGACGGACACACAACGGGCCGGCAGCCAGCGGCGGTGGTAGCGCTTCTTGTAAAGGGGAGAGAGAGAGAGAGAGAGAGAGAGAGAGAGAGAGAGAGAGAGAGTGAACGGGGTGGTGGGAGCTCCGGCTAAGGGGAATGCAAATTAGGGGCGCTTCTCTCAAGGAATAAGAGCGAGTGAGAGGGTGGCACGCGGTAGTTTCCTCCTCGCTCACTCTCTCTCTCTCGCTCGTTCTTTTGCCTCCGTCCGGCGCCTCGGCAGGGGAGCGGACCACGGCCGAAGGTGCCTCACTTATGTAAACGTCCGTCTTGTGTGTATATACGTGTGCGAGGGCTTTTCTCTGTGTCCCCGTATATAGTATAGCAAGAAACACGCGTGTGCGTATTATATCGATTGCTGGCCAAGTCAAATTCACCCCTTTCGCAGCGGCGGCGGCCGCTGGCTTGCTTCCCTTCCCCCCGTCCCACGTCTTTCCTTTAGCGAACTCTCGAGGCAGCGTGCTACTGGCGCTCTCTCTCTCTCTCCTTCGATTCTCCTAAGTTCTCTGGCCTCCTCCGCCACTGCCGCCGCTGCCGCCTCGGTACGTACGGTAATTATTGTAGTCCTGCGCGCGCGCGTGTGTGTGTATGCGTGCCGAGGAGCTAAAGCTGGATTTCGGAATCGAGCTCCCGCTGCCGACTTGAACCCGCCGCTGTGTGGGCTCGGATGAAACAGATTGTGCGTGGATATATATGTATGTATAACTTGGTTTTCGGTCCGTCTGTGTATGTGTGCGCGGCTAGGCGCGCGTGAACTCGACATTAACTTAATTGGATTACCTATAGTCTTTTTAATAAGATTCATTGATTCGATAGCTTATATATAGTTTCAATAAAAACTATATTTCGCAATTTACATTCTCAATTAATAATGAAAGGTTGACACGTTTGAAAGGAATATCTTTTATTGATAATCTACATAAATTGTTTAGAATTTTTCTATCAAGCGTCATAAACTTTATTAATTTACTAATATTATTTATGAAATTCAAAAAGTATTCAATAATATTGGAGGGTATTATTGTTGTAGGTAGATTCCATTCTGATGATTTTACGGTATCATATTTACTTCCTGAACCGTAGGTGAAAATTAAACACATTTTAATCATAAGCTACTATATCACTATAATTTCATATCATCTCATTATAATTATTTCTCTATAGAACCAAGATCTTTTTATCTCAATCCCACGAAAACACTCAAGTATTTGTTTAGAAGTTTAAATCGCAATTATTGTTCTACCTCTAAAGCAGCGCGTTATACGAACATGCCAGGCACATCACTGTCCAGTAGACTATTTCGCAAGCTTATATACACCATAACGAAAGCCCCTGCGTACCGCGGACGTGTATACCGCATCGGCGCGCATTGTGCGCCTGTGCGCACACCTGTGTAATACGAGTATGCACGCTCGGAAAATCTTCGCGTTACTACAAGAACGCCTGCTGCTCCTACCGTAGCTTCTTCGAAACAATGTCGTCGGCGTCGTCGTCGTCGTCGTCGGAGACACTGCAGGCTGCTAGCGAGCGAGACATCAAGACGGACGCGATATCCCCGGGGGCAGGCGAGCGCAAGCGCGCATAACTGGCCGGTAGCAGCAGCAGCATGCACGCATATAAGTGCCAGGCTGGTCCTTCGCTTAGCAGCTAGCGCTCGATGCTGTCGATTTAACGGGTGTCATCAACGCCGAGGAGAGAGAGAGAGAGAGAGGAAGAGGGAGATTCCGGCTGCGCGCGCGATGCCGGCGAATCTCTCGCGCGCACACGGCTCTCGGGAATTCTGATTTACTAAGGGGCCGTAAACGATGCCGTAAAAGACCCATACGCCGAGCGTGCACTTCAGGATCCCCCTTCGCCTCCCTTTTGCTGCTACGAGCGTTGGTTTAATTGTTTTTCATTTTTTTTACGGGCTGCTGTGATGGACGATTGTAAGCAGAGTTTGGCTGGAGTATTTTAGCGTTGTAGGGGAAAGGGGGGAGTGTACGAGAGATCAGCGGGAGTTAAGTATGGAGTGAAGTGAGAGTTGAATGTCGTTAAGTGTACGAATATAACATGTAGTAGTTATGGGGAGTAAATAAGTTGAATGATTAATGATTAAATGTATACTAACAGATTGCATATTTGCTGAAAACGTGAAAAGGTTGATTCTTAGACTTTTCTTTACCCATTTATAATTAACTATTTCAATACCTTAACTGTTAAATTTTATTTCACAAACGGCAGAAGGGTGATACGAAAAAAATTGTTTGTCATTCAGCTGTTGGATTTTCGTGGATTTCTAATAATCGCACGATACTCATTTTTGCGATAAAAACTAATTAATTTAATTTTTACATAAACTATATTAAATAAAGCTACAAAACCCAATATATTGTTTACTATCTGAATCATTAATAGTTTTTACTTGAAAGAATTTTTAAGCACGTCTGACTAAACCAATCGTCTTCTACTTAATCATATTATCAATTTCAAAGCTGAAGACTATACCATTACTTAAATTTAAATGTTAGACAATTCACACCACATTGTCCGACCAAAGTCAACCTTATCTACACACTATTATCATACCGCTTAGCATCGGCTCTTAGTTCGCGCACTTCGCACGAATCCACATCGTGAGAAAGTTCAATGATTTCGACGTCAAGTTGCGCGTTCGCTCATATTACACACTCGAGGCACACAAAGCAATGTACGCGCACACATACTTGAATTTGACTGACGGTCGACGTGAGATTACATTCGTAATCTTTTTCTGGCGCACCAGGAGAAAGTGTCGGCTCGCACGAGAAACTGCCGCGCGCGGCAGCGCGGAGAGAGGGTGCAGAAGCTTGGAAGGTGCGCGAGCGCGACATGCATTTCATTAATCGTCGAGGCTCGGCCCGGTGTTTTTCATAAATCAACCTTTTGTGCCCGTTGACTTGACTAGGAAAAAAGTGTTATACGAGCCCGCGGTGTGCAGGTACCCATACGTACGGCTAGCCTGATTCGCTTCGGTAATGTTGGCACAATGTTTATATGTTTTACGTATCATAGTGACTCGTAAATAGACGATTTAGGTTAGTATTGTTAGAAAATTAGTTAAATGATTATAAGTGAATTTCTGTTATATGTGTGTATTAAAGTATCGCTATAAATTATAATATTATTATACTTTTATATATTTGACAATGTATCTATAGTACATTTTCTTATCTCCTCTTTGTCAAATCTTTGAGAACAAATCATCATGTGTACAAAGAAGAAATTGC
This sequence comes from Torymus tubicola, assembly GCA_035583055.1. Classification (NCBI taxonomy): domain Eukaryota; kingdom Metazoa; phylum Arthropoda; class Insecta; order Hymenoptera; family Torymidae; genus Torymus; species Torymus tubicola. The sequence continues at coordinate 23,390,593 of JAWWEQ010000010.1, read as the reverse complement.
ACGATGCATAATACGAGAGACTACTAAGGCTTCGATAATATCAGCGTTCACGATTACCTAGCATGCATACTAGATGAGTCATGCGTATACATACTTAATCGTATAGCACGACTTTTGTACATAAAATAAATTATGTCAGCACATAAGTGTACTATTGAAATTCATTATAATTTGATGATTAATAAAATATTTTAGTTAAATTTTTTGTTACCCAAATAATAATAATATTGAATAAATACTATCATGAGTGAATAGATAGCCATATTAATAAAAGTGTTTAGACCAAATTAATGAAAAGAAAACAGCAATTAAAATAGTTTTAGCTATATTTCAATCTTCATCATGCGCAATATTTATTAAATGAAACTTGCGCGTCTCATTCTTTACGAGTGTACCTTTATACTGCCACAACCGTCAAGCAGGGGGAAAACAATAAACATCTTCTGCTCTCCTCGTTCTCTCTTTTACTCTCTCTTTCTCTCTCTCTCTCTCTCTCTCGCACTGCGAAATTTAATTTTACATAAACACATCCCGAAAGCAAAAGTTTCGTTCTACGCGCAATCGCAGCTAAAATCTCGACTCTCTTCTTCGCGTCTTTCTCTCGCACCCTCGCGTCGCCGAAAGATTTACGCCGAGTTTCATCTTCCGCGTTCGCGGATCTTTGATCTCAGCGATGTATAGTTACTCAAGGCCGTGGTGCCGCTGCTCTTCGGCGATACGAACTTTTCGTATAGTTTCGACCGTTATATTGTCACGCGTATATATGCAACAAAAGCTTCGGCGTCACGAATGTGAGTGCTTCTACTGCAGACACAGTGGCGCAAGCAAGAAAGCATCTTGCGCGCGAGCATCCGATTACCGGGTAAGGAATAAGCCTTGCCGCTCGTATATGTATATATACAAGACGACTAGAGTGCAAGAACGGTCCACTAGCCCGTGCTGGCTGGACTTTAAAGGACGGACTAGCGCTGAGGCGAGAGCAGCGGGGGGAGAGAGGAGGGAAGAGCGAGGAGTCGAGAGACACAACCCTATCTTTCGTCGCAGGAACCGCAACTTGCCCTTAGCTTTTCCCTTCGCCGCGCGACCGCCGCCGCCGACGCCGTCCCTTACGTGCATATATCGCCCGCCAATCTTGGTGCCACCCTTACACGTACTCTACTTGCCTCGTTCTCACTCCGTCGGCCTTGCTCTCTCTCTCCTCTCTATCTCGCTCTTTCTGTACGTGTGTACAGTACACGAGCAGTGGTATATATATATATATATATATATATATATATAGGATAGAGGAGGTTCGCCTTGGTTCCCGAGAGCTCGCAGGCAATCAACCCTTCGTCTTACTACATTACTGACCACCCTACCCTGTCCCACGCGGCGGTGGTGGTGGCGGCAGCAGCAGCAGCAGCAGCGTCGTCGTCGTCCTTTCACCCTCTAGACTTGCTCTGTCTTCGTCCGAAGGAGGAGGAGGAGGAGGAAGAAGAGGACGACCGAGTCGAAATTCAGCGGGGACAACACGCTCGCGCGCGCGACGCGAGGGATAATCAATGCGAGATAGAGAGAGGGCGGGAAGGAGCGAGTTAGAGAGCGAGCGAGTGAGAGAGAGAGAGTCTATACAATCGATTCCACTGACTACTTAAGTTGATCAAAGTTCCGGGCGTGCGATGCGAGGGGACAATTCGGGCGCATGCTCGAGTGAGGGTCGTTCTATTATTTTGCCTGCACCGGCGGCTTTGTTTTGCCCACGTCGGCGACGAGCGAACGATGTCTTACGTCGTGCTAAGGACTGACTGTTGCATTCCGTTACATTGTCATATTGCATTGTAGATTGGGAAGTACTTGTTGGTAAATCATTTGTTTATAAGCTGCGCTTCTTCTTACGCGTTTATATATGCTACTAGTCTATTAAAGATTGTTAATTATATAGTAGTAGGCAAATGGAAACAGCTAATAATAGAATCCTTTGAATATCTTTTTTATTAAAGTTTCATTCTAAATTTTATTTAATTATTTAACCTGGGAAATAACAATTAAGTATATTAATGATACATGATAATTAAAAATCAGATTATAAAATGATCATTATTGTGTCAACGTAGAAGTATACGCTAAGTTTTGTCTCACACGATAAATATTCGTAGAATCTAAATTCTGCAACGTAATAATTATGAAAAATATAATTGGAAAAAAAATGAAGATAAAATAATCTCGGGGTGCAATTCAAACTCGTCACCATCAACGTTCTTGGGTTATTAGACGACCATTCCCGACTTCATAACCACATCGCACGTGGCCCGAGGCGACCTCCAAGAGTCAAATCGAGAACCAATCAATATCCTCTCCCTCCCGGTAATTAATTAGAAAAATCCCTGAAAAGTCGCGACGTCGACGCGCGGACCGTCCTTATAATATTTTCGAGAGGTGATACCAAGAGAGCGAAGGAGACGGAGACGAAGAGCCCGGGGAAAAAATCGCCGCGGGCCCTTCGACGCTTGTGTATATAACGCATCCACCCTTCTCCTTCTCCTCCCCCTTCTTCCACCTTCACCCGCCAACTGTGTACATACATATCTATATACACGCGGAATGCTCGGGGCGTTCATCTTTCCTTGCGCTCTTCGGATCTTCTTTCGCCCTCTCCTCCGATTCACTCTCTCTCTCTCTCTCTCTGTCTTCCCCTCGCTCTCTCCGTTTTTCCATTTGCACCAAGGCACAGGAGCACATATATATAGCGTCTCTCTCGGCGCTCGCGCACATTTTTCATGCTCCTTTGCCGTCGAATAAATTAACGTCTTTAGTTAGCCGATATTCAGCTCCCATTGGCGCTCCCCCGGCGGAATCTTTGTCTTCATCGCGAAAATGAAGGAAGAACCTCTCGCTCTCTCTCTCTCCCTTTCCTTTCGGAGCGTCCTTTTCTCCCCTTTTGCGCCTCTACTTGCTCACTGGCATTTTTCACGTTCCTACGGCCAAAGTGCACTCGCAGTAGCGCCAGCCATTCATGCGCGAAGATTCGCGAGCTCCCGCACCTTATTCAATGTGTATACAAGGGGGCCCCGGAAGAAAACGCCAGCTGCTGATGTCTTTCGTTCGCCATCCCTTGCTCTCCTCGCCGTACTGGCCCCTTGCAATTGCTCGCGAGGACCGGGCTGTGCATATATTTATATGAAAGAAGGGAGCTCGAAAAAGCTGTCGTTAAAATGGAGCTGATAAGTTCATTGCTTTTTTCCCGAGCTCCCGATGCGATAATTTTCATTCTCGATGCACTTTACGCGCTTATCTTTCATCGCAAATGCGTATTCCGCGAATTTCTTAGAGAGCGAAATTAAAATGCTCGCTTTTTTCAAATAACCTTGTTTATTTTTTCTTGGCTCGATGTATAAAAGGTTTACCCTCGATTCAGTACGCAGTGGAATAGTTCTTAGCGTATTTTAGCAAAATATTACGCGAACTGCAGATCCTGTACGTATGTCGCTACATGATGCAAAGATACTGTATTGCGTTAGTTTGTAAGACAGCTGTAACAAACAGTGACTAATACAGTAAAAAATAAAACGAAGCGTGACTTCGCGCGGACCCATCCTCGTCCAGCGACGGACTTGGATGTATACGAGTTCGGAACACCCGAGGCGCGTGGGCGGGTAAGCTCGACCTTCGCTTCGAATTGGCGCTTCTTATCGGTTGCGTCAACACCACGGCGGCGAGACTGCCGTCGCCCAGGCCGCGCGACTTGAGACTGTAGTTACAATTAGCGCGACTACCTCGCACCAGCGCTCTCCGCACCCGGTAGAAACTACGACTGCGGAGAGAGAGAGAGAGAGAGAGCACAGCGCACATGTAACTCGCACTGCAAACCGGTCGGGGCTTCGAAACCCATGCAATAACCACCGCGTGGAATATAACTTCCGGTGTTTGTGAACGTGCCTCGTTAGCGTGAGAAGGGAGCGAAAGTGCACGGGAGAAAGAGAGAGAGAGCACGAGGAAAGAGAATATGTGTGTGTGAGTGAGAGAGGGAAACTCGACGCATTATTTTATGGAAAGTGAATGACGTTGTCGTAGGAAAGGTTTTCGACTTTTTGGCTTTTCACAACCTACTTTTTCTCAGTATCTGCATTTGGAGGATTTGCGTCGAGACTGTATGTGCACGCATATATATATACTTCATAACAATAGCATTCATTTTATTTCGTAGTTTTATATACCTTTTTATATTTATTTTGAATACTCATATTTCCATACATTATATTGTTATTATATGTTTTGCTTCAATTTACTATAAAGGTTTGTGTATTTCGTCTAAGATTGTTACGTTATACACATGTTGTTTAATAACCGACGAAGAGAAATTGTGTTATATGCTTTGTACAGTGTATTAAGGAGTAAGACGTGTACATCATTCGAGTGCAGTGTGCTTGTCCATTGTTACATGTGTTAAATCTAATTTTCAAAGGTCTTAATCACGTTGCGCGATCTTCTCTCACATCCAGATTCAAGGATGTAGAGAATAAAGGAGATGAAATTCGTCGTAGTATGTAAATCATTCTTAATTAATTGAAAGGAGCGCGCAGTCTAGCAAGTTTTATTTAACTGTATAAAATCGATAATTAAGTCAAAGATGATGAGCTGTTCTCCTGCAAGAGTTTTTTTAGTGTTTATACGTATTGTTAAAGCTGTATATAGAGAAAAAACTTGATGAAAAGAATTATTACATGAAACCAAACAACTGTTTTCATTTTTATACAATATTCTGTATAAAAAATGAACACATAATCATTTTTCAAAGACCGAATTTTCCGATATGTAAACATCAGATTATCCATTCATAACAAGATAAAATAACTCATATTGAAAAGAACGACGTCGCTGACTAATAGACGCGAGCTGATTATTAATAATGAGTTCCATTGTATATCATTTTTATGCCGGTTATCTTCGAAAAAGACTGGCAATGAAATCGAAAAGATACAAGAGTACAAAATCAGCGTTAACCGCTCAACAGCTCAGAGCGGTTAATTAATTATCCACTCCGCGATGAACGTCCTCGCAATCGAGTAATTTCCGAGTGCTGCCTTGCGACTCTCTCCCCTCCCCCGTCCATCCTGCGCCGTAATTAATTCGCGTGATCTGTCGGAATCGTATATCCAGCGCGTGCGTGCGGGCAAAACATAACGTCGCACACACGATCCCCCAGCTGGTTGCGTATATCCTTTGGCATGAGCCGGAAAGACGGCTGAGCATGTATATATACACGCGCGCGCGTGATCATGCGAGGAGCTCGCGCGAGGATCGCTCGTTGGGTATTAAGCAGGACAGCCAGCATCCACGCTATACGGCGATATACCGAGTAAAGTATATCTTTGCTCGTGCGTAATGCTACAGATAAATTTGCCAAGGTCTCTGAACTACCTGTCGCAATTATTATTTCATTCATAAATTCGATCTTTACTGATATTCTAATTTTACCCTTATAAAATTAAATTCCTTTTTTAAACTGTGTTAAATGAATGATATACAATTGATTTGAAGTCTTTTGAAAACTATTAAAGACTGTATTTATTTAAAATAAGACAACGTACAATTCTCAATTCTGAAAAGAAAAAGTACAATTAAAATATCAGTAAAATCTTAAGTAATTTTATTTGATTTTCTAAGTGGTTATAAATTATATTTCAGTATAAAAATATCCATTTTTCACCAAGGGAATTGACAATATGTTTCTTTTTCAAACGAAAACGTAGAAAGTTCAACTATTGAATAATATACTTGTTATGAAATAAAAAAAAATGTGTAACATGTTATCAATGATTTTCTTAATAAAAAAACGTATAATTTAACGTGTGACATTGACCGCGTTGTATTACATAGCAGATTACCAGCGAGCCCGTCGAGCAGAGCCACATCAATCAGGAATTATTCAAAACAGGTAAAATCCGACATTAAATGATCTTTTCGGCAGAGTCACGGCAGCACGTACGTGTGCCCGGCCAAAGTACCCGTTGCCGTGTGCTACTGTTTCTGCAGCACCTCACCTCCTCCCACACTCCTTGGCAATAATCACATTCGTGCCTCAAATCTATGATTAGCCCTCCCCCCTCCTCTCCTCCTGGCTGGCTTCCCGTCGGCACACAAATACGTAATTTACACGAGTCACTGGCGGTAGTAATGTGGGAGGGTAGGATATGGTTTCCGTTGGGGCTGCCGCGTGTGAGAGATGCTGATCGCTCGATAAGTCCGCCAACGCGCGACATGTATAGAGAGGGAAAGAGCAGAAATTACGGGGCGACGCTGCACGCGTGAGGCTCTGTACGTTTGACGTGTGGGAAAATTTGATGACTTTCGAGTATGAAAAATAGGCTGTTTTGTTATTCAGATTCGAGTGCGTGTGTATACATGTGCGAGTGCCGATATTGGCGCTGCGTGCCGAATTAAAAGTTACGAGAGATTAAGGGCTTTGATTCGAAGAGATTAAACTTGTTTTGGGCTCATTCGATTAACGACTTTTTATTTCGTTTCTTCGCGTGGCTATTATTCATCCTGCCAGAAACAATGATCGTTTGCGTAAAGTAAACTTTTAGTAAATAATTTTTTTTTTAAGGTATTCAGCTAGCTCCGCTATGGAAAAACCAAATTATCATAGTACGGAGACATTTCTGTTTAGTAACTTTAAAAATTTTCAATTAATTCAAATATGTGTTACTCTTATTCAAGCGATTTTCATTTTCTTAATGGGCAAAATCAGTTTGCATGATTTCCCTATGTTATAATAGTTATACCAGTTAAATTCCAGAAGCACAAACGTTTCCACTCGTATAAAAACTGTACCATATATTAATTAACGTTAAACTTCACAACATTCCAAATTCACCTTAATATTCACTCTGACCGAGGGTTGCTCACTCTCTCCATTTATCAGGCCTGCACACACATCTGATTGTCATAAAATTTCGATTGCTCACTCGCGTCAGACCAAATCCAATTCGGCGAGAAATCAGGAGGTGGGCCACGCGCCGCGGTAAAAGCCTCTTGACAGAAAATTACATCACACGTACAATTAACCTTAATTACCCCGGCATCAAAAGAAAGATAAACATCGCGGCTGACCCTCGTGTTTACGCGCTCTGATTTAATACTCGGCCGCTTCTCGCTCGCTCATAATTCCGCCTCTTCGCTTTACTCGGACCCTCTGAATACATAATGAAGCTAACGCGTATTATATCGTCCCGTGAAGCCCATCACACGTACATATACATGTGTGTGTATATATATGTACGTAAAAATCGCGTTAACGGGACAAACGAGACGGAGCTGGGATATAGGGCGCGTGCCGTCCACTATCAATTTATCACCCTCGCGCGCCACCCCCGGGGGAGACTCGGACCGCAAACGTGTTTCCCTCCTTTTTTCCGACTCCGGCCTTTTTTGCCGGGGTGTCCCGGCCACGCTGCGGTGCGATAGTAGTAGCCCTTTCCCCGCTTTCGCACGCTCTCTCTCTTTTTCCTCGCGTCGCCGCGTTTTCCGGCGCTCTTTCTCTCTTCTCTCTTCATTTAGCGGAGAGCGAAACCAGAGGATAATGGGAGAGAATGAGAGTGTGTTGTGGGTGTTGATGGAAGGGACGTAGACCGCGGCAAAGATATGAGTGGTCATTCACTAAATGAACTTCCGGGGATAGAGGTTTTATGGGAGATTGAGGGTTTTACTCCGAGGATTACTATATTAATAAATATACTTACAAGGTTGATGATCTGACATGAGAACCTTTTAGAATATAAGTGAAAGTGCATTTATTTTATGCATTAATTTGTACGTGTGCATTTTAATAGTATGAAAAATAAAATGAAAAATGTTTTATAGTGTGAATGGAATGGAGAGTGTGTCAAGTTCTTGATTACACTGATCAACTTACACCGTTCGAAATATTGATAAAACCCTGATCAAAATGATAATTAGGTACTAAAATTTATAATAAATATAGAAGCATAAATGATTTATAATATATACAATTATTAGTTTCCAAAAAATATAGATATAAATGCATATACTTCCTTTTTAAACAAATAACCATACAAATGCATATATTCTTTCAAAAAATGCTTTCAGTAATTCGGCAAAAGTATTTTTTTGGTTGTCAAGAAAAGGTAAATTCCAATTGACCCTCAACTACCCTTTGAAGAACCCCCAAAAATCTGACTATAACGCTTACTTGTTCAAGTACAATTTATAAAACTGCTATTTTATTTTAAAACTATTAAGAAATTTAGTTAATGAAAGCTCTTAGATACTGTGCACTGTTAAACGGCAAATTTTAAAACAATTTTATCTGAAGAAATAATTATGGGTTACTCTGTTACCCATCTGACAAAATGTAGACAATATTGACTTTATAAGAATTAGCATGATAGTATTAATAAATATTATTGAGCACAAAAATAATATGAGATTAATGTAGGAATTATGTAAGATACTCTACGAATTGAGTTCGATTTAAGTGTCGGGGTTTCATATTATAGCTCATATATTTTCTTGTATGGCTTCAAATAGTCTATATAAAGTCTCTACTTTCCGACACGATGAGTGATACATAACTCACACATGTTATTTTTCGCGAATTCCAGTTTATTGTCTCGGATAACGATGTTCACAATCTATAATCCAATATCTGTGATCTATGATCTAGAATCAGCGCTACATCACCTATAACTGATTCCTTAGTCACCCATCACAGGTAATCTATAGTTTATAATTCGCAATTCAATCAGTTGTCCCATCATCCATTCCATTACTCTTAAATCCAGCACTTACAATAACAATATCTTTAAACAGAGATTATATAAATTAAAAACATTACGACGATAAATGAATATTATAGGAAAATATTCCATGATCTTTAGAACAATTTTTTAACAAATCTGAGGAAGATAAGAGATTGCTGAGAGAACGATTACAAGAAATAAATGTATTTTCGTCGAAAACAAAACGAAAAGAGAATGATGATCGGAATCTCATTCTGTTAATACTAGGAGCTAGGACCATGACCAGCGCAACCCAGTAGCGGTCAGCTCAAAGTTTTGATCATTCGCACTTCCCCACTCTCTTTATCACCTCTCTGATTCTACATTAAGCCAGCAAATTGTATTGAATTGTCGGGCATTCTGTGTTTGCGAGTCAATGCGCCCAGTGCCTGTTGATTCTAAGGCACCATTTAAGTACAAAGGACTAAAAGCTTCTTTAGAACTTGATATTGAGAAACTTTTGAAGTGCAATAGTTGTTGCCAGCTGAATTTTTGTCGGAGTTTTTTGTAACATGTATCACGTTTTGAAGTAAGTAATTACTAAAATAAATGTTAAATAATGTAAATTTAGTTAGATACTTCTTTCTACACAAGTTTTTTACAATCTAAGAGAAAGTTATCAACTTACTACCAATGTACTTGCCTCATTGCCTAAAAGCATATAAGAATTTATTATTGGAACAACAGTAACAGTGTAAATTATTATGTACACAAATTATATATATTAAAACGTAATTAAATCATTTTTATAATTTTTCCTTAAAATAATAATAAAAAATGTAATAATTAATAGGGATGTAATAGCATATTTAAAAACATTTTGACGTTCATTACTGCGTATTAAGTATCGTTAAAACTTAAAATTCTATTAAGTCTTTAAGGTGGTTATTACTAGGTAAAACTTTTTGAGAACAGCAAAAAATCATCTTTTTTAGGAGTCAATTCTTATACAATTATTACCAATTTTGCTGAAGTGTCCATTCTTGGGAACTTTCCTAATAGATTATTAAGCTTACGACAACATAAATACAATTGTTTCTAAAATATATAACAATAAAAATTTCAAATAGTTTTCTTTCAAAAGCTACTTTATTCTATTTGAATTAATATATTTTCTTTTTCATTTTAAATTAATACAGCGTATTAAATTTGATGAAAGTATAGTCTGAAGAATCAGATAGGAACGAGATGAATTCTGCCAATAAATCAATCGCAGTTAAATTTCACACACATCATCAATCGCAAGACAATTACATCACATCAAACAGACGTCCGTGCAAACACATTTCAGATAAGCCAATCAGGCCAATGTATCATCAGGCATTCGTACCTTGAGCCCGCCTCCTCTCGCTCCCTCTCTCCACCTGAAAAATGAGAAAGTTAAATGAATTCCCTGGGGCAAATGTCACTTCATCACGCATTATTACGCGAATCGATCGCTGACTTGCCTGACTGCCGCTGCTACTCGCATTCACGCACTCGGCACTCGTATATATATATACCCTCTGCGTCCCTCTCCTAACAAGGAATTGAAAAATTTAATAAAGCACCGCAGCCCGGAAAAAATGGGGGCTGATGTTACTTCATGCGCAGACACACGCTCGCGTATATATCCCCCCCCCCCACACCCACCCACCTACACATGTATGTATATATATATGTATATGCTCTCAGGCAAGCACGTACCCAGGCGTAGGCGCCAGGCACTTACGACAGGGGGGAGGCTTATATACATGCTCGCTCACGAAATACGCGAGGGGAAATTAGGGTGGCGCATGCACAAAAGGGATATATGCAGAGCGATCGAAAAGCTGTGCGACACGCGAGGGTTTACAGCAGCAGCAGCAACGATGCGGAGCAGAGCAGCGTACAATGCCGCATGCGCACGGGGGCACATATCGCATTGTTTCGCGAGTGCTCGAGGAAGCGGTCGTGCCTCTTTTTCCGTGCTCGCTTTTTTCGGCAGAGATGACGACGTGCGCGGGGTGCGTGTACAATGTCGAGCTCGCGACTGCCGAAAAATCGCGAGAGCGGAGAGAGAAAGGGCCGCGGCGGCCGGGGGGGGGGGAGATGCTTAATCCTCCAGGAACACTCGACATTTCGGCGCTTCCTCAAAGATCGGTCTATACTCTTTTTAAAGTGGGTGAAGGGAGGTGGTACACTCGCTGAAAGTGCATATCGAATCAGAGAGAAAAGTGTATTGAAAAAATGCTTACATTTTGATGTTGTATCTAATATTATCAAATGTTATCATGGTACATGCTCGTCTATATTACTTTACGTCAAATAAGAGTGATATGGAAATGTATAAAACTGAAAAATTACATTAATTTATACACTGGTTCGTGAGTGATCATATCTATACACCTCACAATGAATTTGCTTTCTTTATTACCCCGATTGTTTATGATGATTCATTTCTAATAATCCATAGTTATTTTACTTCACTATTTACATATAAAACTTAAATAACAATCCGTATATGTATCATTCAATTCGTAAAGAAATCTGTGGCATGGTAACTCCCTTTTCCATGTATCTATAATGCGCTTTGCAGAGAAAATAAAGGGGTTGAAACTAATAAATATCGAAACCCCAATAAAATTTGTACGTGACTTTGCCATTCGCTTTCTTCTTCAGCGCTCACGCCCAAAAGTTGGCTACTTACACAAGCAAGCGCGACAACGCGGGGGGTGAAAAATCGAGGAGTGTAGACGAAGCTGGGATGACTTTGAAGGGGGACGAAAAAGCTCCGAAAGTGTCGGTAGAACGAAGGAAAGGGTTGCGAGGCGCGGAAAATGGGGTAGGAAGGGCGCAATAAAATCAAGCAGTGCGTGCAAGAGTGAGGCTGCGACTCGTAATCTGAAGGCTCGGCTGCTCGGCGGCAAAGGGCGCCGAGGATCTCATTTTCGGTTGCGCAGCGTGAACACAGGAGCTAATTAATTCTCGCGGCGACGGATTCCGCGCGCGACGTTGCGTGACTTATGTGTGCGCGTACGAGCGCAAAAAATATCGATTGCACGCGTCAGCCGTTTCGCTCGACTTACATGCGTGTCGAGAAAAACACGCGCAATTAAAATTAATAGCTTGTCGTTTTAATGAATCGCTAAGATAAATGAGAAGATAGTACGAGGTTGTCTTTTTGCCGCTTACTTTGTTTTAAGTTCTCTGGTCTACGTTATTTGTCAATTTAATAATAGGGTTGTTAAATTTCTTCTAAAAATAAATTAGTTTTAATATATAAATATATATATATATATACACACAGAGAAAAAGAAATCATTGAAGAAATGTCATAAAATTTGAATGAATCGATATTTGGATATATGGACAAACCAAGATTTCTTAATATGTTAATTCATTAACATATAAGAAACCATACATTTGAGATGTTTTCTTATATTATATGCATGGTTTCTTAACTATTAAGGCATACGAATTTGACCATAAGAAAAAGACAATTTAATACTGTAAATTATTTCTTTATAATAATTTAATTAGTGTTTATCAGAACTACTACTTGCTTGTAGTATTTAAAAGAATAATTCATTAATTGAAAAGATTTTTTCTCTTTGTGTGATAAAATAATTGTTTTTTAAATCTGTGAATTTAATAAAATATAATTTTTACCAAGAGTTGATTAAATAAACTTTTTTCCAAGACAATATAAATTCAATAAAGCATAGAGCATCGTATAGCATTTAGAAGAAATATTCAAGTTATTTCAGCACTCTGAATAAAAGTCCAATTAACGTTAATTTTTCAATACTTCTTGGATTATCTTTCATAGTATATAAAGCAAATCTCTGTTAGCGAATTTCCAGCCCTCATATACTTCATTCCCCAAATCCACGTTAAATTCGGCGAACATGCACTTCCTCGATACATGCGAGTAGTCTGCTTGTGGAGTCGTTCGACATGCGAATGCGGCAAGAACCCAGGCTGTTCCGCATCCGCAGGCCTGGGTGTCTACTCCTTTTTTTCGTTCTTCGTTCCGTCTCTCTCTCTCTCTCTCTCTTGCTTTTTAAGCAAGCTAAAAGCTCCTAAGCTAGAAAGAAAGAGCGCTCGCGTTGGGAAGGGAACAGAGGGAGCGAAGCCGAAGGGGGTGTGTGCAGAGAAAGAGCGAACGCGCGGCGGGCCGCATGAAGAAAATTAAGCAGAGCCCGGTAATTTGAGGTATTGATTTTTATAGCCTCTCTCTCCTCGCGGCAGGGCATACATTAGAGCCCCTCGCTTTCTCTCTCTTTCTCTCTGCCCGCGGTACTCCCTCTTTCTCTCTCGTTTTCTCTCTCTGTCTCGCACAAGCTTAGCCGTCGAGCGAAGGAAGCCCAGGCCGAGGCAACCCTTGTACTTTGCAGTCGCGGCCCTCTCTCTTTTCGGCTTGTCTCGCGCTCTCTGCCCTCTCTTTCTTTCCGTGAGGAGCGATAGGGGTAGGGAAGGGAGGAAGGAGCAGGGGAGGAAGGGGGCGACACGAACGCGCGCGCCGGTGCCTGGCGATCAAACACCCTTTCTACCGGCGTGCTTCTTCTTCTTCTTCCTCCTTTTCTGACTTCTTCCTTCGCGACGGGGCGAAAGACTCTGTATTCGTTGCTTGCTCGCTCTCCGAGCTAAACAGCCGCCCCTTCGAACTTTTCTCGAGATATGAAATTAAAGTCACTCTCGGTTTCTCTTGAGGATTAGAGAATTCTCGCATATTTTTGCATAGGATGAAGCCGGGCGGCCTGCTCCTACGTGGTTGTGCGCCCCTCAGTTGTTAAGGTCAACGTGAATTTTGCTGTGGCATGATTATTTTGTATAGCTAAGCTTTTTCATTGAAGGATTTAATAATAATTTCAAATTTCCAAAGTTGGCATCTGCTAATTAAAATAGTTTTTTCTTAAAACTCAAATAATTTTGTAAAATGGAAATTTCTAACTGGGCTAGTTACTAAAATTGAAAGCTATAAAATTTAGTTTTGTTTTATCAAAACTGTTGTAATATAATGTCCATAACTTAAAAAACTTCTTTGGCAATACAAGAATAAATCGATAACTTTTTTATGGCATAATAAAAATTAATGATGAAATATAATAGTATTTACGTTTACAGCAATTCATAAAAAAGTAGAAACAATTTATAGCTAATAGTATACATATAGTGGAATACATGTAAAATAAATTCATGTTGACTGTACGAGAACGATAACCGTCAGTTCAGAAAAACAATCGTAAACTAATTAAGTTTTACTATTATTCAGTATCTTTATTTTTGCCACGTATACCTCTTTGAATACCTTCGTTTTTTTCTCTTTCATCTCACTCGGTACATTTACAAATATATATATACATATATCTCCATTTAGCTTCGTTTCCTACCCTCTTTCCACTCCCCGCTTCGGTGCATATAATCAGTCCTCGTGTAAGCGCGTGCTTCGACAGTTTTGCCGTATTGTCGCATTATTATACACTGAGTGAGATTTAAAAAGTCGCATGATACTTATGGGTGCGCAGCACGAAACGCGTTCATTACTCGCAATTGTCGGAAATCGTCAAATCGCGGCCGCGTGCGCCGGCAGTCGGGGTTTCGCGACGAGCGCGGCTTCCCTCATTTCTTTGCGCGGAAAATCGCTGCTTTCGCTGTCGTGTGTCGCAGGAACAAAATTCGATAGTGACTTAGTGCTATGTATATTTTATCATACCAGCGCTATTTATCATGCATGTAATCCAAACACATATTTTTACCGTATATACGAATATGGTGCATACTTATTTAAAATATCTTTCATATAAGAATACAGTAGAAGTATCTAAAATTACAAAAGAGGAAATTGTGAGTTATTACTGAATTCGTTAATCATACTGATTATTATTATATATAATGAAATTCCTACTTAGATTATGTACGGTAAACAAATTGAACGAATTATGTTATCAATATATATCGACGCTTATGTAAGCAATTACAGAAGTAGTTTGGTAATACAGGAGGAAAAGCAATTGGCTTTTCTACTGATTTAAAATAAGGTTATGTGTATCTTGTCTTTATTTATCAATTAATTTCTAATATTACATAATTTGAACGATTTATCATTTTTTCATAAAAATCAATATATTGAAGATTCATAAAAGTATTGGAATAAGATATATAATAAGTTGATATGACTTCTGTATTGTACCTTGATAGATCACTGAATGATAAATACTTTCTTATCCCTTTCAGTAAGCATATATAAGAAAAAACATTTTTTTATTATAAATTTTTTTTAAATTGTGTTTAATTTTATAATTATACATTTTTGCTTATACCTTTACTTTAAGAAGAACGTGAAGAAAAAGAACAATATAAAAGCCAAGCTAATGTTACAGTAGCCTGTATACATAAATATTAGATTTAATATTTTATAATTCAAACATATAACTACAAAGATTTCTATCAATGACTGAAGATACATTTGATAATCTTTTATGTATATGGGTAGAATTCATACTAATTTATTTTCATTTATTTTAATCAAAATAAATATTAGCCTGATGTTTAACAGTTCATTTTTTTCTATAGATTATTTTTATTTCATGCATTTGTATGTATATACCTTAGTACAATATGTTAAGATGAGTTTCAATATCATATTTAAAGTTATTTATCAGTCGTAAGCGTTACAGTTGAGTGTGAGTTTGGTATTAATTAATAGAACAAACTTATAGAATGAACTATTTTATGCACACAATATACGAACGACACATTGATTCACAAGAATAACTAGTAAATTTTGACTTTATAAAGTTTTTTTTTTAAATATTTGGTTATAAAACTGCAAAACTTTATTAATTTTCAGTTCTTGAGTGAATACAAGATCAAATTAAATCTTTTTTTTCTTTTACATCCAAACAGTTGGTATACATATATCCAACATAAAAATATTAATTGCAAATTAATTTACCCTTCGTATACAAAATGGTTTTATTTTCTCTGTTTAACAGGATTTCGATTGTGTGTGTTTATCTAGTTACGTAATAAAAATTTTTTTCTCAAAGATTAACAACTCGTTGGTTACCTTTAAAGATCTTAAACAATTTAACATTAATTTACTAATTGTCATCGTTCAAATATTAATTTAGGATTCCAAATGACAATTTTCTATACCGTATGTCATGCTTGAATGAAAATATCAAAGTATGAAAAACCAAAAATGCGACTTTAGTACTGACATAACCGAATAAACATTCAGACAGGGTGGCATCCCCCACGAATTGCTCGTACTCTTGGGGGCGTCGCGCAGGCAAACCGCAGCGGTGGCGACGGCGCGGGGCACGAAGCCGAGAAAACAACGGGCTCGCCTGCGTCGTGGGCACTTTACGGTGTGCGACCATGCATATAACTGTACATAAACGTTACCCTCCCGGTGGACGTGTGTATTATGCATCATGTGTAAGTGTACGTGTGTCAGGGCGCGCGCGCGGCGCGGCACAGATCGTGACTTACTCGTGAAATCATCCTTTTTTCCACAGCCCTCTCTTTCTTGCTCTCCTCGTGTGCATCGCACTTGCGGCTGTGTATATGTGTTATCGGACTACCTACAGCATCGATAAATTTCTTAGTGTGTACAGCGTGTAATCGTGGGACGGACGAGCTGCTTTTTTTCAAGTTTCTTTGCAGTCAGGATATTGTAGCCTTCACCTCTCGTCTTTTACACCTATTGCTGAAACATGCGCAAGAAGTGATAACGTTATGTATTCGTAAATATTCTCTTACTATTTTTACAATAATCATATCTAAAATAACTACTATAGGTATATCGGTACTTTGCATAAAAATTAGACATTTTCTATTTGAACATTGGGTTCTCAATTAATATACAAACCTACAGTTCTTGTATATTTTGAAAGTTATATAGTTTGAGACATTATAAATCATTATTCGAAAAATGGTTAAAAGAATATCAAACATAGGTTTTTATAGTATTTCAACCGTTCACGTCATCTATCTTAAAATAATACGAAGCGCTATCGCACTTTGCTTATGTGTAAGTGTTCTAAATAATGAATATTGAATATAATATGTAGAAAAGTTTGAGGTAATAATATGATATTTAATTTATTATGAACACGTAAAATCATACGTAAGATTAGAATAATATTTGGGTATTTTCTGGTGACATAAAACAAAGTCTTGGTTTGTGAAACATTTTTCATATATTAGTCAATAAGATAATATCCTATACAAGAGTAGCTTGAACATTGGGGCCCTTATTTAGGCGTTGGGCAACAGAAACCATTAATAACAACATATCATTTCATTAGTATTGTTTATGCTACTAATTATGTAATCCAGTAAATGTCTTGTTAATTTAAGTCTTTAGTGTAATATAAAATGAAAAATTTCATGTGACATATTCAAACCTTTCTCCAGATGAATATTCCTCTTACTTAGAAATACCCGACAACAGAACGCATATAATATAGTTTTATTTAATTAATGTATGTTTGTAATATCTTCTTCTAGGGCAATCTAAAGTAATACAGTTAACAGAAACCAAGTTCATGCTGTCACTTTTTCTTCCTTATAATTTCAGTTTAACAAATATAATAATTTTTTCAATCATGACACTGTTAAAAGTATTTCTTGAAAGTAGAATGAGAAATTTTAAATTTTCATAACAAATTTCAAACAAGGTGTGATTTTTGCTACATTAATTTTTTTAAATTATTTAGTTACGTTCAACAATATAGTTTTATGTTACTACAATTTTTTGTGAGTAATTTTGCATGCTAATTAAAAGAATATTTGAAATAAGGATGTCTTTTTTGGGTTTTTCATAAGCGAAATACTCATATTTTGAGTAGTTTCTTAATTAAGGAACGGCTTTGGTATGTCCGATTCTTAAATATTTTTTATATTTAAATAATATATTTCAAACGTCGTAATTACTACAGTTAATTATTACTTTGAACTTCATAATTAGCAACTGACATATTCGTGAGTATTATATACACATATATTATTGACCTTTTAATTTTCAATGTCAAGTAATTTTTTATATTGAATATTATTGGTTGAACATAAATTATAATGAAAATGTCTGAGTTTATTTTATTATTTATGTTAATTAATCTAGATCGATTGAAAATGTTAAATTCCGATTAAAACAGTGATTAAATTTTTGCACAAATTTTTTCATATCTTCATACATTGCAATACCTACATCTACGCGGATCCATGCATCTATTCTCTTCAACCCAGACAAAGCAAATCAAACAAACGCTCATATGTCAGTACTTTAAAATCCTTCTGCTTCTCTCGCCGCTAAATCGGCGAAACAATACATGGCTAGGAGGATATAGGAAAATGTTTGCACCGACTTCGTTCTCTCTCTTTCTCTCCCTCTCTTTCTGATGCTCTCGCGAGTAAATTTTCTGCTTTCGGTCTGTAGGTGCGCGCATAGTCGAGTAACTTCGTGCCTCGACACGTGGAGAAAAATGCGGAGGAGGGTAAACGGCAAACATTGCACGCGCTGCAGTCTGCACACGAGAGTGAGAGAGAGAGAAAAGGACAGGTCTGGATGCGCAGGAAGAGGAGCGAGAGTGAAGGAGGAAGACAAAACAAAGGGCGAAGGAGAAGAAGAAGGAGGAGGAGATGGAGGACGCGAAGAAAAAGAGGCGAGAGCGAAGGGCTCCGTTCCCAGTTCATATGTGAGCGTCGATTTCGCGGTCCGCTGCGCCGCGTGAGTGGCTAGCTCGAGAGAGAGAGAGAGAGAGAGAGAGAGAGAGAAAGAGAGGGAAGGAGTTGACTGCCGCTTAAAGCCTGACTGCAGCCCGGGCTTCAAGACACGCGGGACCCCGATGCACTGATGGGACTACGACCTCTCGTAAGTCCATTCGAGCTTCAGACCCGACTCTCTCTCTTTCTCTGTTTCTTTCTCGCTTGCGGCTAATAAATAACCTCATGCTTCGAAAATTCTTCTTGACTCAGCAGCCCTGCATTGTTTGCCTTTTCCGCGTATGTTTACACTCCCTTACGAATCTTCTGCTCTTTTTAATATTTTCACTGAACGCTCAAAGAAGTAAATACTTACAGACTTGTTAATAAGAACTACATATAAATACGATTTTGTTCCTCATTTTAGGTTATTTTATACCAAATTTTTTAAATTCGATTTTATAATAATAACAGTTATGAAAATTCATTTTAACAATTTAATAATTTTAATGTAAACATTAATTATTATGCTTTTCAGTACTAGAAAATATTTATTCACAGTAGCCTAATAAGTAGATAATGTCAAAGTTTAGTAAGCCACAGGAGTCAATATAGTCCTTTTATTTTTCTTGGACTATAATTTACAAAAAATATTACAGTTAAATTTTAACCAAAAATTTGTTTTATGTGCCTACATAGAAAAGTTGAAAATGTCTAATATATAAAACTGCGAAGACAAGTATAAAGATATCGATAAAATATAAACTGCCTTCATATCTGTTTTAACTCTTCTAGTTATCAGTTTACAACGGTATCGCCGTCGCTTTCCCGCTCTTCCCCTTGCCGGCAAAGCGTTTGTGTTCTCGGCAGCCGCCAACAAGGCAACCGAGATATTTTCGACGGGAGCGAGTGAGAGAGAGAGAGGGAGAGAGAGAGCGAACGCGAGAAGACGATATAACGCCCGGGATCGCGATCGGGCGCGAGTATACTAGAGCAAAAGCTAAGAGAGTGCGAGCGAGAAAGAAAACCCCTTGTGAACATAATCCCCTTGCCGCGTAGTGCTATCTTCGCTGCAGACGTCACTGTATATATAGAAGAGAAGAGAGAGAGCGAGAGAGCATGGTGCACGTGAGTCCGCGATACACCTACTCTTCGTCCCTGCCTCACTACCGTCGTCGTCATCGTAGTCGTCCTTACCGTGCTTTCCGGAAAACCGCGGGGAAAAATGGCCAAAAAAGGATGGGAGGAGAGGCGAAACTCAGGCGTGCGCCTCGCCCGAGCCACATTTTACGTGAGCTTTTACCTTAAGGTAGTTCCGCGCCGAGGTTCTTGGCCTCCCGCACCTGTTGCGCCTCTGCGTTCTCAGTCTCTCGTTCTATCTTTCTCCCTCTCTCTCTCGCTCGAGCTGGTTCTCTCTCTCTTTCTTTCTCTCTAGCTGTCTTCGTTTCTCGTCCCGCCCGGCCCGAATCGAAGGCCTCAGCCCGTGCGCGGACCGAACGATATCGTAAAATTGGAAGATTAGGTTTTCCGAGCAAAAGGGAACCATGGCTGACTGTAGGAACGCACGGATTTCAGCTTCCACTTCTCTCTTTCTCTCCTTTTTCGCGATTTCACCTTGTCGGTATATATATATATATATACTCGTGTTTTTTCTTGTCTATATATACTCCTTTTTTCTCTGTGTCAGTAGGAAAGACTCTTTTATTGTGGTCTTTAACATCATATTTATTTGTATACTATTAAAAAAAAACTCGTGAGTTCAGTATTATGATTAAAAATTCTGAAATTTGTATCATTGAAGATACATTACACAGACAACGTTCACATATAATATCTCAAATAAAAATAATTAGTTTGGTGATACGATAGTAAATTAATCTGTCACTTACTGCGCCTTTAAAGTAGTCTAATATGTAAATTAATTTTCATTAATTATTATTAAAGTGTATACCCAGTGAACAATTCCGCGTAATTAATGTCGAGTTTGAAAGCAACACCGCAACATAATCATACAGCGTGTTCTTGTGACATGAGAGAAACGACGACTACAGATTGCTCGTTGCTAATGATTCAACGATTGACGAACTCAGGGGGACTCGTCGTACATCGGCGATACTGATCACAGGCAGAGCACGCGACTCCTCGACGTTGATGCACGATCGGCGCGCGTTTGTATATTCATCATTATATTCGTGTGCCGTGCGCGGGCGGTCTTGTGGTTCGAAAAATGATGCCTAACTTGCTCGAAACTGGTTGCCGACACTTCACGCGGATAAGTAATCGCGTGTACTTGTAATTACATTACAAGTATAACGATTAGATCTGCGTTCGTTGGAGTATCGAATGATGAAGTTGCATATGTGATATAAGTAGAATATTACTAAAAAAGAATATGTTTACAATTTTTGCTGAATAGCTGATTACATTTTGAAGTATATAAATTAACACACATAAACTTTACGATAAATAAAAAGTTTCATCAAAATGAGTGATGTAGAAAATACGGTATTAATACATCAAAATGGAACGCGGATATATAGACCTACCAGAGATACCAATTAGCGTGTGCAACATCCGTACCAATTAAGACATCATATTTCATGATTAAGATCCACCAGAGTTTGCACTATATCGCAGTCTAAACGCTTGTCAAGAACTATTAAAATAAAAAGCTCTCTTGTTGTTCCTCGTAAAATCGTATGTTTTTTCTTTTTTCCCCCACACCAATGGTTGATTACTCATCTATATGTACTCTAATTTGTTTGTTCATCCATGCGACAATCAACCTATGCTCAAATATACACGAGAATCGGGGGAAAAAGTCGTATGTCACAATCGCGCGGAAGTTGCGGTTGCCGTATAAGTAGAGTCGGCACCGTAAACATTGACCAGCGATCGCGGGGCGCGCGCGCGCACGCGGCGCGATATATCGTGGGAAAGAGCTCGGATGCTGGAAAAGTATACATATATACACGGTGCGCGCGAGGCCGCGCGATAGTGGCTAGAGGTATAGTAGAGAGAAAAAGGGAGAAAGACGTGGGAGGAGGAAATTCGTGGTGCCGGTTGTCGGAAACGAAAAAGAATCTTCTCTCCTTCGCGCAGACGTCTGAGCGAGAAGAAGAGAGAGAAAGAGAGAAGAAGGAGAAAAGAGAAAGAGAGCGGACACGTGAAGAAGAGAGAGGGAGAAAGAGCGAGAGAGAGAGAGAAGCAAGAGAGTAACAAAGACGCCCGAGCCCTCTCCTTTAACAAAGGATCGAGAGAGCGAAGATCGCTCTACTTCCCCTCTTGCTCGCATGCTCTTCTTCTCGTTGCTGTGTGTGTGCGCGCGCGCTTCCTTGCCGAGACGAGAGCCAGTCGATCATTGCTCGCGGCCTAAGAATAGACTTCTGCTCGTGTGTATATACGCACGCGCGCTGCAGGCGGATGACTCGAAAATTGACTTTACGCACTTACGCAAATTTTGAACGGGATGTAGTTGGGAGAAGCTTATATGCATACCCATGTGGTTTAGGCTTTCTCAAGAAAATTTTATGGCTCCTAAGTAGACTTTGTTTAAGAAGTCGTAAATGCATGCTTCTTCGTTAAAGATAACGGAAGATATCCATTGTATTATACATAATCTTATTCAGTTATAAACAATTTTACCGATGAACATATGACAAATACTATAGACAAAAACTAAGAGTTTACATTTGTCATGCGTCTAATGATAAATATTTCACTAACAATTTAACCATTTAAAAGGATAATTTAGCAATGAATAGTAACCGTTAATAAATTGTTACATAATAGATTCTAATTACGCATTAGTAAAGTGAAAAAAAAATGTTCACCAGTGTAGAAATGGATTATAACAAGTATCATAAAATCATTTTTTTACGAGCTAATTGAAACGAACAGTTCAAGGTGCACACATATTCTTGTTCTCACCAACTCTGACGCGCCGAACAGCTTGATTGCACAGAATTGCAAGCCTCGAAGAAGAAGAAGAAGAACAGTCGTGTAGATTCCGCGGAAAGAGTCTTATTCCGCAGTACTTGACCTTGGGTAACGAGAGTGGAGCCGAGGTCGCACGCGACGCCAGCAGCGTCGGCACTGATTTTCGCTTCAATGTCCACGTGCGAATCGCCCATCGCACTCTACTCGCGGGAGAACCGGAAACGTAGTCTCGTGTCATCGGCATGAGCGATTTCCGCCGCTCGAAGGTTGAGCCTCCAAGCTGAATATATATACGTGTGAATTGTAATTAATTCTCAAATTGTTCCATGCAGTTACTATAATTACAAGATCTTGTTGTTTAAATCGCGCGTGAAAATACTTATACACTTTAAATCGACAGTTTATGCAATAGTTTGTTCAATTTATTGAAAGTAAATATAGAGCCTCGTGAATTACGAAAGATCATAATTAAAGTAAAATTTAGAAAATCATACAGTTAAATTATTGGAATACCTTTCAGTAACCGAACTTTAACGTATTAGTAAGCAAATCAAGAAACGCAGCAAATTGTACGCACACACATCACGCACTTTATATTCAATTTTGACCTGGAAAAATATAAATGCACACTTTCACTTTCTTACAATTACACAAAAGTATTATTACTATTCTAAAATGGCACCGTTTATCTTTAGTAGAACGTGACTCACGTTACGGCCATTTCGAAAAAAAAATCGTATACCACATGTAACTTTGCATGATAATTTGCGAGAAAAATTGTTCCAATGTTATTTTAAAACGACTGCTTAAATTCCAACAGAACGCGCGGCACATTTCAAAACGCAAAACGCATTCCACTTAATTTCCGCAGCGTTTAATGATTATACGTATGTGCTTTATACATCCAAACATTCTCACAGCATATCGGCGTGAAATAAACCCACGGCTTATTTGTCATAATATCTCTTTCTGTCCAACGAAGCCTTAATCTTTTTCCGTACTTACATACCCGTATAGATACAAAGTATCCGTGCATCGCGCGAACGCTCAAGATCGCGGCGCCAAGTAAGAGGGTATATATATATACATATATATCCATGTATATACATTGGTGGGCCGGCGCGCGATTAATAATTGCCACTAACTATGATCGTCGATCCGATGACCCCGCGCGAGGCGCAGGGTCGCGCGCCTCTGATATACAACACATCATGGGAACCACAGAAATTTAATACGACGCGAGAGATGAGCTTTGGCCCATTAATATCGATACAATTGCTATTGACTTGGTCCGATCGACAACGAGAAATCGCGCCTTCACAGCGCACCCGAGGCTGTTTGTACAGAAGACTATATACGTGAACCCAGAGCGCGAGTCCCTGAACTTTGCATCGACGGATCTTCAGCGATAGTGCATTTCAGTTTAAATTCATTCTTTGTGCATCGTGTACTTGACAAACTTCATATTATTCTTGCCATTGTTGGATCTTCTTCCTTAAATCATGTTAAGTAACATGTGTTTTATTTGTTAGTTTTGTCATTAAATACTTTTCACACTATCCGGTAAATAACATAATATTGTATACATACGCATTAGCGCTGTAAAATGCTATAATAAATGTACACCTTCAATTACGCTGCACGCGATACGACGTACATCGTTAACCAATTTTCGTACAATGTCAGCCACTGATCCACGCAGGTGCGCAGTTTACACGATCGGCCACGCTGTATTTCTCGAAAAATTGCACACACTATACATATATGAGCGAGGCTCTTTAAAGTAGGAAGTTGAGCGAAGAAGTCGAGGTCGTCACGCGTCGAGGCACCCGGGCTTTTTTTGCGCGCAACACTGGTACGCGCGCGCGCGTCCAAACAGCTCGAGTGGAACAACGCAAAGAAGAAGCCGCGATCGATCCCGGCCGATTATTGCCTCGCCGATGAGATTGCTCGTGCAGGTACACGCATGTGCACCGCGGCGGTATTGAGGCGGCTCCGTGCTTTCATCGCGCTTAATAAGTTTATCGTCGGCCGGGCATCGAGGCGAAAATTTCGGTAGTTTGTATCGGTCTAAGGGCGGGGTTTGCCGATCAGGGCCTATTTGGTTCTGGTGTTTTGCTTCAATTTCACTTTATGAGATTAAATTTCTTATTGTCCCTTTTTACTGTAAGATAATATATAACCTTTTTCTCAGTTGTAATAAAAGAATCGTGATGATAATTTTTTTGAATTTTAACAATCCAATTTTATTTTGTTAGTCACGTAGTACTTTTTTTCTTTGAATCATCATTACTATTTTTTAATTATTTTAGGAATTAGAATATGTGTGTACATATATTTTCTCTATATTTTATAAATATAACATTACAATAGTAAGATAACTCTGAATAATTCAACCATTCACTTATGTCCCATTTAAATATTAAAACAATATGAAAAATATGGCTTATTAATTATTTATAAATTAATCAATTATAAGATAATATTAAACTAATAGTTTTTTTAAACATGTTAACAGAACATACATAGCAATTTTCATCTAAGATGGTGATAGATCCTTCTTTGTCTCTAAATTATCAGCAATACATGTAAAATTAATTAGTATAAAAATACAAATAAGCTTTCTTTTTAAGGAAGCAAAAAGTGTAGCGATTTACGTCTTAAACGATTTCTGCTACAAAAGTACTCAGTTATACATCGTTTTACCAAGTTTAAAGGAAAAATAACGAAACCTTTGTTTATCCTTGAAGAAAAATGTTGTCAATTTAATTTTTGTCTCAAAAATAAACAAAATTATCGTCTTTTTGTCGTGAACCTTTTATTAGAACAATGTATTACAAGATCATACAGAGCAACTGAATCTATTCAAAATGTAAGTCGTTATTCTTTCTTTTATGTTTATTATTTATAACCCTCAAAGTGCTAGTATAGTAAAGGACTGCCTGACGCCGTACAAAGGTGTCCGAATTACCCAGAATTACCTCAAACCGAATAAATTGTTAAAATGCAGATTGAAATTCTTTTACATTAATCATTTTTTAATAAGTAACTGTAATATACGTTGCGGTACTGGCGAACATAAGAGATTTATTATTCATTTCTCTTAATTAAGATACTTCACGCGGCACTTCATAAAATTTTAAGCAAAAATATAATACCTCTGAAGTACCGAAATTTGATTCAATTAAACACGTGTAAACAGCGCTACAGTCATTGGTAGAGCGTATAAAAGCTCTCTCGCGGTATAATTAATTTAAAACGCGCGAAGAAAAACATTACAATACCTCTATACTGCGATGCAGGCCGGAGGAGGCCGAGGAGGGACGGAGCCGCTAATGTAATTAAAGAGGAAAAAAGAAAGGAGCGCGGGAGGCGGGAGAGATACGAAAAGGGCGATGAGAAAAAAGCAGCATATTAAACCCGTTGGGTCTGTTCCTTATCTCGTACTCTCTCTCTCTCTCTCTCTCTCTCTCTCTCTCTCTCGCTTCCTCCTCGCTGAGAGCATGAAGCGCGGGGGGTAACCTAACACCTCGTGTGTGTGCATGCCTCGTGCGCGCGACGTGTGTCCGGGTCGTGAGGTGCGTGATGGCAACGGCGAAGAGGTCCCTCGATTAAACTTTCGAATGATTAATCTCGCTTTTTATCATTCCTCTTGTCGAGCGCGAGAATAAACCGCTTTTTACAGGTTACAATCTTGTGTTAAGAATCGTGTAATAATATTAAATGGTATTTTACACAGTTCTATTAGTCAAATTACATTACTGATAATAGCAATTTCAAATGTTACTATTCTTGGATCATATGATTCTTTTTACTGATATACATATTATATACAATTTAGAATGGAAAATCCTACCGATTTGTTCTGAAATTCGCAACAAATGTTTACCTAAAAAGAACGTTTCGCGTAATTCACATATGAGTGAACTAAAAATAAATGCAAGTAGCAGCTATCCTTGTTTCTCAGGACCGAACAACCTGTGCAATAGCTCGACTCCCGAGCGCACTGCGTTCGAGTTGTGCGCGTGCGGCTACTCGTGTAAATATCCGCGCGTGGGTATATCATACGCCTGCACACGGGCCGAGGAGCGAGAACGCTGAGGCGGCTGTGCACGCTCGTGACCGTCCGTGACATACACGCTCGCGCTATAACTCCTCTCTACCCCTCTCTACCCCCCTCCCCACTCCCTTAAGAACATATATCTCTAGTTACATATGGTCTTAAATGCATATATGCACGACAGGGTGCATTAACCCTTCAACTGTTGCACTTTGTCCGCTGAAATTCACGTCTGGCCGTCCTTTTTTTTCTCTCTCTCCCCCCGTCTTACTTTATCCTTCTGGCTCGCGCACTCTCTCTCTCTCTCTCTCTCTCTCGCTGGCTTCGCTTGCTGCTACCTCGATGAGATTTATGAGGTGAATCCTCGAACGTGAGTCGGTAGTAATAGAGTTTTAAAACTTTGCTCTTCGAAAAATTGACGTTAAAATATGGCAAAAACGGGCATTTGTACATTTAAACGCAGCTGTGATTTATCATAAAGTACTTTTCTGCTCTTGTATACTGGCTTTTAATTTTCTGTAGTTACGAAAGCATCAAATTAAATATTCGTGTATAGCAGTTAGATTCTTACTTTTACATTTTTTCATAATAATAGCATCTTTAAATTAATATATATAATAGATTTTTTAAATAAGAATTTGTGTGGCATAAACATATGAGATATAAAAATGTTAAAAGTTATTACAGTTACAGAGAGAATAAAATAGGTGTAATTAAGTTGATTCCATCACTTATAACAAGTCGTTTTATATTCTGTAAAAAAACAAAATTAGCATATTTTTATGTGTTCCATTACTCTACAAATTGACGTGAAAACAATTATGCAAAATTACGATTCGAATGAAGATAAATGATCGTACGAGTATATCTAAAATTGTTTACAAGCGGAGCTTTAAATTTAATTACTTTTAACAGGTACGGCGATAATTACCGAGGACAGGTAAAAACGCTAATAGACGCATTAAGACTCGTAAGATCTGTTGACTTTCTGAGAAACGCGTTGCGGGCGTCACGCGTTATAAATTCAGTTGCCTCGGGGACGTAAGTGTAATTGTAGCCAAGCATATTTGGCATCCAGCGGAGTCACACGGAAACGTTGTCACGTCGACAAATTACCTCGAGCAAGCCTCGGCTGCTAAAGATATTTCCCCTTTGCACGCAAATCCTGAAAAAAGAATGGAAGGAGGGGGGAAAGAGCTAGAGCAAGAGAGAGAGAGAGAGAGAGACTTATGCAAAGAAAACGTCTTGTTACGAACTTTAACGATCATCATGCTAATTTCGACAAAACGACTCGGAAGTAGTTCTTCCCGAGTGTTCCTTTTTTTCTCCCCGCAAACTTTTATCGGCACTAATTGAGAGTGTTGAAATTTTAAAATATCTATTTGATTAGCGAAATTAGCCTTTGAAAGCCGCACCGCGCTGTTATTGTCGTCTCAATCGAGTGAGTTAGAAAATAAAAAAAGGCGCGAAGAAGTTACGGAAAGTTATCGCTTAATTTCAATTCCTGAATCGTGGAAGGGGGAGAGAAAGAGAGTGAGAAAGAGAGAGAGAGACTTTCGACATTCTCAATCCGAGTTACGCGAGTCTGTCGCGAGGAGATAAAAAAGTTTTCAAACCCAATTTTGGCCTTGTGATGAGTCAAGTGTAATTGCAACCTTTCATTTGCGCGAAGAACAGGTTAATCTTTTTAAGCTGTGTTTAATACTCAAAGAATCCGGTTAATGAATATCTGTCTGACCATGGTATTACTGTGTGACAATTAAATCTTCATTATGTAGATTAATGTTTTAACGAATTTTACTAATTCGAAGGAAGCATATTTACTCAAAGTGTATAAGATTTAAAAACAATCATTGTACCTTTACATATTTTTCAATGCCAATACTAATGAAATGTTTTTATTTTTATTGTCTAAATCTCTGTTAATCAGGATATTATTCCAATGAAATTAATAGCATTTCCTATATATAATATTTCAGAAAATGAAAAATCAGAAGTTGAAAAATGGAAAAGCGCGCGTGAAATACGCACCACAGGTGGTTGTACAGGGTGTGCGTGCTACAAATCCACGTGGCGCTTAAGTTGAATGCATTTTCCTGGGACGGTATTGCAACGCATCCGACACCCTCTTACGCGTTTGTACCCGCGTACTGTAATTACAGAAGGTACTTAACTCCCTCCCCAGGCCTAAATAATGCGATGGAGACGTTAATTGCTCACATAGGCAATTTACTGTGGCAATAGCTCGAGACCTCGGAATAATTAATGCCTTTGATTTCAACTATTCTTTCTGTCAGAAGTAATGTCAAGTTCATTTTATTCAAGATATTTAATATTTTCCATTGAAAAGGTATAAAATTAACATATTAATATGCCAAAAGAAGAATTGAATATATAATTGATTGTAAAAAATAAAATATATGCCGATAATCCACAACCTCATAAGTATACAATATCAAAACATGAAGATGAGAATGACGGAATTAACTCTACCATTGAGACAAGGAGGCAAAAGAATCTCACTCACACCGGATTCTCAATTACCCGGACACTTTTTTCCCCCGACACTCGCATCCGGGGTAGCCGCAACTGAACGCGCGCAGCACATAATATCGTCACGTGGTGGTTTTTGCCTTACTGCGCACTTCGGCATCGCTTCCTCGATTGAAAATCGAAATCGCCGACACATGGTTATATATATACACGCGCACACGCGCGCGCGCACATCGGACGGACGTCACGCGCGTGCACGCGCGGGTGATGCAGTTCTCCCCCCCTCCCCCCGTCGGAATTGCAGCGCGCCGGCTTTTCTCACGCGCACGCGAGCGCAGACAGCAACGGTATAGTCCGATTGCAATACACATCGGCTGCCACAGTGGCGGCTCTCTTGGATCATTATGTTACATCTGTAGCAGCGTGTATATATATATGTATAACGTCTCGGCGAGGCTGATTTCAGTGGCCGGATGATGTGGCGGCAGAGGTATATAGCGGCAGCCTCCGTGCGCTAATAAATTTGTTCTTGTCTATTGCTACACGTGTACTACTGTATACTGATGTGTATATGTCCTGAAGAGGGGAGATGGGAAAAGTTCAAGTTCGTAAGATTGTGTTTGTGTATAGTAAAGTTTTTATTCTCCAATAGAAGCATTATTGATGATGATATTGATATTATTGTAACCGATGAAACAGTTATTTTGAACATTTTTTATTTGTTGTTGCAAAAACGTAACTAATACACTAGAGTCTATTATACAATGAATTTCATAAAAATTTTATTAAAAAATCACTTGAAATCATTAATTGCCAGTTTCTCGGAAGTTATACCAACATAGGAATCTATCATATTTTTCAAATCGATATTTATTAGTGTAGTAGTAGATTTTCAAGCTGATAGTCGGCAATCCAATTTGAAGCACTCGAACGGTAAACATAGTAAGGCAGGTTCGCCGAGTTGACTGAGGCGTCGTCGATTTATGGTGGAAAATCGCATCCCGAGCGTACGGAAGAGACTAAGAGACGTGTGATTTTTGCTCTCGCAGCTGAAAGAGCGTCTCGGGCGGGGGAGAAAAAGGCAGAGGAATCAGCTCGGGAAAAAGAAGAGCACGCAAGATGTGTGCACGCGCAGGCATTCGACGCTCGGCTCGCGAGCAGCAGAAAGATCGAAAGAGAGAGAGAGAGAGAGAGAGAGGGCAAGCGTGCGCGAGCTTCGAGATAATGACATGCCTGTCTCTTCTCGGCTAATTCGAACCTTTGAGATACCGGCATTACTTAACCCCGGTCATTCGTTTTTTTCGGCTGTCTTCCTTTCCTCCTCCCGCCGCCGTGCGGACCTTCATTTACACGAATGATTCGACCTTTTTTTCTTACTCGTAAACACGTTTAGCGCTATTAGGATACTATTAATTTGAACGTTACGGATACCCTTTTTTCTTTCGCCGGAGAGTGAGATATCTTAATTAGCTCGCAGTCAGCTCTTTGAAAGCGATGATTTAAACGGTGATTCGTTTCAAAACAATGTCAGACGTTTTTACGCGATGCTTGTAACGGAACCAAAATCATGTGTATTTTTCTATGCCACACGTAGCTGCTGTAGCATGATTTTCGAGATATAGTACGGTTTGTATTAGACGGGAAGGACACTTTTTTTATAGCAATATTGATGTTTGTTGTTCTTGGACTGATATAAAAACATTGTAATAATAATAGATGTAGCGCTAAAAATAACTGAGTTTAAAATGTATTTTCGATTAAACTTGAAAAGTTGAAATTCCGTTAAAAGGATCGTGAATCTTCTCCCGCAACAAAAGATGTCTTCGTTGTCCATTATTCTATATTAAATTACGTTTCTAACGTTATTATGATGTTTTAAAATAATAAATTAGTATAAATCTTATATAAAAAAAAATCATTATTAATAAATAAATCAGTTACTTTTGGGACTTTCTAATAAAAATGTCAGTTTGTCATATTTTCAGTTTCTTAAGTATTCCCTTTGAATGTATTATTACATAGATAATGAGATATTTCTTAATTTGCAATTAGTAAAATTATTGGAATAATAAGTTTTTTTATTTTTAATCACGAAAAAATATAAGAAATATAACCAACTCTTTCGCCCAAAATCAGATTTTGTTTGTACAGACATGATGCAATAAAATCATTTTATTTATCTCCGGTAACAATTTTGTACACAGTTTTAAAGTAAATAGTTTTGTAATGCTTCTTAATGCATTATAATGTATAAAAAATGAACGATTTAATTCAGTATGAGAAGAAAATTGAAATGTGTAATCCTAATAAACGAAACAATGCAATCTTTCATCACAGAGCACTCCGACATAGCGACATGCATCACTTGGCCCGATACGCCTTCCCATATGAATATATCATTACGTCACAGTCATTAAACGCGCGGCAAAGTGTGATGGAAAGTCTGCAACCCAGTCTCGCTGGCTCACATACTCGGACTGCTCGCAAAACCATAGGCATCCGCGCGTCTCGTATTATTTACGTAAAATGCGCGAAAGCGCAAGCGCGCGTGGAAGTTATTCGTCGAGTCACGTTCCAAACTGATGATCCGTAATACAGCTCGCGAAGAAGCGCAGGATGAAGAAGAAGAAGAAGAAGAAGAGGCATGTGCGCACGTACACACACGTGTGCGTCTCTATATATGTATATATAATACACAGAGCTGTGCAGCCTTTCGCGTGCTCTCTGCATGGAGCACCTTCTTGGTAAATCGGAGGATAAAGATGATCAGCGGCTGTTCGCATTCTTCGCCGCAGTCGTTACGCTCCGCTCAAAATATCAAGAAGCGCGTATACATTTTCTTTCGTTCACGTGGTTATATACATGTAGATATACGCAATGCGTTGTTCTCTGGAAGTTTTCATGTGCGCAAACTTAATGATTGCCCCCACAGGACGATTATACTCCGGAAGCCTCCCTTCGATCGACGCGCGTCCTTCATTTTTTCAGCACGATGCTTGAGGTTTTAAAATTAATTTTCAGCTGGTTGCTGTTCATTCTTCGGAGAATAAAAGGAGAGAGCGACCGTATATTGTATATATACATGTACATTATACGCGAGGTGCGCGCGCTCCGTTTTCGCGCGCAGCTAACACGCGTGCATCAATCATTGCGCACTGAAAAGTATAGGTGTGTGAGCGTTGTGTGGCTCGAGTTTTTGCATTTTACTGCTTTGTGCGAGCCGTTGCTACGTGCCGTTACCGAGAATCTCATTGAGCTGAATGTGTAAGAACGGTGGCTCTTTTTCGGATGGGATTTTCTATGTGTTACACATAAATATAAAGAATACAACGTGATTGGGAATTTTTTAAACCACGAGTTGGTTGTTTTATTGACGTGGCCTAGATTGTAATTTCTAGAGTATGTTACTAATATATATATCGACGATTAACTAAATAACTCTTTAAAATATAAATTAACTTTTTAAAAATAGTTAATACTTGTAATGTAAATACGCATATTAGCTGTTTATATGATGACAAATAAAGTATTTTAAAATAAATACAATGCTAGATTTTGAGAAATAGCGTGGTATTGAATGTATTGACTGCATGAAGAAATAGTGCTTCTTAATTTATTTAATTAAAATTAGCGAAATGTAGATTAATGATACTTAGAGAAATTATACTCTCAATCGAAATTGTACACAAATTGTTACAAAAAAGTGCGTGACTTGTATGTAATTTTTCTCCTCCGATGCTGATTGGCATAATCCTAAGAGATGCAAAATCTTACGCCGATGACATATTTTTATGTTTTTAAGATTCTACATTTTTATTTGCAAGCCTAAAAATCAATTTTACTCCCTCAGAGACATAAAAATATGATAGTAAAAAGTTTATGTTGCGTATTATTACATAATTCTTACAGATCAAGCTAATTATACTAATAACATTTTATAAATAGAAACTCATAACTACACTATCCTCTACCATGGCACACTTCACACTCCTATAATGTCTGAAGCTATAATTTTCGAAATCGTCTAATAATGGATTTGAAGTAAGGTATTTCTGAAAATTAGATACTTGTAACTCGTACAAATCGCATTTGAATATCCTAATTCGTTTGAGGTGAATCCCCGCAACCTGCGCAAATCCTTCACCGCAACAAGAAATAACAGTTCTCACAGTATGAAGAATTGCGACACGCTAGTCACACTAATTGATTATATAATCGAGTGCATCCGCGTATAACGACACACATAATTCAGAGAGTCCCATCGCGCCTTCTTAAAGTACCGTTGTCCCTCATTACTTTCGCATCCGAGCTGCAGGAGCCGCAGCAGCAGCAGCAGCAGCAACGTTCGATTGCTCGCTCGATCGGTCACATTATGTATCAGTTTCGCCGGCAGCGGCAGACAACATACGGATTCGGAAAAACAACTTAAAATTTTTTCATGTGCGTAATTCGTTTTCAATAGAGACTTAATGGGCCTGAGGTCGGCCGACTCTGCTCGCGTGGCTTGGCCGTCGGTAAATACGGCAGCTCACCGCTGTGCACGTATAAGTCGGTGCGGAGTATATATATAAGTGAGAGGGAGAAAGAGAAAGAGAGGGCAAAAGAGAGAGAGAGAGAGAGAGAGATGTGTGGGATGGGAACTGCTCTCGATGATCCGTCCTAAGGCGTGATTCCATTTCAATATCTGGTCTGCGGTCTACCGTCTTACATGTGTTTCGCTGCCGCATCGAGACGAGCACCTACTAGCAGCTCGATGATAGATCAAAGGATGAGTGTGAGAGAGAGAAAGAGAGCGAGAGAAAGAGAGGGAGCACTAAAATTGAGCTGCGGAAGAACGCTGAAATTGAGCGGCGGAAGAGCTCTCTTTACGATTCGCTTATCTTCGCTGCACCAATAAATTATTGTACAGGAAATGGGCAAGCAACCCATGAGAAGGTAGCACATATGTGGTATCGTTAAATTACTTTAGTAATAGCTAATTATATTTTTATAATTAGACGGAATTTCATTTTCAATCTAAATGATAGAAACATTTTTTATAATTTTCGATTTTACATATATACGTAGAATTATAATGTATAGTTTAGTCATAGACTTGCTATAAGCAGAATAATATTGAGTGATACCACACGAGTAGCATTATTTCTGTTAATCAAAATCTTTAATGGTCTGTAGTATAAAATGATGTAAATGGGTACGTTTGCATTTATATGCACAAAAAGCATATATATGCCGAAGATTAGCTTCGAGAGGATTTTAAAACCACTAAAGATGCAGTGCGAACTTGGTAAATATATGTTTACCGCAGCGATGATGCGATGACTAGCATGATGGCGTAATAAACTCAGCTCTAATAGAATAATTTGCCATTACTTCGTGATAAGCGTCCGAGACCAATTGCTTTAGTTCTAGTCTGCGCTGCTTCTCCCCTCGAGCGACTCGATCGTGAGGCGCAGGTTTGAGGATTTTAGTTTCAACGGTAAGTGTTTCCCCTCAGAAATACTCTACTCTCACAAACTGACGTCTCTCTCTATATACATATAATATAATGAAAACTTAGCTTCGGATAAAATATTTACACACGGTTGTTATTCGATATGATTCATTTCGTGATACACATATGATTCTATTAATACGAAAAATATCAAATCGGATGAAATGATTTTGGGTCAATAATTTTTTATTAATTTCAATGCATGATTGATACGATAAATAAGAAAATTTAGAAAATGGTGAATTTTTAACTATATTTAGTTTATTAATGAAAAACAGAAAGAAAAATGACATTATGTTTTTATATGTTTAACGTGAATTTACCATAGCAATAAGCAATTCGAAAACCATACCTTCAATAGTCGAGAGGTATGAAAAGCAATGCGATCAAGACGATCCGTTTAAAAGCTCGTTGACGCGGCAATTCATCGCAACGACGTATTTCACCCGAGGCAATTGCGCACACGGCCGATCCGCGTGTGCGCATACTTCTCGCATTGTCTCTCGCCGACAACGGAGATCGCGTGCAAGTATAGAGCGAGAGAGAAATGCGCGTACTCACATACATGCGCGACTATATACGATCCTCGCAAGATCTCCCGATCTCGGCGATCGCCGCGCGAGATTAATCGCTCCGACGACATCCGGGGCCGACGTGATCAATGACCTCCGATCGATCTATTATCACCGTGACTCGGGACTCAATTAAGCCGACTGCCGTTGATATTCGCTAAATGCGCGCGCACGCACCTTTGTGAGCTCCGCGCGCGGCTGGCTTATCCACCGCGCAAGCGCGCGCGAGAGAAAGAGAGAGAGAGAGTCTCGACAGCTTTAAACAAACACCTCGTTGGGAAAAAGTGATTGCTAGCCACGGTGGAATAGAGAGAAAGGCAGTGGGAGATGCAATTCAAATTCGATTCCATTCAATGAAGTCGTTATTCAGTGCTGTGATTGGCTAGCGTGACATGTGTCGAGCTAACAAATATACGTTTTCACGCCTGATTGAGTGGCAATAAAGGCGAGAAAAGAAAGGGAAAGATGTTCACGTGTATTTATAATATGGAGCTCAATCTTTCAATGAACGCACAGGTTTTCCGAGATCGTATCTCAATTTGTCTTTTATACGCTTAGTTTTGTAAAAGTCGCTGCAATATATAATAATTCAATATCCCTTTTTCTAACAATTTCGATGCAATACTCACATTTGAATATATATGTACATAATCCCATTCCCCATTATCAAAATTATTAATATTGATAAATAAAAAATTAAAAATATAATCGAAATAACAATACTATTATACAGAATTATGATGCGTATAAAATAAGAGGGATTAAAAAAGTTACCACGATAAACCGTAAAAACGAGACTTAATTCGCCTCGTTCTCCCCCCACGGCAGCGTGTTTGTACCGAAACGCTCTGGCAAAAGGTTTGCATGTATATATAGCCGTGGCTAACAACGGCGAGCACGAGAGCTCCATCCACGGAAGGTGTGTCTGTGTGTTATATCACGCTCACTACTTCGTGCAGCCGCGTGCAGGTGGTTGAAATCCCAGACCTTTGAACCTCGGCGCTGCGCGCACACGCGGGCCTCTGAGACTCGTCATGCTTTCCCAGCTCTTTCTTTCGTATGTATACGCGCGCGAGGAGGAAGGCGGTGATTAGCTCGGCTATCCCTGTGCATGCGCGCGATCGCGTTTCGCGTGTAGATGTATATATACATATAAATATATATACACGTATTACCCACGACGTGGGTGCGTGCGTGCGTGCGTGCGACGGAAGCGAGATTCGGAGGCGCGATAGCGCCCGGGCGCTTTAGTTTAGAAAGTGCAGCGGGCGCACATTTTTTACGCGGGCGCACTTCTAAACTTTGCGACGTCGCGCGCGCGAGCACCGCGTGGTCGCCTGCCATTGTCTTAATTTCTTTGGACGGCTCTTTGCGCTTCCGCGTGCATGTATACCACTAGTGGGAGAAGAGAGAGAGAGAGAGACTTCAGGGGGGGGGGGGGGGCGCGTGATGGGTGTAAGAGAGCCAAGGCGAGAGCTCTAACGAGGCGACTTTTTAAAGTCAGAAAAAATTAAGTGCCCCGAGGGTTATTTGATTGCGCCTGCGCTTGGGATGTTTATTTAGTTTCATCGTGGCGAGATGGATCAAATTTCGTTTTTAAATAATACTAAAATAAATTCTGTTCATCGTTGATTACTGACTTATGTAATCTAAACAAGTCAAAAGTTACATATTCTAATGACGCCGTTTAAACTTTTTGAAGAAACAACAGCGCCGCCAAAATTCGTGTGTAATGTATGTATGCAAATAAGCTGAATTTAAGTTTTTGGAGTAACTTCAACAGCGAGTTACTTATTTTTGACGTAACAAATTCCTGAAAAAAGACCAATTTACATAATCTAAAATGGTAAACTTACAATAAACTTTAGTAAGTGTGCATTAAATGGTCGAATAAAGCAAGAATAAAATATTGTTAATGTTTGAATAGGCGATGAGTAATAGCTTTTGTATTAATTTTGAAATTTCAGACAAAAAGAGCTCGCAGGCAATGCAAACACGACGAGTGTATGCATTTCAAGGTGCCAAGTATGGCTCACGCTTTCTGAACCTCATGCATAATTTTCTTTCCACCGCGTGTATCGTGACGATGTAACACACCTTACCCGTGACGAAAAAGAATGCACAATGCTCTGTCTGCCTTCTATCTCTGTCTCTGCAAGTGAGCAGCCGCACATGGGCAGCGCCTTCTTCTACAGTATGTACGAGGCGAGCCGGACTTTCCTTCTCCTTTTCTCCTGCTTCTTTTTTGCACTGTCTCTCATTCTCACATGTCCTTTTTACTCTCTCTCTCTCTCTTTCTCTATCTCTCTCCCTCTCACTCCCTGCTGTCTTAAAACCGTTAACTCCGCTCGCGCAGTGCCATCGCGTCAGGAAACATGTGAAATTGCGCGTACAAATTGTTCCTGTAACTTTGTTTCTGTCTTACTTTAGGTTTTTTACGCTCAAACGTCATTCCGCGTACAGCGATTATTTTCCCGAGAAACGCCATTGAGAGAGAGAGAAGGAGATGCTTTGCCTACGGCTCCTGCCTACCTACTTGTGTGCCTCCTTTAACTGACTTTTTCAGACGAATTACAAACAAATTGCAGTCTTCTTTCGATAGGCTATATGGTTTCTTCTTGCCAGAGCTCACGCGAAACGCGAGCAAAGGAGAGTTGCGATAATGTCCGAACGGTCGCATGATGAATTAAGTGCGCCGCCGCTTTTCTGTATTCTTTTTACACGATATTATTCTGGTTGTGGCAAATTGAAATAAACTGCTTTATATATTAATTTAAATCAATTCATTTTTTCATAAACTATTTTTATAAAAAATACTGTGCCATTAAGATTCAAATTTTGAATTTCCTTTTTAATAATCAAAACGTATTCGATATATATGTCTCCCTATATTATACAGCTGTTTCAATAAGCTTACCACCTAGCCCCCGTCGCCCCCCCCCCCTCTCAGCTCCACTCAATATTCTTCTCAAATTCCTTTACTGAATTTCAATATAATGTTGATAAACAAAGGGCTAAAAACATATTTTTATGTGAAAAAATTATAAAATTATTTGTAGATCCTATAAATTTAAATAAAAGAAAAATCAAATAATAGAGATGTACCGTTTTGTTCCACGACAATTTCCATTCGCATTTTTCATTGATGAAAATGTTACACCAAGATTAATTTCCTTGTCGAGCTTGTTTTAATTATGTTTTTAACTCATTATTTGTTGTACTATAATAAATTAATTATTATTACGTTTTATCTCTTCTTAAAGTTCAAAGTTTCTTTGACTAAAAAAGCCCTTCTTCAAACCGGTTTTCTTGATCCTATTCAAGTGAAACCTTAATTTGTAATATAATAACAAAATTAATCTTGGTTATGTACGGTTTTTTCTATAAGTCTTTCAACAGCCCCAATGTATTCTACCTATAGTCCCAATGTATTCAATAATTCTTTTGAAGTTCCATAATATACATTTACGTATATTAAACAAAATGATAACAAAACTTGTTTTTTGAAGTTGAAAGTGTGGGTTCAGAGTGAGATGGTGCTGGGGGGGGGGGGGGATGCCGAGGGCGACGAGGAGGTGCAAGAGTGAGTAAAGTTTTTTTCGCGTATAAATAATCACATTTTTACATTATTTTGAGGGGATTTATGGTGGGGGAGTGGGGGGCAAGGGGAGGGGCGATAGGGGCTGAGTCGTAAGCATTTTCTTACAACTATGATCAGTGACAAGAATAGCAGAACACTCTGTATAAATTGAATTAGAGCTCTAAATTAACAACACGTTCGCAAACCTTAATGTGTGTATTGATCGTGCTCAAATCTGTATCTTGGCATCATTACATTAAAGTTAAAGAGATGGTCATTTTATTTTAGAAGCGATGCTTTTAATGTTTGATTTGACTTCATAGAATTCATGTTTCAAAAACCACGCTAGAAGAGCCGATAAATTGAGGATCACATTTGTTAATACGCAAATGTAAATATAAATGCAATGTGTATCTTGTTCGTTTACACTAACAACGAACAATGCTTTTCTGTTACAAGTGACAGTACTTTTGCGTCTCTCTCACCAGATTTATCAACTTTTATACACATGTACTACTTAATTTTAAAAGAAATTCATACCAGTGCTAAGGCTCGTGAATGTTCTCTTGAGTTCCAGAATAATCCTTACAATATAAAATCGTTTAAATTATTATTAAACTGAATGGTAAATAAATATTTTATTATACATATTTTTAAGTATACATTAAACTACTGCAAAAGAAATAGATTGACTAAAGGACTATTTGAAAACGATATATAGCAATTGCGGATGTTTGCTTACGTATATTCTGTTTGATAGAAGGTCAAATCAATCTTACTTGACCTACCATTGCCTTCCTTGCCTTTCATCCTAATTCAGCCGTAGAATCAAAGGAGTCGTACTTGGAAATCAAATCCTCTCCAATTTTCTGTAAGTAAAATGTATATTAAATTTTCTATCAACTATGAGAAAGAAAAATTTTTAATATTTTTTAAGGCAGCATTAAGCACCTACAGTTTCAGTTAGATTCCGAAACGTCACGGCTTCCAAATAAAAAATTCGTAGCTTTAATTGATTAAGCTATGAAGCTCAAGTATTCTAATATTATGATAAAATTGATTAAAAAATCTAATTTTATATTTTAGCATCATTAAAATTTATAAGCTCATTGATCGACACTTAAAACTGTTTACTCCAATTTGACCGCAGTTACTGTATGAATATTGTAAACAGTAGAAAACAAACCAGGAAGGAGAGAAATTTTTCTGTACTAGGAAGTGCGCCTCAGTTATGGCATACGTAAGTGCGCGTGTATTACAGGTGCGACCGACGTGTAAGGCGAACTTGCGTGCAGTCCAAAGGCACGGTCGTCTTCCTTTTAAAAGAAGCGCGCACGGTGAGGTGCGCCTTTCTGTCAGGAGAAATTAGAGTTAGGTTAAAAGCTAAACTTGCGTTCACGGTGGCTCGAGTCTTGCAGAGAAAAGTTGCCTGCTGTCATCAGAGCAACCCGTGTACTGTAACGCTACGCTTAATTGCACCAATTCTACATACAAAAACTAATTATTTTAGCTTGTGCGAACACGATCTCTTCTAAGAAAATTTTTATGATGTATAGATTCGTTAATTCACTTAGAGTTCAATAACCATCGGGTCACGCATGATTTAATTACATTCCGCAATAATTACATGACAAATTTGGATTGAGGCATGAGCATTACTTCATTAACCGGTTTTTTTAATATAAATTGCTATAGCCGATGAACTTTATTTACTGTTTCTCAGAGATAAAAGAATGTAGTCTATACAGATTGTAAAAATTATATGAAATCTTTAGATTTTGACTTACTTCTAAAAATTTCTATATTTTGTCGTATACATTATTTGAATACAGCAAGTGTAGGCGTTCACTCAGATTAGTAGTTATTTTCAATTTTCTTTTTCCATATAGATTAAATGTATATTATCTAAACAATCTTCATTTTTACAAAATTTGTTTGATACGTTTAGTTAGTTGGAGTAAGATAGCAACACAATTGGTATTCATCTTACAGTAAAGTGACAGTATCAAATAAGTAGATGTTTGTATAATCTGACAAATCTCAGAGTTAATACTCGTTAGAAGATGGATAAAATCTTGTAAGTGGTATAGCAGAACTATTTTCGCTGTTTCATGATACGTTATAGGTTTGTAGATTTCATGCTGAAAGGTTCAAATCTCACAATCATTAGAGGTGACAATCTCAAGTTCATCTCTTTTTTTTATAAGATAGTGCAATTAATATTGTAAAAGTTAAAAATTACAATTTCGTTACAATAAGCGATTATGAGATATGGGGAAATAACTCTACGTGAAAGTAAAAAGAAGAACGTATCATCGTATTTTCTAAAGCATATATGCTATAATTACCAGAGATTTTCATGTTTATTATCATACATAGTGTTAGTAACATCGCATTGAATTGATATTTTTTCAAAAATAGTATAGCAAATGTTCATGCCACGGTGTGGAATTGAATCATGCTATCCCATTTTCACACAATTACAATCATTACAAAAGCATGCATTTTTCACCGTTGTATTATCTACCCACAAAGTCGTAGGTATATAGATATATGAGGAAAAGCAGGAGAGGAACACCAAATAAAAACGCAGTTTTCAATTAATATAGTATGTTTTTAGAGGTCTAATCACGAAGCCTAAAAAATCAGCCGCAAAAATGCGCCTATGGCAGAGTCTACCCACGACGACGACGACGACGACGACGTAATGTAGACATAGGCGAATCACGCGGCGTGCTCAGCTCTCGCGGGTCTTCATTGTGTTTAATTTTGAAAAAAATGTCACTCGACTTTGTACACAACCGTCATTTAGCAGACGTTCCTCTCCTCTTCTCCCTTCCTACCTCATCATTCAATTTTTGCGCCCACGCGCGCGCGCGCGCATCGCGCATTCGCGATGCCACGAATCTCCCCGGTAATTCTCGGAAGAAAACGTGTATTTAGGAAAACAGCATTTCTCCTGGCGCGGCTACGACAACTACGACAGCAGAGCGACCATAGTAGTAGTAGTAGCGCTCGAACTCTTATCCATTCCTCCTTTTTTCCTCGGCTGCAATCAGCGTACACGGCGATAACAGAAGAAGAGAAAGAGAAAGAAAGAGAGAGAGAGAGGGAAAGAGAGATAGCACGCCTTTTATGCGTTCGTAAAAGCGATTCAATTCACCGGTGGCGCTAAATCGCGCTGTAGCTGCTGCTCCTGCTGCTGCTGCTGCAGTCGCCGGCCAGCGATGCAATTACACTCTCGGCGCCGAGTCCGGCGTCGGCGCGCGGCCTCGAGAATAAGAGAAGATGAATGCGGCCTCGTGCGCGCTCGCGCCACCGGATCGGTGAGTCGCGCGCGGGCGCGCGCTTCTGCGCGAAGTTTAAACGAAAAGCAGTTAGGGCTGTCACGTGTTGCGGTTTCGAGCCGGGCGGCGCGGGACTGGAAATTGATGCCCAAGGAAGATGCGAAAAGCCGCGAATAGATCCTCTCCCCCCTCCTCCTCGGCGAGCTGAAGAGGGAGGTATCAAAACCGCCGTACAGATGCGGAGAGAGAGAGAGAAAGAGAGAGAGAGAAGCATTTCGTTTAGGGCAACGACTATCTCCTTCTCTCCTCCTGTGCTGTCTTGCTCTCACTCACTCGTCCTGTCACCCGTATATACTTTATGCACACAATATGCTAGCCGAGCTCCTGCGGCTCCGCAGGAGAATTTCAAAATTCCCGCCTCCCTAGTGCGCGAGCGCAATATGAGACAATCACGATTTTTCCTGCATTCCTGCATCGGCGCCACGGCTGCCGCGGGCGCCCAGACGTAAGTGCCTGGATTATTTCATAAGAGATCTTGCGTGGAGATGATAAGGTGCGAAGAAAATTACGGGTGTTTTCGTGAAGCAAGCGAGCAGGACGGATGAGTCGTTTTGCGATGCGACGTTCGCGTCATTCATTTTTATGACGTGTGATGTTGCCTACATTACAATTTAATTTCGACTAGTTTTTTTAACGTTGTTTCATTTTTTCAAATTTTTGTAAATGTTGGTCGCTTAGGTGAAATTTTTACACAGATATATTTCAACTTAAGTTACACTTTATTTACATATTTTCTACTTATA
This sequence comes from Torymus tubicola, assembly GCA_035583055.1. Lineage (NCBI taxonomy): Eukaryota > Metazoa > Arthropoda > Insecta > Hymenoptera > Torymidae > Torymus > Torymus tubicola. The sequence goes on along the minus strand of JAWWEQ010000010.1, from coordinate 23,347,910 downwards.
GTACTGCATTTATAAAGTTATTTTCATGCATATTGTTATTTAGAAAAAGTGTTATTAAAAGCTGTCTGAAATAATTACTCCACTGACTAATACCTTACTCGCTAACACTCATTCGATTAAATTTATATTTTATATAATTATCTGTCTGCCAGATATCTTGTTTCAAACATAAACAAAATCAATCAAAATTAAAGTATTTGTTGTTTAATTTTTCGAAATTGTCCTAAAATTATCATAAAAACAAATTTATTTTAATATAATATAACATAAGATTCTATTTAACAAATTATTTACTTCCAGGCTAGAGAACCAGAGAACCTCACAACGAAAAAAATGTATCCACTTTAATATAACACATTCTCAAAAGTAGCTTCTATGTGATAGAGGAAACCTTATTATTATTATGCCAAGCAGAAAATCCGTTTCATATATAATGAATCTTCTATGAGAGAAATCTATTTGACGGTAAACTTTACAGAATTTTCTTCACAGAATTATTTGTTACTAATGGAAGCTCCCAGTGAGCAAATAAGTACAATCGTAAACCCGTGACCACGTGCAGAGCGTCAGCTATCAGTGAATCCATGGCAGTTGAAGAGGAATAATCCTTCACCCAGGAAACTCTGGGCGAAGATGTAAAAACGGAAATAAGGCATCAAGAGAGGGTCAGAAAGAAAGAGAACACAGTAGAACCCCTTAGAAAGAGAGAAAGTGATGAAAGATGAGATCTTCAAGAAGGACTAAGAACCAGCGAAGTCAGTGATCTACAAGAAGACGTCAATAAGTTGCACCACGTACATGAGCTTGGTTATATCTTTATCTGTTTCGAGTATCCACTCGGAACGACACGGATACCTCAACCCTTGATACACAAGTGACACTCGGGATAGCCTAATATTAATTAAGTTTTAAATGAAAAAGACTACTGTCTATATTATTTTGAAAGCCGACAAAAAAAGTTGAAGACTATATGGAGCAATTACTTATCATGATAGTTTCGTTAAGATGCAAGATTTAACGGTTAAACAAAAATTCTTTCCACAAGAATCTTTTTTTATTTTTAATATTTAAATTGACAGTTGATCTAATATTTATGTTTAAATTTCGTTTTAGTACCTGATTCTTTTCAGACGGTTTTCTGAGGTTACTGCACACATTTTTTAGTGCATAGTAGATTAAAAGAATTATTTTATGATTAGCATTATGGGTCGTTCCTTAAGGCTTCGTTTATACTTGCCTTTGGAGCGCTTACGCGCTCCTTGATATCCTCCTCTCTTAAAAAAGAGATGACAGGATGTTGTGAAACATTTAAAGAAGCCATGCGATTGGTTGACGGTTTAATATCCGGTCTGAATATAGCGTCAAAATTCAAAATGTTCTCTGATATAAAATGAATATTTTGGTGTAGAAATTATTTAAATATTTTATGTGTGCATTTGAGTAAATCAATAAAATTATCGTTAAATTAGTCAATATCCCAATTGATTAAAATTTTGTATCTAATAATTTAATTACAAAATAACTAATCTTGAAATTTAGTTCCTAACCTCAAAATTTAGAATTTAAATCTATTATTTAGTATAAATAATATATTATGATTTCTGAAAGATAATTTAATAGAAAGTATTGTAATAAAGTCTAAAATATTTGATAATTTTTTTTTCTATGAAAAAGTGAAGTGCGCATGGATTATGATTAGTAAAAGAAATAAGACGATCAGCACAACAAATAATAAATTCATACATCCTGGGACCAACCCAGTTATAAATTTGGTCTATTTTAATAATTTCAAGCGATGTTGTAATAGTTTGTAAAATAATTACATAATAAAATTTCTTTTACAACCACAAAAATTAAACAAAAAAAGCTCAGACTATATATTTTCTATTATTATAGAAGATTATAATTAAGTAGAGCTTATTATTTAAGGTGAAGTCACAATCAGAATGTAAATTTTCTCCAAATATGTGGACAAGTGTACTTTAGATATCTAATCATAATATTAAATCGTCTAAATACACAAATATAAATGAAATGGTAAATTTACACTAAAAAAAAGGCATTAGTGATAGTTACTATAAAACATAGAAGAAAACGATTAAGTAGTAGTAACTACATTTTATTAAAAAAATTAACAATATTTCAATATTTTTAAATATAATTTTATAATAAATATAACTATTAATTATAGTTAAAATAAAATGGCTAAATTAGATATAATATATAGTCAATTATAAAAATAAATTAGCTCTTTCTACTAATTAAAAATAGTAATTTTGAATAAATTGTTAAGTGTTTTTAACATAATAATAAAGATTAAATTTACTAAATATTTATAGTAAATTTTTGCTATATTCATCAAGTACAAGCAACTTTAAAATTAATTTGTATTTACTATAAATATCAGTAGTGGCAAAATCGTACTATATTTTTTTAGTAAATTTAACAAAAAATGATAGTTAACTGAATTTTTAAAATTATTATTTACACTATACAATATATTATTTGATGTATGAACATTAAAATTGCATTTATTATTAATAACTATTTTTAACGTAGAAAAAATTTTTTTCATTCTATTTTTTCACTGTTATATATCCAGATTAGATGTTTTAAGAATTTAGATGTTTGGATTAATACTCATGAAATATATACTCATACAGGTAGCCCTAACGCGCAGAAAGCGTCGCGTAGTCAAGATGCAAAGGCGTGTGTGTATTTATAAGCAAAATGAGTGACGTTAAAAGATATTTGAGTGAATGGAATCTTTTGCAATATGAACAATAATTCCAAGGTAAGTTATACATTCACACCTACAAAAATTTATAGAAATACGTATCAATTAAAAATATGTTTGTAAAGATGAATGGATAAGGAATAAGGCAATAAGGAATTTGAGGATATAATCAAACCTAAAGGAGATCGATATAGATTCCTGAAAAATTGATAAGCATTATTGGTAAGTTTTTTTCACTTATACATAATATAAAAACCTCTCTCTCGCTTTCTCTCTCTCTCCCTCTCTTCCTCCTTCTCCCTTTCTCTCTCTTCCTCTCTCCACTCTCAAGTCACGGGTGTCTGTTGCTCGGCGCTCTCTTTCTGTCTCTCCCACACATTTGTTACGATATTTACGCCAACAAATAGTGCGCTTTTGTTTTCGTATTCCTACATACTTTCAATGTTTACATATTCGTAAATTCTTGTATTCAGTTGCTCAGTGTCTTTTGAACGGTTTGGTGGCATTTATTTCCTCACTCTTCTGAAGTACTCTATATTCTTATGTTATAATCTAATCTTTATTAAATCTTTTCTATAATGAAGAATTAGAGGTACATTTCCATCAGTCTACTTTAACAGATGTGGAGTCCGTGCAGACACCAAATATAGAACTATCAATTTTTGGAAAAATTGTATTTTTATATAGGCGAAAATTACGCAACTCTACATCAAGCGGTTTTATTATGAAAATATAGAGTCTAAAATCAATAGGAATTGATGCACATTTACAACTGCACGAAGTAACATATTGTAATGAAATAAAAATATTAAAATTATGCGAAATCAAATGTCACCATATATACGATATATTTACCGATAAAAATAAAAGAAAATTTGTAATATACTTATAATAATATTTATAATAAAAAATTTTCCATAAATCCTCAAAATATATATATTATCTATCCTAACTAAAGTTTATAGCTGAAACAATTTTTTTATTTTAGATATAGAATTATATTTTATAGTAAAGTACTTTAGCTAATATAGTAATATTAACTATATTTTTCTCAACTATATTTTCTTAACTATATAACATAGTAAATTTTTCGTTTTATTTTTTTCAATATAGTTAATGTTACTATATTTTTTAATTACAAAAACTATTTTTTCTCTAGTTAAATGTACTAAAAAATTATAGTAGTGACAAAATCGCACTATATTTTATAGTACTTCTATAGTTAAGTTAACTATATTTTTTCTCGGTGTAATATATTTTGTAAAAATCTCTAATCATTATAAAAGATACGTAGTGTTTGTTTAATACTATATAATAATAGCGGTTAATAGAAATGTAAATATGCTCAGATCACAAAATAATAACGATAATAGTAAGAAGAATGAGTTTGCTTGGCGCCACAGCGACAAAAGCAGTAGAAGGAGTCGTAATGGAACCACCAGACGACGACGACGTCGCAGGTGGGCGTGGCGCCTATCCAGTGCGTTGCAATGCTATGCGCCGTGCGCGCGTAAGCGACATATCATATACAAACGCGAGGCATCAACTCTTCCCTCTATCTCTTTTCTTACTCTATACCTGGAAATGTACATGTAGCTACTCCGCGGTGACGAGAAATTATACCGGCGACGATAATCTCGTGTCCCTCACTTTTTCTTCCTACCTCCCCCCTCCCCTCTCCCCTGTTCTCCAACACCCGTTTTGCGCGCTCCTCACTCTGTGCCCGTCATCCTCTATATCATTTATTTGTACACGCGCTTACACACAATGCTCATTTAGCGCGCGCGTTTATCCATATAATATTCCATATACGAGGGGGGGGGGCGACCGCGGGCAGGATATGAGGGCGGACGTGGTGTGTGCACCGCGCACCGCTGGATAAATAAGGAAGAAAGAGGGATAGAGCGAGAGGGAAAGAGCAGAAGAGAGACCGGGGACGACGGGGGCTCGTTCGTCGTCACGAGCTGCGGTCGACAGTAAGGACGCCGCCGTCTCATCTCGGCGCGGCCAATCAGCCTCGTAATCACTGAGCTGAACGCTCGTCCATTCCGCTCTCTCTCTCTCTCTCTCTCTCCCGCTGTCTTTGTCTCCCGCTGCCGTTCGTCTAATTCTGGCGACGGTGAAGCCAAGCGCTCGTCGCGTACACGTTCGTCGTGTATATGGAGGTGTATATTTAGATTTCATTTGTGCTCAACTCATTGACTTATTTTTAATGAATAGAGGATGCCGCACAATGCAAGTATCTGCGCAGCTCGAAAATGCAAACGTATGATGGAAAGGGTAGCTCTCGCGTCGCTGTAACTCTATACTTATACACATTTATTGAGAAAACAAAGTTAAATGAACTGAATAAGTATTTGTATAATAATTGAAGTAACAAGCGAATTTCGTAAAAATATTCAACAAGCATTTTTTTAGATATTAAAAAACTTTGGTTGTAAATTAACTTTGATATCTTGATCAAGTAAATGAAAGCCAGATTAAGAATCGAGACGGGAAGTACAAAGATGGTATTCTGATTCTAAGCCTGTTAATGTTACCGAGCATTAACCTTTAGCAAAGTGGCCATTTCTTCGTTTCAAGTATCCTCAGTAGTACAGACTTTCAGCTGCAGTAGCGATAACCACCGCTCTGGCAAGCATGATTTACTATAAACTCCTTATAAATCAGCGGAGAACTCGCAGGAATCCACGGCTACTGCACCGACCCTCATCCTTGGAGACGCGCGACTTTTACCTCCGTGCCGTATGCACGCTTTGGTACGGCACGTTCGAGCGTACGGCGAAGCAACTCTAGCCACCTGTGTCGCCGCCTTCTTTCCTTTTCTCCCCAGTACATTATATATATATATATATATATTTTCGCTTTCGGTTCGTCCTTCGGAGGCGACTCGTTGAGGTCCTGTACTGCCGCCGGACTACCGCGGGGATTGTTGTCGAGCCGGTTCCCCCCTGTATGCTCGCGCACGTGACAAGTGCGCTTTCTCGCTTTTCACGTGCGCATGTGTCTGTGTGTATGACGCTGTTGCCCACGCGCGTAACGAGATAAATCTTATTTTGCAGGTAGCAGTGGAAATGCCGGCGTGCATTCGACGCTGATAACGAGGTTTAGTTAGCATTGACGATTTCTGGTATTTTTAGATTCAATCTAATGCTAAAATACAAGCCAAGGAATTTATTTAGTTTAAACGTTAAATTATTATGCAATATATGAATTTTTGCAATGATTAAAACTTATATTAGTATTGTTCGATATTACTAAATAACTTATTCAATTAACATCTGAGAGAAATGTGCAATATTCCATTTCATTGGAATTATAGGATACAATTCTATTTATTAGAATATTTCTAGAAAATGATTTTGAACTAAAATAGATATTGTTTATATTTTTTTAAAATTAATCTTAAATATTAATATCCATATAATTTTTGTTTTTTACCATTAAATTGTAGTAGTTCATCTTTTTTCGTATCTTTGTATCTAAAGATATATTCTTATTTTGAATCAAACCGGGCCCTGAAGGTACACATTTTTTTCTAAATAACTTCAAAATGCTCAAATAATTATTTATAGCAAAGCTCACAATTCCGAGCTTATAAAGCTTGCAATTATTTATAGCTCATAATTATTGATCTTTACAAATTTAACATTACCTTTTCTATTTTGTGAAACTTAAAAAACTAGTAATATGTCATTTTCCAAAAAACTGTTGTACTGCAATATAACAGATGCTTGCATGTTAACTTGCAAATACCTTTTAAAGTTATGAAATGTCAAGTAAATATAGGTCAAGCTAGAAAAAAAATTATCCTGTCTGCGCAGACGTTGCTTTATTGCGTAGACACGCCTTGATCGCGCGTAACGTTTATGATTTCCTTGCTATAAGACTAATGTGCGAAGCGCTGTGTATTAAGATTCTTGCACGTGAGTAATTTGATGTAATATAGGTAACATCAAGATAAAGGTGCATAAAGGGAATAGAATTGTTTCTCTACTGCTATTCAATATGATTATTTGCTTTTTCATAACATATCGTTGGGAAAAAGATTATACATTTATTAGTTTTATCTTACATCAGTAAAGGAATATGGGAACATTTTTATGATGAACAATAGATCAATAAGGTACACATGTGAATTAAATCAAATTGGCTATTAATAATAATTTTCTTATGAAAATTATTTCATTATTATATTAACGATTCTTAAAATACAAGCATTTTTCGTCAACATAGTAAAGTTAAAAATCTTTTTAAGTGTAAATAAGTCAAATTCTGATGAAAATCTGAAAAAAAATAATTATAATGATAGATATTTTTATTTTAAGCGTTTCTTATTTATTTCAAGATTTACACATGAAACCACTTGTTGTAATATTTGTTAAATACAACGATGCATCAAAATATGAAAGTTAAATAATAACAAATTATTCGTGAAATTAGATAACATTCACATATGAAATTTGAAATGTAAAATTAAGTAAACTTGATAAGAATAAGAGGGAAATACAGCGACTTTTCAAGCATAAATTTTACATTTCAAATTCAAACACGCAGATTAATCTAAGCCTCGTAGGCACATAATAATTTGTATAAGCGCATGCTCGCACATCAAGCACAATAGTTTCTTAAAATCAACTCTACAACGGGCTTTCGCTAGCTATATTTGAAAATCAGATTAAAGCCCCCGCGTACCCGCGCGCGCTCACGATCATAAATCACAGAGCATGGCGCGCGTCGTGTGTATACCACACCATGCACGGAGCATCTCATCACGCGAAGGCCTAAGCGCATAATGCACACGTAAAGCTGTGCATATACATACGTATTGTATATACGTACGCTTGCACCAAAAAGACGAAGGCAAAGAAAACAAAATCGCGAAGGATACAGAGAAGGGGAGAAACAACGCGAAGAAGAAGAAGAACGAAAAAAAGTTGATTATTGTGTAGCGAGGGCAGGGCACGACCCCGCGGCTATACGGACACGAGCTGTAAGGCGCTGACTTATACATACACATACGAGTAGATAGGACTACACGTGCATGTACGTATAAAGGCAGTCATGTGTGCATCAACGGCAATGCTATACTTTGACGTTAATGTGTTCAAACAGAAATAAAGGAACTATGCAAAAAAGAAGCTATAGTGTAGTATTATTATTTGTATGTGTGAATATATATATTTTTCTCAAAGATTTCGTACATGTTTCTCCATTAAAAAATCATTTAATAGCCAAAAAAAGCATTTAAAAATCTTTTTTGTAAAGGATATATTTGTTGCCTGTTTTTCTTATAGGAAGAGAAATAATAGTAAGAATTTATATTTTCCTTACAACATTCTCATTAAAAAAAATTGATAAATTGATAAAAATTGATGATCTGGACAATTATGAAGTTATTCAATAGACTTCAAATTTCGAAATTGGCTGTAGGATTGCTGTATCATCTTATACTGCGGATGATACAGAGAAGACTGCCTGACAACGCTACAGGTAAGAATTACAAAACAATGTTGAAAATATGATTAAAAAATTTCCAAAACAATGAAAATGACAAGTATCCATTGGTAGGTAATTATTGTTGATAAATAAGTAAACTTCAGGATTAAGCCTTCCCTCGCACCTCACTTGGCTAATGCACTAACAGCCCCCCTTCTTCCTTCCACAACTGCAATTGTAGCTATTACTTCACTGGGAAAAAAATCTAGTAACTCTTACCATAAAAGTACGATAAAATATGACTCTATATCGCTACGGCCTTATTTTATAGTAAAATATATAAAGAAAATCATAGTAGAGGTAGCTAAAAAATATATTTTTTAATACTATATATGGAAATATTTGAAAAGCAAAGGCTATAAGGTGAATATTAGAATTTACTAAATGAATATAGTAAAGTTTGCCTTAAAATTTCTTCAAATCCCTGGTAGAAATTTGACTATTAAAAATGGGACACAATCACAGTAAATAGCCAAGAGAAATGACTAATTATTGGCTCCCGGTGAAACGCTTTTTCTGATATTATTCGCC
>JAWWEQ010000010.1:23219942-23339043 GCA_035583055.1 Torymus tubicola | reverse complement strand
AAATTTCCATTACACATTTATATCCAGCGTACAACTCAGTCTTTATGTCAAATAGTATTTCATGCTTATACAAGACAAGGGTTTCGAAGACTTATTTTGTGACACACGACGTGATTTTTTTCAATAGAGTAAGAACTAGGATTTTCGATTTGGGTAAACAATACTTCACTAACTAGGAAATATTCCGACATTAAAATCATGAATTTTCCATAAACTTTGAGATATATTTTCTGAATATCAAAATATGAAGAAAGCTGGAATATTAGACTCTAATGCTTTAATAAACTCAAGCTATTGCCATTTTTAGTTGTACTTTCATTGTATTATTCAATCTAAAAAAAGCTTTAAATATAATTATAAATAATGAAAATAATACTAGAATGCGCACGCTTTCCATTATTTTTTTCAGAATTGAGAAATGTGAAATCTGCCCAAAATTATGGTACTTTAAACTTAACCAACGACAATACATTAAAATAGACATGAAATTAATGCTCTGCCTAGTTTCTATCAATTTATCATCAATTTTTCGTATTTTAACCTGAAACTTTCATAATTTTTTAATATTTCCCAATTTTTATTTTTATTTATAATTGTATTAAAAGCTTTTCTAGACTGAATAACAAACAAATAAAATAGAAAATTTTTTAAAATATTTCTTTAACCCCTTGACAGTCGATAGCGGAAAATGATATAGAAGGTGTACCAAAATGTACAAATTTTTCCATCATCCATTTTCAAAGGGTTGAACTATAACTGGAAATGTCGATAACATGAATTTATCAAAGCAATAAAGTCTACTATTCTAGCTTTTTTCATATTTTGGTATCCACAACTCCAAATTTAAACAAAATTCACGATCCGGAGATTTAAGTCTCTTCAAGTAAGAGTTTTGTTAATAGCTTTTGGTAACACGCATGCCAAGTTGACAAGTTTGTAGAAGACATGCATACTAAAGTGCTAAATTTACTATTTTACAGGGCAATGAATCTCTATTAAAATGAAGCATACTACTTTTATCATACTATGTAAAACGGAAAATGTCATGTTGATTTTCTATTAATTTTCTTTTTAACAATAATGAGATTTTGGATTTAAATAGCAAAAAAAAATTCCACCTGAAATTGAGTAATTGATTAAAACTTGATAAATAATGGTCTAGGTAATTTATTTCGAAATGAAAAAATGATTTATGTTGTTCAATATAAAGTTTAAGTAGGTGCTTTTGCCTTTAATATGTATAGGAAGATATGTAACAATACACAGACTAGATTTTGATTAACTTTTGGTGTTTTTATTAATTTAAAAAAATTAACAAATATTTTATAAAAATAAATAATTTATGTTAAGATTTAAAAGTAAGAAGAAAAAAATTTTAAAATGTAATACTTCATCTGATTAACCTATAAAAAAAGATGGTTTATTTAATGCAGTAAACCGCAGAACTTTGAAAATAATTATTTTATAAAATATATTTAAAAAAATATTATAGCATCATATTCAAATTTTTTATATTTTACTTATTTTGGACAAAATAACAGATACATTGGTCGGAATTTTACAATTAATTAGTAGATAGTTATTCCATATTAATGTGTCATAATTTTTCGAACACATTAACCGAATACTGTTCAACATATCCAATAATCTAAAAATCATAATTATTTATATCGACATTATTTATGATTTGAACATTTCACAGCTTTATACATGTATAGTAGCATACATGCAAGGTGCTGATCCGCATCTACTTGCTGCGGAGACTTCAATGCGCGACAAGCCGTCCTCACCAGTAGCAGCAGCGTCAGTCCTCCTCCATCCTCTCCCCCTACGCCTCCCCCCACCCTGTCACTCCCCCTCCGCGTCGCACGATCCTCAGCCCCACTCCGGGAGCCGCGTCACTCCTCCCTTCCAGCGGCGGCGGCGCGTACGAGTGAGACAGCCGTCGCCCGATTCACCCGCCCCTTTTTCCCATTCGCGACACTTTTTTCTTCTCCACTTGTCGCCCATACCGCGCTCCGCCGTCGTTGCCGTTGCTGTGTTTCCCGCAGTTCTGGAAAGTCTCGGTCAGATGCGCGGGCGTGAGAGGACGCACGAGCCGAGTCGTGATAGGTGCTGCTGCTCGTATGCGTAGCCTCGCCTTTGCGGCTTGCATTTTTTTCAAGGAGAGAAAGCACTAGATTTTTATATGTGGACAGAGAGTCATTTATTTATCAATCTGTTGGTTCTATTAGGACATTGAGGAAATAGTATTTCAGATCAATGTTCGAAATAAGAGTTAGGAAAATAAATCGTTGTTGGTTATTAACATAATCTGATACATTACATATACTATATTAAACAATGCTATGATATAGTTCTATTAATATATTATCCTTAATGTTATTTTTTTGATTATTATAGAAATTTAAACAGAAACAGTTTTGGAATGATTTTTGTAGAAATATATTTTATTACAATAATGGGTGTTTATTATTGTTGAAAAACTGTACATTCCATTTTTTGACAATTTCGAACCTCCGAGTGCAGTAAGGCCTAAAAGGAATTCAATTCAAAGTGAAAATATGTCTGAAGGTATTTAAGATATGTCAAAATTTATAATTTCATGTTGCTATAAAATACTTAAATAGCTCATTCACTAGAATAATTTAAAAAAAGTTAATCATATTATTTTTGGATTTAATATGCAATTTAATATATGACTTGAAAGTATTTCTTTTGATATATAGAAATTTAAAAACACGAAAGAGAATAGATTAAGTAAACATAGTGTAAATACACCTAAATCTTACTTTTGTTCAGTATGAACTTACGGTGAATAAAACCAACAAGGATTCGAATCATGTTCGCTATACATGTTTTAAACATGGATTCATTCCATAAATTCAAAGGTCGATGCAGCTTGAATTGAGGAAATCAATAGGTGTAACATAAAATATTTTTATATGAAAAGTTTAATAACCTATCATTTGACAAGTTTAGGAATTAATGTATTCTTTATTTTAAAAATTGCGGAAAATGGCTTCTGCAAGTCAGGAGCGACTGATAAATGATTTCCGTCGAATTGAGACTGTAAACTCTTACTCCAGCTGATCGAGTCACACTATCGAGAAATGTAGAACCACAGTTACTCAAGACATCTCTTTTTACTTGGAAAGTCGTGCGGCTGGAAAAAAGGACATCCGAGCCGTAATTATGCTTGCTGAAAACGGTAAAAGTATAAGAGAGAGCCCGCGAGATCGTCGCCTTAGTCCTGTAGAGCGCGAGTCGCCCGGTGTGGTTTTTTATCGGTTCCGGGCTCGGTCAGGTGAACATACTGATTTCTCTGTCATCACATCATCTCGTCCGGAACAGCTTCGCGGCTTGGCAACAGCTGTCGTCGCGAGTCGCGGGAGAGCCTTAGAAGTTAATTGTTCAGAAAGATCTTAAACGTAAAAACCGCGCACTTGACTGTGCCTATGGGAAAACTCGATTTTCAGCTATAAAAATCACACGCTAACATTATTTAATGAAGCCGTTGCTCGAGATCACTGTAATTTTAGATAGTTGAAATGATTCTTTTATTTTTCACGAAACTGATCAATCGCACAGTCACTCGAGGGATAAAGATGTTTTGCGTGGGTACATCCTGTGTAATAAAAGTTGTATGATTAGATAAAAACTTATTGAATCTGTCGTACATATCAATTACTTATTTTGTTTAATTTCTTCCATGAAATCTTGTTCCACTATTTTATGAAATTAGGTTTCATTATACGTGTTAGTTTTTATTTTAATTTAGTCTGGTTTGATTTCTACAGTAATTGTGCTCATTAATCTAAATAATAAAATATTTAATCCCAGAAAGTAATTCTAAAGTATTAGCGTGAAAAAGAATTTCCTAGAATTGTTGATCATATCCTATTTAAACTTTTAAAAAAGTCTTAAGTTTACTTGTATGAAGGAGCAAATTATGGTTGGATGTTATAGCAGCAGAGTTATTTATCTAGTTTGTAAGTAATAAGGTAGACTAATAAACTTAAATTTAAAAAATGTTGATTTTTAAAATCATGTATGTATATGTATATTTTGTCAGTTAAATATAAAACACAAATCACAGAAATAACTGTCGTCATATCCAATTGTCAACTGATGTCTTTTTGAAAACTCAAGATGATACGCTGATAAAAGATTTGATTGATTTATTTAATAATATTTCTGTTGAAGCGGCCAAATCTACACTGGTAAAAGTGCAAAACTGATATTGTTGTTGATTCAGTTATCTATTTTTTTTAGTGTAATCCGAAAATTGTGTAGGCGTAATGCTTATATTTATATGAGATTCACGTTACGCATGGTTTGTTTTCGAAAATTTTTGTTTTAAAATAGATTCAAAAGAAAGTGGAACGTAGAACTGGCTGTCAGAGTTTAGTGCGGTATGCCTGTGGTTCGTGGATGATTCTCTGCAGACGCATGCATATGTATGCCCACCTTTGCATTTCCTCTTCCTCATATAGGTAAAAATGCTGCACTTTTGTTTTACAAGCTCGGTTTTTATTACTTGGAATATGGTATATCAGGATTCCACGATATAATTCTTCCCTACCTTCCCACGATATAGTTTGAAAATTATTCGCACTTTTGTAGTTTTTTTTCAAAATAAGTTTTATGCGGATTCCATGTGGATAAATGTTAATTGAGTTTTTATTTAATAAGAATATATTGTTTAATGTTTTATAGGTAATCAAAAAATCGGTGTAAGAAGTAAATTATTAGTGAAAGTTCCCTGGTGGAAATCCAAAACATTTCGTAGCTAATAACTGGGTATTTATTTTGGCGATGGCTATAAAATAGGTATTTCTTTTTTCCAAATTCTAGCTCACGATGAAATGCTTTTTCTCCCATTATTTGATCATTTTCTAGATTGAAAAATAGAATGAGTTTCGTAGATTAGCACAAGCTAGTTCTTGTCTATTTAAGAGGTTTTAAAGTTAGACAGTTTTTTAGTTAGAAAATGGGTAGTAAAAGTCTAGTTATATTAGAGAAGAGTGAGAGAGAAATAAAATAATGACAAAAAGATAGTTTTCGAAATATCTCCAATAGGGATATCGTAAATGTTTTTCTGGACTTCATATATTATTTATATTGTAGGAAGTTATCAGTTAAATTTATATGTCATTCAATTTAATGTCGAATTTGTAAGAAAAATTAAAAAGAAAATTTTAAAGTTATGTCATTTTAGTGCCAATCTATAAAATGGGCATATAATGGGAGACAAAGCGTTTCATCGCTGACGATTAACTGGCTATTTTTTCTACTCATTTGTTAAGATTCTGGCCATTTCGCGATAGACGAATTGCTAGCAGGGTTGCGGTATAATAAAAAGTTTCTTATTGACAGTTGAAGTAAATAGTGATTATTTGATTTTAGACAAGCATGCATTTATTAGTTCAACACTGAATTCATATAAGTAATTTGATAATATATAGATATTCTGTTATATTAAATTCTAACATTATATTTTATATGGAATTTATATAGATTATATGTATCTGGTATAATACGTAACAACGATGTATACAAATAATTCTATTTATCTGAAAATACCACCGTTCAAATTCCCTTTACAAATTGTGCACATATGATCAAAATAATATTTTATTTTATATAACAATTTTTTATAAATTCGTTTGAAACATTGAATAAAGAACAATATTACCTACTAAAAAATCTTTTTGCATATTTGCTATTTTTGAGAACACTAGAGTCATAGAGGCTCAAAATATATGTATAATAAGAATTATCTAGCAAAAAATAATGGAGTAAAATTTGTTTACCGTATACTCATTAACGAGATATAAACGAACAAAATATTTCGACTTTGTTAAAATTTTGAAAAAGTACTTCTACTTATTATAATTTGCAGCATATCTCGAATATGATTCGATTTTTAATATCTGTTTAACAGGTGCAAAGTACTCAATTTTCGCCCCATCATGCATTGGTAGCTGATTTTAACATCCAAAGCTTAAAGAATAATATGTATGCAACGAGGTGAATGTAGTATAAGCAACAATATATATAGATACAAAGTGATCATCCTTGATGCGTAATGACTCGAATCTAAAACGTTAAATCAATTGCTCGAGTCGGTCATTGCTTACTGCGTCTAAAAACAGTTATTCCATTATCAACTTCTTAACTAAACGAATGTGAAAATCCGAACCTATGCCACAAAAATATGGTATGAACCAATGGCTAATGGGCTTTTTTGACCCCGCGCGTTTGCACTTTACTTTGACACATACTATACTATAAAAGTTTTGTTTTTTTTTACTCTAAAACAATTCAGAGAATTGTTTACTTTTGATAGAGATGTATTTTTATTATTGGCATGCGTGTATTACATTAGGTACATTTGGATACTCTGAAATATATGGGTTCATATCATTTATTGCAATGCAGAACTATTTAATTGAAGTTCAGGAGTGTGGACAGCTGTAAATATTATTATTTTTTCTATTTAAAAATATATTTACCTGTGTGTTTAAAAAATCTCCAAACCGTATTTTATTATGTCGTTCTCAACTGAAGCTATTATAAAAACTTGAATAAAACTGTCATTGCATACTTGTATAGGTACATTTACAATGTTTTTAAATGTACGTTCACATGTAATATAGTAAATATCAACTCCCAAATCTACATATAAGTAAAATATAAGTTAAAAACGGTGATAAAACAATTATTAAAATCATAATGCTTATGTTACAAAATTGAATGTAATAAGGTTATTCCGAAGTGTTTTAAATTAAAATGCAGTTAATAAAGTGAGCGTGTGAGGTGAGGATTTTAACCAGACATATTAATTTTTTTCTTACACAATTGGGATCAATGTTCTTAGTTGAAGTTGATTTTTCTATTTTTAACAATTGTTTGATTTTTCAAAATTATATTTTTTTAATTTCTATAATTTATATTTAATACTGTTTATATATTATGAACTTACTATATGACGAATCGAATTTTCTAGAATTTACAAAAAATGTTACTAATGAGTAAATAACAAATAAAAACATAACTATACGCATCAATTGTGCAAACAGACCCTAAAAGAGGCAGAAAAATCCCCTCGACCTTAGCGACGGATTTGTAAATAAAAAATGGCAAAGTGTCAGTGTCAGAAAGAGTTGCGAATCGTAAGAGAGAAGGGGCGGACCCAGCCAGCATCGTAAGGACCGAAAGGGTTAATTGAAGCTGATTAAGGCTAATTTCGCTTGGGGTGCAGCTTCGACTCTCCTCTCGCGCGAAGGGGAACGCACCGGCTCTTGAAGAAGAACGAAATAGAGAGACCGGGGTGAGAGAGAGAGAGAGGGAGAGAGAGAAACGAGAGAACTGAGAGAAGTTAAAGAACGAGCGAGTATTGCGTCCTCGAATGAGCTCCGCGCGCGCACGCCGATACTCTCGCGGCTCGCGCGCTAGTACTATAACGCAGCGAGCGCGAGAGACTTTATGAGCAATCAGCCTCGCTATTCGCCGCAAATTGTTTGTTCCTCAAACCCATTTAGCTCCATTCCGTGAAATTCTACTGGAATAATCACAGCTTCGATGCCCGCCAATTACCGTTTTTCTCTCTTGTCGAGGAGCGCGACGACGCGGGTACATACGTACACACAAGGTAGAATGGGTACACCGGAGGTACACCACCTTTCGTAGAATTTGCGTATGTTACGCGCGCGAGCACGCTCCTCAGAGATTTTCTAGAGTATCTGTAAGTCTCCAATGGCTGGTTTCAATCGGTCGAGGATCGATTGCGAAATGGAAGGAGACGTATTCGGAAAATATAGCGGAAACTGAATGAAACATTCGAGGCACCGTTAAATAAGTTCAATTTATTCGACCTATATTGTCTGTGTTTTTAACGAAATTTGCAATATTTGAGTTTAATGTCATGTGGGCTATGCGTTATCCAAAAAATATAGTTGTTATATTCAATTACAAAAAATTGAAGGTTTTCCTTACATGATTTTAGAAGCGCAGAGGCGAAAAATTACACACATGATTTCTTAAGAACTGTAGCAGTCCCTCAAGTAAGAAGAAAAGTGGCACATGTGTGGCTAATGAATTTTAACCTTTACGAGATGATTCTAGCATCGAAAAATAATGCTTAGTACCTTTAATTCATTTTAATAGGCTTTTTCTTTCGTGATAAATATCTCTCTTTTATTGGTCATTACTTTTTAATTACAAAAATGAGGAGAAAGATTAAGTAGGCGGAAAAAGATTCAACTCGAGTTTTGGCTCGTAAAAAATGTTGACTCTTCAGGTTCAAATTACCAATCAAACATCAAAAGTAGCCTAGTCAAAGTTTCTCATGTGTGTGATACTTTTTTTAAATACTGATCGAAGAGACACTTGTGCTACTGCACTAACCATCAAGAGTATTTCTATATTTTCTTACAACTTTTAAGCACTTTTAATATATTTATTGTACACGTTTGTTATAAATATTCTTAGAACGTTACTGTATTCAAGATTTAATTTCCATAAAAATAATCACCCTTTAATTTGTCATTATATTCTAAGAAACATTTACTAATAATCACAACACCGATTATTCGTAAATAGTAAAGACAAATGCCTACTGCAATTAACTACTTTATTAGTTCATACTTTAGTAAAATAGATCAAACAATTATTTAACTGCATTTTTTATTTTGTTGTATGTTCACTATTACTGTTAATTTTGAGCTTTCGACGTGAAATTTGTGATCACCTACACGCAGAAAAACTATTTTTATTTGATTTACTTTTGTCATTTGATGATTCTCGAATAAATAACATGTTAAAAAAAATGTAGATAATGTTAAATATCACTTTTTGTAAAAAGATATAGCAGTCCTTTTTTAATTCTAGAATTGAACACTTGTCAAGTTGGCTTTCCATTTTAATTGCCTTTATCTTATAATTATACTAATGTTTGTGATAAATTAATAACATTTAATATAGTGTATGAGAATTTCACTATAGAATTCAACTGAATTATACTACATTTAAAAATTTTAAATTGCATAGCAAAATCTATAAATATTTTTAGTGCCTTTATATTTTTATGAAAAAAAAACTTTCTAATACATTTACTACAAAATAAAACTACACCATTTCAAACTCTAGTTAGAGTCTAGACTAAGTGAAAAAAAGAAACAGTTAAAATTGTAGGTCGAAGTAGATAATAGCCGGGCATAGTCAGACACAAATATTGTTTATGGAATGCATAATCTCTTTAAAACTTGATATCATTTCGAGTGAGATGAAAATTTGAATGAACATTTAAAAATTATGCAACATAATAACTGTGTCTTGAATAAATTTTAATATAGTCTATATGATGTAATGTATCCATCTCTTCATATACGCATAAGCTGATCTGCCTGTACTGAATGCAGTAATATCTGGTACAAATTAATGTAAATATCAAAAGCTATAAAATAAAATGAAGAATTGGAGTAATAACCAGGTTAAATCATTTCGAGCACAACAGACACAAGTTAATTCACATAGCCGTGAGAATAAGACTTACAAATCAGTGCGCAGCAAAAAAGCCTCCCCCCTTTGTGCCATCAGAAATACCGAAGCCAGGGCGATCCTTCGCAACGAGCGAGGGAAGACTGCAAACGCATTGTAATTTCCACATATATCCGAGAAGCAGCGCTTGCACGCGCCCGTATATTTCTCGCCCGGAGCTACTCCCATCCGCATCTCCGGTCTCGCAAAGAAATCGATGATGATGGCTATACGGCCACGGAGAACAGAAGAAGAAACTCGCTCTCTCGCGCGCGGTCCCGCTTTCCGCGAATTTGAACGTGCAGATGTATATATACTGCACAGGTCGCTCGGCCATCAGCGCGTAAGAAACAAAGTGTAGCATCCTCGCGGGGCCTTCTTTTCTCTCCGCGGGCGCACACAGGCGGTTACACGCCTTTGTGGGAACCCCGCGTGCACGACACGCGCGCGCGCAGCTCGCCGCCGCCGCCGCCGTGCTCCCTGGACCACGAAGTGAAAGGCTACGTGGTGCGAGCTCTGAAAAATGCGCATTTGAAGTGCACGAGGTAGTATGTATACGTGAAAGTTCGAGAGGCTTGTATCGCACACGTTGCGACGACGCGTGTCCTGTGTGCACACACATATATATATAGTTGCCGCACGGTCGATGCTTCTTTGTGCCGTGAATGCGTGGTTAAGTAGGTGTTGTTTGCTGCCGGCTTGATGGGTGTATGCAAAGAGCAGCCGCGTGTATACGTGAACGCGCGAGCCAGTGATTATGTATACTAGCTGGCTCTTTCCTCATTTTTTTTCTTCCATTTTTTTTTGCTTGGAAAAGTGCCCAACGTGTTTACGTAAAATACTTTGTTTGTATAAACGATATATTAATAGTAGAGAAAAGTGCTGTAATTAGATATTTTGGGATCTGGTTTACAAAAACTTTTCATTTCTTTTTTTTTTTAATTAAATTTATAATACGTGAATATAGATATTTTTATGCTTACCCTAATGTTCAAACTTTTAAAAAAATGTGATACCAAGGGATTCAAATATTACAGATCTTCAATACATTTCATATTTGGGGAGGTCTGAGTATACTGTAGATACGATCCTTTTATATGCAGCAACTAAAAATTATACATTTCTTTTCTTCAAAGAACAAATCAATCACTACATAAATAACATTTAGTTTCAATTATAACTTATTTTATGCAATTTTTATTATAATTGAAAATATACAAAATGACTATTTATTTTCCTCAATATTAAAGCTAATATTGACAAAACCTAATTCTTTGTTCGTACAGGTAAAGGAAGCTCTGCGGCAAAATTATCGCGCATTCTGCGCAAACTGGCAGCACCGCGTAAAGCAAAGAGTCTCTAAACCGGTATTAACGAAAATTGGGTACAAAGTGCGCACATCGATTACAGGCCGCGATAATTCTGCATAGAGGGAGAGAGAGAGAAAGAGGCATGCGCAACATCAGCAGCAGCCGCAGCAGCAACAACGGTCTACTACACTGACGAGTTTGAAAAAAAAAGTCGCAGAGGCACTTGAGCAGCGAAGGGAAGAGGCAACGACGTGCAGCCGCAGAGAGCTACACACGTCGTGTACCTACGAGTTGTAGCAACAGCAGCGTGCAGCAGCCACATAGTTCCATAGTTAGAGGCTGCTCCAGCTCGCGCGCGCCCGTAAAACCTATCAAAGCCGGAAAAAATGCAAATATCGTGCGAAGCAGGCAAGAGCGCAGCATGCAAAAAACGGCTTTTATCGCCTACGCTCTCTCTCTCTCTCTCTCTTGTGTTCATCGGGGGGCTCACTCACGCGCTCGCGTGGAGCACAAATCTGCGCGCTCCGGTAGCACTTGTACATACGCGTGTACCGACATATGTACATTCGTATGCGGGACCCTGCGTGGCTTACGGCCTCGCCGAGGTAATCGGCCATAAACCGCGAAACTATCCTTACACGCGCGGCGTACTCTCTCTCTCTCTCTCCCATATTTCTGCACCTGCACTCAATCTTCTTTGTCTATCGGAATGGTCGCGGGTCTTTCGGGTAAAAGTAAAAGGTTGCGTACGCGATGGAGCGTGTGCGCGCGCGCGCGTTCCAACGCCGAGGCCCATTCCGGCATCTTTTCCGCGTGTAGTTGCTGCCCGAGCGCATAAAGTCGAACGAGCGAGTGCAGCGCGCGAACACGAGATAGCCTCCGCGTACGTGCGTATATGTATAGACGTTATATGCCTACCTATGTACGTGCTGTATATATGCGTATGCATGTATGCGTGAGCTAGCCGCCGACCCGTACGGGACATCTGAATTTCAAATTTCGCGTCCGAGCGAAAAACACAAAGGCGATGAATATAGGCGCTAGTGTGGTGAGAGAAGGAAGGATCGCCATGCCGAGTTGTGTGTATGAGAGAGAGAAGGAGAAAAGTGGAGAGCCGGTCATAAGGCGGAAAAGCGCGATAAGTCATGGATTTCATAGCGGTCGCTTATATGCCTTTAGATGCAATTCGCGAGAAACTCTGGGGATAAATGCTTCTGCTCCATTTTTTCTCTTATATTTTACCTACATAGAGGAATACTCGGGGTTTTGATCATTATTTCATTTTACTTAAAATTTCTATGATCGATGATCGGCTTCTAATATTATTTTGTATAAGAAAGCGAAGGTCTTCAAGCTCAGCAAAAAAATTTACTATTTACTTTTGGATTAAAAAGAATTGATGATCTATTGAATGCAAGAGTAGCACTTATATACTGAAGCTGAACTAATGCTATAAAGTACTAGTGTTATTTGTTGAGATAAAAATATATCTTGTTTTTACAGACACTAAGAGAAGAGATTATTTAAATATAATGTAGTGTCACAAGCTCAGCTGTTCGACTGTGTATTCAAGCCCTGATGCGTCAGTATAACGATAAGAATGAGATGCGCGTAAGGCCTTCGAGTAAGCCTCACCACATTAGCTTAGTAGTCAGAGCATTGGACTAGAATTCCGGATCCGTGAATTCGAGTCTGGGTTTTCGCATACCTTCGTTTTATATGCATTTTTAATTGTTTGATTTTTATATCTAAACATTCTTTACTACTTTATAAATATTTGGAAATTCACTAAAAATACGTTAGAAATCTATTAAAATAAATTGTGCCAAATAGTTTTATAACTTTCAGAGTATCGAAAATCTTATATATCAGTTCGCCGATATACATACTAAATTTATAGTTTGAGAAACTTTGGCTACTTCTAAAGAAAGTTCTGAAACCTGAAATCTCGGTATTTCAAATGTTAAACCACACGGCATCTATACACCATACATAGAATTCTTTAAAAAATGAGCCAATCGTAGAAAATTTAACATGGAATTGAATAGTTTAAAATACTTTTGAACAGGTTTACTTTGCTGCTGTGAATTAAAGGAAATTGGTTACAGGTCAATGTACATTAACATGAAATATATTGTTACCTGTCGAGATTCTCCACATACAAGTTAACCACGTATAGGCATCATTGCTATAATTAGAATTTGAAGCGTCAAGAAAGTTTGAACTATGTAGCTTCCTTAAGTGGAAATTGAACTTTGGTAAAACTGATGAGGCAATGAAGAATGCAGAAGTGTCGAAGATCATGTGTTATGGACAATGAATAAGTATTGGAAAGGAAAATAGAGATGAAGATGTCGACATGAGTAGTTGACTAATCCAGCTGGACAGGATTCAAAAAACGATGTTATACAGCAAGGTTGCTGGCTTCATATTTCGGTTAACATATGATAGGTTATTGCAACTCGAAAACGCAAACGGCTGCATTAGGAATTGGGAATATATATAATTGATTTAACGAGCACGACCGATTAATCTTAAATTGTATGTGTTGACATGATCGGCAGCTATTATGATTTTATAGATAGTAACCAATAATTATTTTCTGAGGAAAGAAAATAAGATTAGAAACCTATAGGGGAACAAGCTTGAACAAATGTTTAATAATCGACCTACTAGACAGTTTTAACTTATGAGGCATATAGTCTTTCAATCCACAAAATGATTTGCAACATAATAACGCGTCGCATATACGACTCAGATACATACTCGTAAGCGATCAATTTATCACACGTAATATTCATTATTAAAAGAATTATTAAAGTATAGTCTAGGTCGAAAATTTTACTTTAGTTAATCTGTGCTCGGTGGTCGCTTAATTTACTGAGGTTGAGAATTACTAACCACCCTTCATATGTCATACAGTAGTATATTCACGGTGAAAAATTAATTTTATTTAAATTAAAATAATGTTTTTCATCAATAAATTACTAGTCATATTTTCCTATAATCTAGATAAGTTTAGCACTGAACCAAATAAATACCAATGTAAAATGTATTTTTTAGATGTTTTTACAAGTTGTCTTTATTATTCATTTCAATGTAAACGATTGATATATATTTGTCAACGTGAGGATAAACAATTTTAAACACAACTGTTTATTAGAATATCAGTGTTTTTCCTACATAGAAATACGTGGTCCAGTAATTTTTAATATTTACAATTAATTTTCCTAATTTCTCTATAAAGAACCACTCGTAAACAATGTCTTGATATTTAAGTAACAGTGCCGTAGCAACGTGCATTATATACGTGCCAGAAGTATTGTTTGTAAACACAATACCCGCCGTACCATAAAATCGTCTATTTACCTAACAAGTAATCTCCAGGATCTAAAATTCAAATGTCTAGCCGCAAGATCGCCCGTAGTAGTAGTACGTATACCTTTCTCTCTCAGAAAAAGGTATACGAGAGACGCGCGAGCTGAGGAATAACCGCGCGAGCGGCAAAGCCAAGCCGAGCCGAAACAAAGGAAAACAGCCCTCGAGATAAAGTATCACGTCTTCGATAATTTTAATTAGATTCATAAACTCTCTGCGCCGATGAGAAATAAAGCAAAAACGAGAAAAACCTCAAGAAAAATACCCCACCCCCTCCCTCTTTCCTTTACCCCAGCGCCGTCGCCGCTGCCGCCGCCGCCGAAACTCAGATTGCATCGACTCGAATTTAATGAAGATAGGCGATTCTCTGCTTTCAATTAAAAATAAAGAAGGCAGACGAGAAATAAGGCCAAGGAGCCAACACTGCCGCTTCCACTACCACTGCTGTCTTTCTTCCCCATTCTTCTCGTCTTTGGCGTTGCGATGGTCCTCGAGTCCTTCTCCTGCGCAGGTTCCAATATTTTTCCTCTATACTGTTCTCTTTCTCTCTCTTTCTTTCTTCCCTTTTTTCGCTTTCGCCGTCAATGCCTTTCTTACGTAGTACTCGGGGTCCGTGGAGAGGCAGCGATTTGAATCGAAGACGCATAGGCGAAAGGCAAGTCGACAAAGACGCTGAAGAGAAAGACAACGCCCTTACTTATGTACGTCGCGGTGGTAAAGATGAGAGCTATATATACCTCTATAAGAAGGCGCTCGCGCGGGGGCGAAGAAACGCTGTGTACGTGTGTGTATATATACGTACTTGCGCGCGCGCGCGCCACACAGAAAGGCAGAGAGGCCGCAGCAGCAGCAGCAGCAGTACATACCTAAATATACCTATATAAGGCGCGTCGCGAAGGTGGTCCGAGGAGTAAGGGTGATGTAGATGAGAGGAGGACGCGCGGGCAGGAGGGGGTTGAGAGAAGAAGTAGTAGAAGGAGGAGGAGGCAGCTCGACTCTTTCTCTCTCTCACTCCCGTACTCTCTCCCTCTTTCTCTAAAAGCGGGCGGTGGGTGCATGTATAAGCACAAGAAAGCGCGGGTCGATTAAAAGTAGCGAGGGTGTTTCTCCTCTCGTTACCGAGAGGAGGCGCGAGGAGGGAAGGAAGGACACACACAGCCACACTGCCTCTCTCTCTCTCTCTTTCTCGCGCTCCTGACGCTGCTGCTGCTGCTGGGGTAAGGAGACGGATGGCGAGGAAGGAGAGCGCCGCGCACGAGCGAGCGAGAGAGAGAAGCATAGATATACAGTTATATATGCGCGCATACATCCTTACGAGAGCGAGAGGCAGGGGTGGGGGAGAGAGGGACGAGGAAAAACAGAAGAAAGGGTGTTGCGCGCCCGCGTGGGGGTGGGAATGAAGAAAGCGCGAGAAAGAGACGAAACGAAGTAGCTGGGAAAGGGATGGCAGGAGCTTGCGAGAGGGAAGGAGAGAGACGAGGGGGGAGTGGGTGGCGGGAGAGTGAGTGAGTGTAACAAACGCGCGCGCGAGCGCGAGAGAGGCAAAGAGTCCGCATCCAATCTTTAAGGGGTGAGAGAGAGTCGCGACGTCTTAGCTCGCTCTTTCTTCGTGTGCGCGTGTATACAAGTGTCGGTGTGAGTGTGGAGCTTGATGGGCGAGCTGCTGCGCGCGCCCGAGCTTCTGTATATATTATATGTATGTATGTATGTGTGCGCATGTACGCGCGTTATTTATACGAGAGGCCGGGGAGACAAAGCACATTTAAATGCGGAATTTTCATTAAAAAAGATCCCCGCCTGTGAGAGAGGAGCGATTGAACCTTTTTTGTTTACTTGTTTTTCAAGCACTCTTGCGCGTATGCTCGCGTTACGTGCTGTAATTAATATTGATTAATAGAAAGTTTGATGTTATAATTAATGAGTTTCAACTTATTAATAATTTGTTCACGTATCGATAATACCGATAAAAAGTACATGGTGGATGATTTTTTAAATAACTGGTTCTAATTAAAATAATAAATACATTGATATAAAAATGTTGGTAATATAACACTTGCAGGAGATCGAAACATAACTTGAGGACACGACGTACATTTATAAATAAAATACACATATGTGATTGCTCTAATTATATAATAAAATACGGTACTAATAATGCTAATAAGAACGACTGAATGAAGCATTTCGTCTTCGTAAAGACAAACTTCCACAATGTAGCACGCATCAAATACTTCTTTTAGTATATATTCCGCTCGCCTTCAATGCATTAATTGTACTTTATAATCAAGCTCCTAATATAAATGCCAGCTTCTCGGAAAGCCAAATTCGTGCACGTCTTGGGCACGAGCTCGGCCGTGGCTGTATATGTGTATATATGTGCGCGAGCGCGCGCGTCTTCGGGTTCGTGAGCTCACGAGAGGAGAGAAATGCTTGAGAGTAAGAGAGAAGGGGGAATCTCAACCTTTATTTGGATTTAAGTAAGGAAAAGGGTTGAAGGAGGGCTGCTGCTGCTCTGGTAGTGCCTCGCGGATAGTCTTGGTGCGTGCGAGTCTCGGCTGCTCCCTCCTTGGCCCGCTCTCTCGCGCTGAAGAGAGAGAAAGAAGGGTGCATTTTTAAGGGGGCCAACCGAACCCCCGAAAACGCAAGGCCTGCGCGATGCTCTTCCATGGAGACTCGACGACGCGATGTACACTACTCACGGGCTTGTTTTTGAGCGTTGTTTTGCGAGAAGCTGGAGGACCGGAAAAAATCGAAAGCTCCCGTATACGTAGAGAGAGAGAGAGAGAGCGAGAGAGAGGAGGGAAGGGTATATAAGGAGTGGTTCGGAGTCCCCTTTCGCCTCTGTTTAAAGTCGTTCAATGATTAATGTATCGTGAACTTTTGTTTTACGGATCTTACCGGGTTTTAATGGCGCTCCGCGTATTCAGTTTTTTGGGTACTCGAGATCCGCGCCGATGAGCGGAGAGTCGCGCACGCGCATGCAAGAGAGAAGGAATGAGGAAGGGAGAAGAGAGATATGTGAAGTTTACAGTTGATGAAGTCTTGTGTTTATAGTTTTGAAAGACTGTTCATGAATCGCTACAATTTTTTTATTTCAAAATCAAAAGGAGACTCTTAGGTCCTCCAAAAAGTTTAAGTACTTGGTAAAATTTTTCATTTCGTTTACATAATTATGAAGAGAAACCGATGACAGCAAAAGCCTCGAGATTGAGGAAAGCCACAATATGTATAATGAGATAAATTGACACGCAATATGACATTTGGACTTGAATAATACGAACAAAATTAATTTTATTATAGCTAAAGTATGATGAAAAGATTTTTTTATATTTTAGCAATCTTTTCATTAAGCCATTTTTTTCTCAATATTTATTAATTGAGTAACCATAGAAAACATGAATTAAATCTATATGTAACTGTCATAGACTTCTTTGTATTATCAAATTATATTTTTGGTACATAAATTTTAGTGTAAACACGAATTATTCGTTATCTAATTTTACAAATTTCAGTTATACAACTTGTCTAGAAAAAATATGTCGCTGTATACAGCATCATGTAGAGGGTGAAAGTCTGGACGAAAAGTTGCTTTACCATTTTTTGATCAAGTAGTTTCTTCATAATGCAGTATCTATCTCATATACAATTGATTTTCAAAATAAACGATTTTGACTCATTAATTATAAAAAAACTACTTGTCATATAAAAAAATGTTAATGGAACTTTTGATTTGGAATTTCAGTCTTTATATGATGGTGTATCGAAAGATATTTTTATTTATGTTATTGATTTTTTCACCTATATCTTCATCTATACAAGATAGGTGTTTAAAAATGTTTAATACCGATTAAGAAAAAATATTAAAATAGTAATTACATATTAGATGTCTGTATACTATAATATATTCTGTATACAGAGCTGGATAGTGGACTCTGATAAAAAATTAAGAGACATCGTTTAAATAAGAGAAATAATTTTATTCAATTTCTTGCAAAAATCATTTTAATTATTTTTAATAATCATAAAGTATACCAGACATGGTCACAAATTTATATAAACGCCAAAATATTTTGAATCATATTTCGATTGAAGAAGTATCAATCGAAATATATCGAAAAATGTCATAAAGAATTTTATTTATATTAATTGGAGTAGTTCATTATTTATCAGTTTATTATTGATATAAAATAAGTTTAATATTACAATTTAAATTAAAATATTGTATTCTGAAACTAGAAGAACGAAATTCAATATTTAAAATCAACCATGTAATTACAATTCAGTAGCGCAATTAATCCTTTTTCTCCGTTCAGACTATTTTAAAATTAAATAATTATTAATTTGTTATTAAATTAAGGATACAATTTAATAAAACATAAAAAAATTTTGTCGTAGAAGATGCAGCAGTTAATTTACGATCAATATCTTAATAATCATTAACTTATAATAAATGATCGATGGATTGATTTTTAATTTGATCACAGAAAGTTAAGAGTGATTGCCAACCAATATTATACAAAAATGTAAAATTATAAGATAATTACTACAGAGTATGTGTTAATTAAAATACTTGAAAAAATGTTTTATTAACAATGTAGGTGGAAATTACTCTTGGAGCAATCGAGAAAAGAGTAGTCGAGCGCGCAGCGTAGAATTTAAAGCCACAGCTTATACCCCATTATCGTTCAATAAGAATCCCATTAAGTTTTCTGCTCCTTTTTCTTAATCGAAAGTCCTCGGCCGGCTAAACAAGATAAATGCACGCGCGTCGCTTGCACACACACAAACATATATCTACACAAACATACATACACAAACACACGCACATATACACACACTGTGCAGTCTGTTCCGTATTTTTTTTTCTTCCCCGTTGTACGAGTAAAACAATCTCGATCGAAGGCCCATCAGTAACGTACGGACGGCAGGTGAAGGGAGCACGCGCTAGAAAAGAGGATGCCGCCCGCGCGCGCAAAGCGGGGAATGAGGAATCGCCGAGACACACGATATAATGCGCGGGAGCGAGCAAATCAATTTGGTTAGTGCTACCGCAGCTTTTCGTGCGCGGCCTACACACACATACACATATACACACGCGGAGCGACCGAACGTGATGTGGAGAAAGAAGGAGCGTCACGCGTTTAATCTCCGACTAAGGAGAGCCGGCGCGAGGTCCCTTCTTCGCTTCTGGGGTTAAACTTTAATTTAACGCATCAGGACTCGTGCTACTAGTTCTCTCTCTCTCTCTCTCTCTCTCTTGCTCTTCCCTCAAGGCTCCAGAGTCGGGCCAGATCATCCCCGAAAAGCAACGCCGCTAATCGTCGGTGGGGACTCGGTGAGAGCGAAAGACAGAGAGGGAGAGAGAGGAGAAGGAGAGAGAAGATAAAGTTTTACGCGCCAAGACACGCGCGCACACCTGTCGATGTGGAGGCGAAGAGGAGGGCACCTGTGTGTCTTCAAGCAGCAAGCCAATTGCCTCGGAAACGAAAGTTAATGACGACGGCGCGCCTGCGCAGGCAGAGGTTGCGGGAAAGGGGAAAGGTGAATTTGTTTTTTGCCGCCCTACGGCTGTGGCCGAGAGCATCACGAGTGTGTTAGAGATATGTATAAGCAAAGCTGCGCGGATTTCACCTTGATATACGCTTCGGGAGTTCGGACTGCTTATACGGCTGGTTTCTCTTTGAAATTTCGTCCTTTTTCTTGGTAACTAGCGTTCTTTCAATTTAATTAATTGGGTTTCTTTTCATATGGAGTTTCATTATATTAAGTAACTAATATTTATTATTTCATCATAATCGTATTTAAAGATTTAATTCGATATGAGTATTTCTCATAATATTGAGTAATTTTTCGATTAATGCAGTAGAAGATCATCTTACATATGTTATTTATGATAACTGATGTATAAGAAAATTGATGAAACGATAATCTTTTTATATGTAAATAATCATTAACTGAAATCTGAGTAGGATTCTTTGTAATTAATGACTCTGCATCTACCAGAACTAGATAAGCCAAAGGTACATATATTTAATAATAATATAAGTTACAAAAAGAAGGTAGTGTAAATAATCTGCGTTCTTTATTGTAATAATACTTATTATTATTGTATAAGGGAAATACTTTTTTTGCTCTTCACTAACTAGGTATCCTTTGAATCCTGCATTTAGCTCAAACTTTGGATAAGTTTTTGGGCGTAGAAATATGATGAAAGCTGCAATATTAGATTCTAACGTTCAAAAAACCTAAAATTCTTAACATTTTTAGGTTTATTTTAAAAAAAAGTTTGTAAAAGCCTCTTTCTAGAACGTTAGCCATTTAATACTTAAGAAAATATTAAACATAATTTAGTTACCGCTTTAGAAAAAGATCTTGTCAAATTTTTTTTCAAAATAAATCTATCAATGTCGAAAACTTTAGTTTTTTTGAGCGTTAGAATCTAATATAGTAGCGTTCATCATATTTCTACACCCAAATACATATCCAAAGTTTGAGCCAAACCCAGGAGGCCAGGACCTGAAGATAGTGCACTTTCTGGTAAGTTTATTTTCATCAAGTAGTAATTTGAAAAGAACATGAGAATTATTTTTAGATACTGTCATTTCAATATTAGATGTAGAAATATGAAGAAACCCGCAATATTATAAGTCAATGCCGCTAAAAAGAACCTAACGTTTTGGAAATTTTTAGCTTTATTTTTGAAAACTCGTAAAACTTAGAAATTTAAACGAATTATATAATATTTTTTAAATCTATATAGAAGGCAAATTAATGCTTGTGTTCTCTAGTTTTATTTTTTACTTCTTATAATAATATTTATGACACCACGAGGCTTTTTCAAGTGTGTTTTCAAAATAAGGCTAAAAAGGTTCATTAGCAGTTTTTATGTCGTTATTGATCTAAAATTCCAGTTTTCTTCACATTTCTAAATCAAAAGTATATTCTAAAGTTTCAGTTGAACCCGTGATCTAAAGGTTAGACCCTCTCATAGTAAGTATTTGAATGATAATTTTGTTTGAATACTTGTTAACAGATACTCAAAAATTATTTTGAGAGCTATCAATAGATAAAACGTCAACTTCAAACACACATATAAGCTCTAACCACAACAAAGCACTGGCACAGGCCCGCCGACACGTGGTTTTCCCCAACCGAATCGTCATCAATAGAAATTTATTCCATTCTATCAAGATAATTTTCCCATCAGCGCGGCGCACACGCACGCGCCCACATTCTTATCCCCGCGAAACATCGAGAGCATCCTGGCTTCGAAAACTTCTCTCCATCATTACTCATATTATTAGCCTCATCCAAATCGACTGACGAGCCCAATCACGCGCGCGCGTCTTTCTTTACACACACGAAAAATCAAAGAGGCACCGCGCGGTTTCTCTCATCGAGCACACATATACATTCTTTGTCCACGCGACAGTCCAATGATAGCTTTTAAAAGAGCCAATAAGTCGACGTCGAGGCGGCAAAAGACGCGTAGGTAGGCGCACATATACATATACGTCTTGAATTGAAGATCGAATCGCTTGGGCTCTGACGGACGATGAAACGAGGGATCGGTATATAGGAAACGGGACGGAACCACGCGTGCAGGGGATTGGCATGGGAGAGCCCAAGAGCTCATACGGCGAGTCTATATATGCGGGTCAGCACGTGCCTACGTAGGATGACTAGGTGTATATGGCAGGCGACCTGCCGACTGCGCGCCAAGAATTACTCCCTCGCTGGATTTGACTTAAAACGAATTACGATGGTAAAGAAATAAGAGAGATATAGAGAGGTTTAATAAGTTCAAATGGAGATTTTTATTATTTTTTCAGCAATTCTGTTTGTGCGATTGAGAGCTATTAGTCGTACGTGTTTTCTGTACTTACTTTTATAACAAATAAAAAGTATGGCTAATATGAATTTTTTGTGTTTATCGATATTATCTATAATAATTCTGATCTATTGGCTTATATGGCCAATTTCGGTTTGTGTAGAATATCAAATGTAACACTTTGAGTAACGATTACTCTGGTACATTATATTTTCGTTAAAATGGAATAAAAATAAAGAAAACTCTTATAGATAACTATTTGTTTTCCAAGATTGGATATTGGCAGTATACAACGAAAGTATGACAAAAAGTATGACCAAATATTATATTTACGAATTTTGGACGCCTTTCGAGATTCTACTTTAAATTATTAAAACTTTTGCAAAAATTAAGATATATTTTTTTTAAACAAAAAGAAAAGGAGTTTTCCTTAGTTGAAATTTTTTTAATCTTCAGCAAAGGAGTGTCACGAATACTTTTTACGAAGTATTACGAAAAATGAGCTCCAGTAGGTGTGTTTTAAAAACAAAATTTTCCTTTCTCGTGGACGCATTAATAAAGTTTTCGCCAATATTTTGTGATATGACGTAAATACGTATACGTTCAGAAATGCGACCGTCTGATCAACAAAACAAAGCTATACATATTATATGCTATACATTATACTATAATTAAATTATTAATATTCGATTATAAGAGAAATGTCAATTTTACTTTACACTTTAATCAAACATATATATGCTACAATTATATGTAAATAGAAAATTAAGTTGCTTAATGGACTCTGATCAATACAAGATATACAAAACAAGAATTCGCAAAAAAATAGCGCGTTAGCGACGTCATAAAACAAGCTAATCCCCTCATCGGTCCCAAGAAGGAGACAGGAGCACACTCACGTTCTATAACTCCTCGGAAATCGAGCGAAGACAGAGACGCCGGCAGCTTGTCAAATCATTAATTAAGATCAAGACGGCGAATTAAATAAGTCCTACAAGTCTGTCTACCCCCAGAGGGCTCGATTTATTTAGCCTCGTAATTGTCGATCTGAAATCTCTTTATCTCTCTCTCTCTCTCTCTATACGTGCTTTTCGCGCGTGATTGGTCAAGTTATACGCACATCGCGATATACGTGGGCCGATTTATACTTACGAGAAAGAGAGGAGACGAGCGAGGCCCCCTGTACGGTAGAAAAAGACAAATTTCGAGGAGGCGGCATCGCTCGGCGGCTCGATAGCAATACATATTACCGAGCGGACAACGATCGTTAGCGAGTTTCTCGCATGGTCATCGCGCCGTTCTCTCTCTCTCTCATCTTTCTTTTCTCGGCCGCTGCCGCGCGATGTCAGATTACACGTGTGTGTATATATATATTCGCCGCGTGAGAGCTGCTCGAGTATGTATAATACCGTGCGAGCGCGTACGAGCTTTGTACGACACAAGTCGAATCAAGATAGTATAGGTCCGCGTGCGCACGGCTAAGTATGAGAGGAGGCAAAGCGTACCGCAGAGATAAGCGCGGCCGCGTGGAAACACGGGTACAGCAACGCCTTCGATCGCGGGCCCCTCTCTCATTGTTCCCATTAGCGATCGATTCCGATTAGGCGCCCGCGCGCGAGAGAAGCGAGAAGAGAGTTATACGTTGTGTTATTGCATTCATGCGCGTTTTCAAATGAGAAAAAAGGAAGGCCCACCTCTCCTTTACACCCGCGATCATCGCACACATACGCTCGCGTGCGTGGCCTTTGCCCATGCTGTCCGTAACGAATTATACGAGGTTATACGCGTGTATCCCTGGCGACTACTAACTAATAACGATGATTTTTTCCTTTTCATTTCAACAGGAGATATCTCGTTAGGCTCTTTTATATGCTCATTTTATGCTACTATTGTGTTCGCTTTTCTAGTGATGAAATTTTCATATACTGCACCGCCGAACAATAGATGTGTATGATTGGTGTATTTTTCGATACAGATTTCATTTCTTACGTATCATATGTGTAGTATTAGAGTGTGTAGATGATTCAACTGCTATTTTTTACTTTATTAATACTCCAACTGATATTATTACGTCCATTTCTTAAAGAATTTTCAAGCAATACAGTTCACTAATTTTATCTTTGAATATAAATATGGGTATTTAGAATTACATTTATGCCTATATAAGAAACAGGTACAATAATATCAACTCTATATGTATCTAAATATTTATTGAATGATACAATAGAAAAAATTTAATTATAAAAAAAATCTAATATATATTTATTTGGAGTCGATTTCGCGAATTAATTTGCTTTTCGTTTACGAAATCCTTTTCTCGAAAAAAAAGTATAGTTATCGATATATGGTGAATATATAAGATCACACGTCACATGGGCGACGAAGCAAAATCTAGAACGCATATATTGTTCATATGTCTGATGTATATATTGGTTATTTGATTTTTGCTGGCTGCAAAGAATGTGAGAAATATATTAGGTAAATTTCCAATAGGTTTTATAAATTTTTTAACACTGATTTGTGAAGGGATTAGGCATTAAGACATCAATTAAAATGATAAATAGAACTTTTAATATAGACACTATTTTCAGATCTTTGGCACTAGGTAAACTGATATGAATTTGATATCTTTCATATTTGTTGAACGTCTGCCAGTCTTTGGATGCTAAATATTGTAAGAATGTAGTTGGAATCGTTACCATTTGCATCCATTAGGAACACATACTGAAACGTATAGAAGTATAGATCCATATTAAAATCTGTATTTGATTTAATTTGCAATATTTTTGCATACTTCACCAATATAAATGACAATGTAAATAATATTTCTAAAAACTAGATTTCATTTTTATAGAGCTTAAGAAATAAGGATGAATTGATACTGCGTACTCTGTTGTAATTTTCATTTACAAAATGTATGTAATTTTTATGTTATATGCCAAAAAACAAAATAACTAATAAAAAATGATTCATAAATCATAAATTGCACTTAAAATCTAAATAAATTTTTAACCTGGTCCTGATAATAGATACCATCTGAAATTATATTCACAAAATAACTTTATAATAAAAGTACCTTCTCTTTTGAAGGATTTTACTTCAGGCCGATAAGTCGCGGAGGTTAACATGGCATTTTACGCGCGAAAAGTCTGCACAAATCCCTTCGAAACATCGGCGCGGTCCTTTTTTCATCCATCACCGCGCATGCATCTCCAAGCCGATAAAGTCGTTTCACAGGCACCGAGACGAGAGCAAGCAGCAAGCGAGCAAGAGAGAGACAGAGAGAGTGTAGGAGCATCGCGGCTTTTGTCGACAACACACCAGAGCACGTCGCTACTGCCAACTCCCTGATACATACACCCTGCATACAAGAGAGAAGCGACGAACTACCGTTTTAGTTTTTCTGTTGCGGCAGGCGCGTGAAAAGAGAGAGAGATCCGCCCGCGCACCTTCCCACACTCAGCTCGCACGAGCTCGCATTAACGCCACTACAGCGAGACTGATGCGTGTCCGAGCCGTCGAGGATGTGTTGGGCGCGGGTGTCTCGCGCGCCTTCGATATTCCTCTTTCACACCCCATTATCCGTGCTCGGGCTTTTTTCCGTTACTCTTCTTCTGCCTCTCGCTCATTCGCGTACACTGCTCGCATAGAATCCGTTGCTGCGCGCACATTTTATACATTCGCAAGATGAGAGAGGATCTTCGTCTAGTTTCATGGGGACTTTTTTCGCCATTGCGAGAGTGATCGACTTCCTATGTGGGATGACGTTGGCCTTTTCGGAAGATGCAGCACAAATTTAGTGAATGGATCTGAGATGTTCGACTTTTTGTGTATGTATATATGTGTGTGTGTGTGTGTGTGTGTGTTTGACTTGTAATCTTCGGAAAATGTTTTTTGTAGATATTTAAGATTCATGTTTTTCTATAAAATTTTACAAATTTTGTAAATTTTAAAATTGAACTTGAAATTACGAAGGTAATTGTAATCACAAAATTATTAAAGAAGCTGGAGTAATATGACCTTAGAGTAATAATAAACACTTGGTCATTTCAAATGTTCCTTAAGAAATTGTTAAATAAAGTTCTATTTTTTCATGAGGAGTTAAACCATGAAAGATTATTTACGATAACAAAATAATAGTAACAAGTAGCAGCTATTTCTGTTTAGAACAAAATTAACTCTTTAAAAAATTACTCGAAAATACTTTAAAGTCTGTGGAAAACCAAAGATAATGATTTTTCAACAGAATCTACTGATTATTAACGTCTTGCGAACTACCGAAGTATCAGCAGATCAAATAAAAAGTCGATTGAATGTAGGTGGACAGTGTTTTAGTCACACTACGATGACCATCCGTCATGCATTTCGCCAAATCCAACAAGTTTGGAAGAGCAATAGTCAACTTTGACTACATTATCAGGTAGGGCATCAAACATGAACACTAATTCAGCACGATGTCAAGCAAAATTGACATTAGTATACCTATCTCGCTATCATTTATACAGTTGCAATAACAAGAGTTATATACGGTTACAATAACACACATGTTAATTGCTTGTACGTGACGTGGTCTTTTTTATTTTCCATTTGTTTTAACATTTTCTCAGAACTGTAGTTGCATAATTTTGTTTTTTTTTTTACCTAAATTGAAATACAATTATTATAGAATTATTTTTTGTTTTAGTCGATTTTTATTTTATTTTCCCTAGTGTCCGTCTTGCTCAGCGATCTTCCAGCGCCTAAAAATTCAATGATTTTTCTTTTGTTTTTTATTTATTACAACTATTTTTGAGAGTTGAAATTACACGAATGAGTTTGTTATTGAATTCAGTTTCTAGTAACATTTTCAAAATAAAATTTTTATACGTTTTTGTTTTCTTTTTTCCCTGAGGTGTCCGTCTTGCCCAAGTCCTCCTATTAATCCCATATAATGGGAATAATAAATACAAAATTAACTATTATTTAGCTGTTTCTCTTACAAATATAATATAGAGCGTACATTGGGATTATGTAGGATACTGTATGACCTGAATTTGACTCAAGCACCGAGACCACATATATTATGTACTGCCAATTCTTTACCAATACTGTGAGCAATATATTGCCCACAAAACTTTTTTTACGCGAGCACAGAGCCAAGACATTTCATCCGCCATGCGCACTTACATTATGACGCACCTGCTAGGACACTTTTTTCTCGCGTATTTTGAGCATTCGAATAAAAAAGTATACAGTTATATCTTGTTAAACGCTCACGTACATACTATTATTTCACGCTAAACCAAATTTTATCTCTCACATACATCTGCAACTTATAATTATATCGATATTTTGAAAGTAGATTCGGCACATTAATCCGGTTTAACCAGGACGAATCAAAAGTAAAAAAATTTTATATTACAATAATTTTTTTTCGTGGCTTGTGTTGCAGTAAGAATTAAAATTTAGATAGATTTCAAATTATCGTGTCTGGGCACTCTAAACTGATAAAATTTCTAGATTTGGAACAAACAGGATAGCTAAGTTGATCAATTGGAGTAATTTGAATTGTATCATAGTGATTTTTCGGTTAACAAAACATGCAGAGTACAAAACACGATATTTTAGATAAATAAATAAGTGGAGCTTTATTATTGGATAATGATACTTTTATAATAATATTTTAAGAAATTTTCCGCTTGGTAAAAAAGAAATAACAAGGTTTCTTTTTATGTCTAACTGTTAAAATGCATATGTACCACTAATATTTTTAATGATATTCTTTGATTGATTATAAAAAAATCTAATGTGATCGTACGAAGTACAAAGGACAAAAGTATATTCAGCACACAATATAATCTTTTGCAGGGCGATGTACGCAACAGATTACAATGCTTCCTCCGTCTAGCACCGAAATTACTTTCTCTTCAGACAAACACTCCAAAGTTCTGTCTCGAAAGAAGCGAAGAAATAAAAAAAAAAGAAAAAGAAATAAAATGTGAAGCAAAAAAAAGGGTGCTTCATTTTACTTCAGAGAATTACACGAGCGCAATCGCGGCGGCAACCACACGCCAACACACCTCGTGTATCTATAACCTTTACGCACAAGTCCCGCCTTTCATTTGCATTTTCGCATTCTTCCGAGGGCGAGGGAGAGAAAGAGAAGAAGAAGAGAGAAAGAGAGCGTATCGCTATATATGCTCGTGCCAACCCCGGGTGCAAATGAATCTTGTACCGCCCCACGCAAATTAAAAAGATTCGACCTTTTTCACTTTCTGCGTTTGTACTTCTCATAACCGCCCTTCCCTCTCTTTCTCTCGAAAGCTCACCCCATAGGGCACGTAAGTACGCACGCATCGAAGGAGCGCGGGAGAAGAAGTCGAGGAAATGCCTTCCGCTCTCCTAACCCTTTGATCTTCTCTCCATCCTCGTCCTCCCTTCCCTGCGTTCGGCTGGACGCTGCAGGAAAACGCTCTCTCTCTCTCTCCTTCAAAAACATCCCACGCCAGCCCGTAAAGTACCCATCCTGTGGATAACTCGACCGTCCGTCTCTTCCCTCCCCCCAACTCATCTCTCTCCTTTTCCTTTCCTTTGCCCGGCCCGTGCTCGCGCGGCAGCCACTACTTTTTCTCCTTATAGAATCTCGCTCTCTCTCTCTCTCGCTCTCCAGGCTAGAGCGGGGGCGAGTTTTCTCGTATTCGTATTAAGAACTTCGTCGAGGCCGGCCGCTAATTATCGCGAGAGACCGATGCCGGGCTAATTATCGCGAGAGAGAGCAACCGCCGCAGATTTTTCGCCGCAAAAACTGTACTTGCTTTCTCTCTCTCTCGCGCGCGCTCTCTCGTCGCTTTTCAACCCCCCAACCGTCCGCCCCTGGTCGCTTTTCCCACGAGGTATATACCACGGGGCAAAATTGCATATAAAAGGTCTTTGGCGCTCGTGCGCGAGCGAGCGAGCGAATTTCTTTCCTCAAGACTTTTTGGACTTATATACACTCTTCTCTCTCTCTCTCTCCCCCCGTTCCTTTCTTCTTTCTCTCTTCAGCGGCGCTCATTTTCCTTCGTTTTTTCCTACCTCCGCTCCTTCTGTTTCTCTTCTGCCTATTCGGGATCCTTTTCACTTTTGAAGAATAAGATCTTTCGGGCATCGGTGAGCTCCTTCTCTCGCTCTCGTTCTCCCTCGCTCTCTCTCTCTATCCTCTTCTTCGTCTTTTTCGCTTGCGCGCAGCTCCTTCTCCTCAAGATCTTTTCTTCGACTTGTTTCTTTGTTTGAAACTTTCGTCCCGCGCAGGTCAATTATGTTTGTTCGCGATTTCATATTTTCGCATTTTTTCCCGCGAGAGCGAGCTTTTTATCTTACTCCTGCTGCTTCTGGTCTTGCCGAATGAAAGGAGCACGGCCGAGTTGCTTACGGGCGCGGTGGCCGCGCCGGCACTGTTAATTGGTACGGCTGAATAATTTTGCCGGTCGTTAATGGGGATGAATGCCCGAGATCAATTAGTTGGCGAGTTCAAGAAAGTTTGCTTATCGAGAGCTGGTCCAATGATTTTTTCTACAGCGGTTTACTCTAGCGCTCGCCTCCCCTCCTTACTACCCCTTTTCCTACTCTGCGTATAAACACCACTGAATAGATCTTGCACAAGTTACTTTGCCGATTTCAGAAAGTTATGGTATGTTTTGTTTATAGGCTATAAATAATTATAGTAAACAAAACGAAATAATTTAAGAAATATCGGTGATATGTTGCCTAACGTAAAAAATATGCATGTAGCTGTTTATCTTATATAATCTTATCTTATATTAAAAATAATATAAATGATAGCTTCGCATCGCTCTTCTCATTGATCACACACATGAAAAATCATAATTAATATACGCTTTTTACATTTTACTCCCTTCAAAGTCATATTTCACTTGTTTGTATATTACATTTACTGTACTTTGACATTTTTAACAAAATTGTAGCACTTTAGTGCCGAGAATGCTGAATAATAACAACAATAATAATCAAGCGACGCTCACCGTCTAATAGACTTCGTGTATCGCGTTTACAAATTCAATGATTTTTTTCATCACCCTCGACATTTCAAGTCCTACAACTTTGCAGAAACCCTGCTTAATTATTATATTTTAATAGTGAGTTAAATACGGTACTGTGCGATACGACTAAAACTGACGAGCTACGCTATGACGAATTTGGCGACTTTGTTTTTAAGTATATGTAACGCGCAAAATCGATTATTTTCTTCTATTCTTGCCCTAGCATCGCGTGAACATTAAACTTGACTTGGCCAACTCATCTTGCGACCAAGTTACGTATTAATATATTACGATTGAAGAACATAAAGCTAGCCTTGATAAACGGAGTACTGATACCACACAAGGTCAAAAAGTCCACCTTCACTTTCATGCATTCCGATATCATGTGTACTTTCGAGTTCGTTGTACCTGGAAGACGAGGCTAGAGGCTCGAAATAGATCATTGGTGTAAACAATTGTTGAAGATATTGAAAATCAAATCTAATTGTCTATTGTCATGGGCTCAGCTGCTCGACTATACATCCGAACCCCGATGTGTCAGCATAACGATAAGAATAAGATGCGCGCGAGGCCTTCGAATAAGCCTCGCGACATTAGCTCAGTTGGTAGAGAACCAGGATAGAATACGATTGTCGCATATTTTTTACGTGACTTATTTATATCATTCACTCGTTCTCTTCTCGTACATAACACTATCAATTATTCCGTCGTTCCCTTCGCTCCTGCGAAAAACATCTCATGCAGTAAAAAATCATTTTTCACACCAGTGACATATTGTACTATTTTGTAAAGGAGCATCAGAAAGTTGCCTTTAGCTATTTTAAGTACGACGTGTGCAATGTATGCACAGATCATTTTACTTACTCCTATATGAGAAGTTTTGAACCAAAGTGATTTCATTGTTTCCAAAACGAGAATTGAGCACATTGCGATTTCTAAACAAGTATTAAAAGTCAAACTTTGTACAAGGAGATTCAAAAAGTTCACTTTTTTGGTTGCTTTAGCACTTTTACACCCTCTACATATAAATTGATGCAGTAGTAGTAACATTTAAATGACATGTAACGGATAACTTTCAAATAATAAGGTAAGAAAAATTTAAAAAGACAACAAATAAGAAAATGTGAAAAGAGATAAGAAAATAATGTTTAAAAAATTGTTGATAAGATAATCAGATACTTAATAGATAATTAGATCACTGAAATCTCAGTATCGTTAACAATCTGAACTAGTCATGACGCAGTAAAACACAGGTACGAGTATCGCCTTCCTGGTATAATAACCACACACATCAAATCCTGTGTCAAGAAAAATGTGGGGTATGTCAAGAGCTAGTAGGTTTTTTTATTATGTTTGGCTTCGTCTCGTACTATAAATTCTAAGTTTAATTAAAAAAGCCCATTTTCTAATCGCCGTATAGAACATATTATTTTTACTATATAATGTTGATTTTATACGTTTTTCACAATTGAAGAGATATAAGGCACTTCCGAATCTTAGTACATTATTCTTTCTTCGATTCTGGCTATTATATTTTTGAAAATTTATTCAAATTTAGTGATTTCTTCTTGTGTTTCTTATTTATTCTTCTCAGAAACGTTTTTTACTAAAAAATTTTGAGTATATAGTTAATTGTTATTCAACCAATGAGTGATCATGTAAAAGTTGACTGTCACTTATATGGTTATTCCGGGAATTTTATATGGTTTTACCAATTTTAATGGCACTTATATTGTTTTTCCAGTAATTTTTTATTCATATTTCTTAATTGTTGATAATTTAAATTTGTTGCAAATGTTTGAAACATTTGCGAGATACCAAAATTACTTTTTTATAATGAAAACAGTGCAGATGTATGGCTGTTCTGGGAAAATGCAGTTATATTCTTATTCCTTATACTCATTCGAGAAAAGAAGTGCACTATATGAATATTTGTTCTGATTACCTGATACAAAACTATTCAAAAGTACAGCAAATAACTTAAAATTGATTTTCAAAAATTTGTCACTTATATGGCTATTCTCGGAAGCCACCGATATTATTTATAAAGTAGTTTTAGAAGTGAATTAATCGAATAAATATTAGTAATAAAATAACTATATGCAACGTACATTATCACTACGTTTTTTCAAGTTTCTTGATATTAGAGAAGATGAATCTAAATTAGTACGCTAATATACTTTTTCATAAATGAGATAAATAAATCTACCTTACCAACGCTAATTCGCAAGACCCTCGGAATTATGAATTTCGACATACATCATTGATAAGGCACCTGCGCATCCGCACTCATTTCCGGACTTAAATTGCATTACCGTTTTTCTCACCTCGACGTATCCTTCGGCCCTCCTCCTCCTCCCCCCTCCCTTGCTA
Source organism: Torymus tubicola (assembly GCA_035583055.1). NCBI lineage: Eukaryota > Metazoa > Arthropoda > Insecta > Hymenoptera > Torymidae > Torymus > Torymus tubicola. The sequence continues at coordinate 23,306,590 of JAWWEQ010000010.1, read as the reverse complement.
TCGTCAATGCGCGGCGACGGGAAGCTCGTGCACTCGTTTAATGCACCGAACGTCCATCCGGTTTCTCCTTCTTTCCCTCTGATCCGGCCGTCGCTCTGTGATCGAGCAGTTTTTCGTGCATCTCCTCCCTCTCCTCTTCTTCCTCCTTCGCCTGCCTCAGGGGAATTTCACACCTCGGCCGCGCGTGTGTGTTCTGCACGCCTCTGCTCGGGGAAAACGTGACGAATGACCCCCTCGGCCCGGCATTCCGCGCGCTGCCGCCTGTTACATGAGTGTCGATGAAGCCGCCGTTGCCGCCGGCCTGTGAGAACGTTCGATAAAAAAGCGCTGATAGATGCACGCCGAGAGGAGCATGAGAGAGAGAGAGAGAGAAGGAGCAGACTGCCGTTCGCCGTTCTCTCTCTCTCGTATTTATTGGATGCCCTCCCACTTTCTTTCTTTCTCGCGTGTATCGTGCTCTCCTTTTCACGCGCGGTCCTCGCGCGTTGTCTCGTTTTTATCTTCATCTCTATACCGCCACGTCAGTTCCGCCCACGTCTCGCTCCAACACCCTTGAGTTATATACGCCAAGCCTGCGTATGTGTGCGTTTTGAAAAACCGCTACACCTTTAATTATTAGAATAATTACCTTATATGGTTTTCATTTTTTGAAGATGATTAAGTTATTAACTGTCTACTAAGAGAAAACTAAAAAAACAATTGATCTTTCTGTCTATATATATAAGAAGTACTCTGTGTTAACATTCAGACACAAAAATTTCAACCTTTTAATTACGGCGTCAATGAGGAAAATATCACTGTACAAAATATAGTGGAATAAGCGCTAATATGAAAGTCACCCTACAGCATACTTCAATAGTCTTGGATAAAATCTCAATCACCAGGATATAATATGAAAGATTCTATTTGTGATAGCATATGTTTGCATTCTCATATACAACTACATTGATATAAACGATAGATATATTAAATATTTTTCAACATTCATTACTAATATATCATTACCGTTTGAAAATAAATAATACAGATTAAAAAATAATAATATGTTATTATTAATTGATTAGACTTAAATAACGGAAAATTAATTAGTCTTATAGTTTATTAATACATATGCTACTTTTTATATCATGAAAATGATTCTATTTAATATTTTTATATGTATTTATTACGTTGTAATTAGAAAAAAGAAAAAAATGAAAACATAAATTTTATTTTAATTCCTATCCAAATGATGGTAATAGTAAGATGACTTTACATCACTACAGTATAAACTCGGTAACGCACGTTTCCCATCTCAATAAAATCTCCACACAAAACAGTTTTTCTTTCTATTAAGAAAGCGTAATGCAGTAGGCGCCATCCGAAAAGGGAAAGTAAATAGCTATATCACACCAATGAACCGAAAAATTAGAAAAAAGGCACTATACACCTGTGAGCAATAGTACCGCGCGTAGGTGGAAATCGGCGCCAAGCATGTAAGACACCCATGAGCTACGCACGCACCAGCGTGAAATTCGATTTCTTTAGATACAGGTGCATCATCGATCTCTCGCACTACTATGTCTTTTCATGCATGGGGGTGGGCGGGATATATTCAACACAGGAAATGAAAATTTTCCTCGTGAGCCCCCTGCCACCTTCCTCCTTTTAGAGTGTGTTTGCCTTAGCATCGTACACAGACTTCGGTACACACATCTACACCCATAAAAAAAAGAAAAAAGAAAAGAAAAAAACGTCAGAAAAGCAGCAAAAAAGCAGAGGAGGCGAGCAGTAGCGCAGCTAAACGCATGTGAAGCGCGACGCGCGTGCGCTCCTTTTCTTTTTCCAGTACAAAGATATATACCTCCTCTGCTCTTCACGGAACAATGGGACGGTGCTGTGCGCTCAGTGCCGCCGGTGGCCGTGGTCCATGAACGCCTTCGCGTGAAACGAGCTCCGCGCGCGCGTTGCAACGTGGAGAGGAAGAACGCGGGTATATACACGTATATAGATATGTATACGTGGAAGCAAGGAACAATACGTGCACGCGCGAGCGCGGGGAAAGGGTTGCGGGGGAAAAAATGGAGAAGGGAGCGTAAAAACATAATCAAGAGTTATGTAGCGGACTGCTTCCGCGGACTCGGCTGGAAATTATTAATCCTTGGGATGTATCAGAACTGACGGACGGGGAGAACAAGTTGCGAGGAAAGAATAATAATTAAAAAGTTGCGCTAGAGCGGGAAAAAATTGTTACGGATTTTTCCGCCGCGCGCTCTTTCCATTTACTTTTGGAATGGAAAGAATTTTTCCTTGACAATGTGTAGGGTTTTAGGTTCTTTTTTTACCTCTGAAAATAGTAGTTCTAGTTGGTTTATCTTTCAAATTATTTTTTTTAATAACATTTTAATTCTGCATAATGAAAATATAAATAAAATGACTAATTTTTTTTTTGTTAGCAAAATAGTTGTTTATATTTTGATTAAAATGAAACAGAAATAAAGTTTTTGAGTTATTTCATGTTAATTTTCCGTAGCTATATAGTTATATACCATTTAAGAAACAATCATCAGCAAAACAGATTATGATCCTAAAAACGTACGAATCACTTCCGTGACTCCCTCACTCTTCCGATCCATTTGCACAGAATTTAACGGAAAATTCATGTCCCCCCTCTCCTTCCCGTCGATCGGCTACTGTGAAAACGAGCCCGCGCACAGCCAAGGGCAATACGTCAAGATAGCCAATACAGCCTGGATGGAAAAAGGTGCTCGAAAAGAAAAGAGCGAACGAGCGTAAGAAGAGATTCCCGGAGTCATCTAGTCATGGTATCTGCGGCAAAGGCACGCGGGTTGCTTCCTGTCCGGCTTCGGAACTTGCCTGGGATCTCGAACGCTGCCACCGCCTCCGTGCAAACCTTGTTGTGTATATGATGTGCATCGTCCGCGCCTCTTCCGATGAACGGAACGGACGCGCGCGCGGGCGACAAACGCGAGATGATCGCCGGCGGAGAAGGAGAGAAAGAAGAGGGGAGAAAAAAACTGACGAGAGATCGAAGAGCATAGGAAGGAGTAGCGCAAAAGAAAAGGATCGGCAGAGGTGGAGCACAGCCTGCCAAAGGCGAAGAGAAGAGGGACAGACGAGGAGAGAGAGAGCGAAGTCTCCTTTCTCGTTCTCTGTGTGAGCAGAGTGAAATTGTTATGACATAATTAGGGCGAAGTTAGAGCCCTCAGGACTGAAAAGTGCACGCAGCTCGCGTATATCTATACCTATATACGCCTCGTACCGCTGCACCTCGCTCCATTCACCGGACTTTAATATTCTTCGTGGAAGTGATACTCGGCAAAGAGCGAGCGAGCGGCCGCAGCATCTTCGTCGTCGTCTCTGTCCTTCATTCTCTCCTTACTCCTATCTATACACTTAATAGAGCTCCCCCCATCGCCTGATGCATCCTGTGTAACTTCGAACATCGGCGTTGCTGTGTACTCCTTTTTTGCGCAGCTCCTCCTCTCGTTCTATATGTCATTGCGAGGATCTTGGCCGTCTGGGAAATGAGAAGCTCCGCGAATATATACGTGCATAATTGCGGGGGGACGACGGCTCTGGCTTTTAGACAAATTTTTTCTCGATGGATTAGAGAGGCAAAAATGGGATTGACCGCGAAGAAGGGGGGAGGGAGAGAGAGAGATTTTAGAGAAGATGAATGAACTGGAAGCGTTGTAAGAAGATGCGAATCGTCATTTGAGAAAGCAGAACAAAGGCAGACGATTCTCGTTACGAGAAATAAATTTGCTGTGTGCCAAAATATAGTATATCCAGTCGCTATGATATTTATTTATAGGCGTAAATATTCTTATGGCTATGATGCAATGCAGTTCTGGGTCGAGTTTAAAATATATACTGTTGAATAAGTTGCTCCCCGATGTATTCACAGCACTCGCAATACCAATTCTGATAATTTCATGATAATTGTAAAATACTTAATGACAAGAACATCGTAGACGTTCGAAATTTCTGAATAATTTATCCTAAAGCAGAAGCAACCTAGTTTTGAAATAATCCAACAGTACAGACACGCTGAGTTTTAAAATCGTCTATTGATTAAATTGCCAATGGCTATATTCTTTTCGAATATAGATCGTAATCAAATAGTGTGATTGACTAAAGAAGTTGGAAATATCGAATTTTATTCCATTATTACGAGTCTTAAGAGTTAGAAATATATAACTATTTTTAGGCGTTTTTCCGCTTTTTAGCTCAGAAGTTGATGCGAAAAATAATATGTAACTTAATTAATCGTCTTTTCATATTACCGATTTCCGTTCGACAGGAATAGTTTTTTAATTTGATTAGATTACAAGATTCTTGGGCTTCCAAGTATTGAAATTCAGTGAATGATAACGCGATTAGAATGCACGTCAAATCCAAATATGATATTTATAAATATTGTTAGAATTCTATATAACAAATAAAGTATTCAAATATTGAATTCAATTTAACGTATATTTGAACGTCTTATAGTAGTAAAAAAGACATAATGTTGCGAAACCGTAAAAGTAATCATAAATATTATTAAAAAAACCCGAAAAGAATAAAAATAAAGAAATACAATTAATGTTCAATATATATAATAAAAAATTCTAATAAAACTAGAATAGTATTGTAAAATGTTACTGTTACTCCAACACACCAAGCACACTCTCATTTCGTTGAAGCAGAGTGACCTCAGGGGCGACAAGCGTCGCGCGCGTACGTCTTTCCCATCAATCAAATCGCACACGCCCACATATAGTAAACGCGCAGGAGTCTCGCACGCGTTTGCTCCTGCACTTGTTCTAATAGCGTAGTACCTGGCATTGAATCGCGAGCGAGCGCATCACGTAAGACCGGAAGTGAGAATCGCGACGGTGCGCTTTCTTGTCCTGTCACCTCGAACGGCCTCCTCCCACCGCCTTGCACTCGCCCGTGTCAATGACTCTCCGCTTCCGGGATCGTCGAATCGAGCTTAGCTACTGCTGCTGCTGCTCCTCTATACGCGCTGTATCTCAGCGTTAATGCGCGCCACTTCATCGCGAAGTGCAGTGCATAACGGGGCTAATTTCGAATTACAAAATTTGAGCTGTGGCGAAATTTAAGGGAGACAGGGGAAGAGTGATAGAGTGAGAGATTCTTTGGAATAATTTATGCGTAGGTGAATTTATTAAAATTACATTACAAGTAATAAGTACATTATTGTATATTACAAATATATTTTGTTTTTAATATTATGTAAGAGAAAACGAAGCATGACATATCCATTATACTGTTCGTGTATGTGATCTATGAAATCTCGAAAACTAGACTAATTTTGAACTACGAACACGCCTTCCTTATCTGTCTCACGCAATGTAATAGTATAGAAACGTCTACGCATGATGATTGATGTCTTTACATCAATTACGACAATTTTTTAAATATTATTAAAGATAATTCTTACTTACTCTTACAATTAGATTCATAGATTAGAGTGTCATTATACATATGAGCAAGCATGCTCATTCACTGATAACATCTTGAATACGTACAAAACCTCATATTATCCAGATTATACCTTCACAGCTACAAACTTATATAAAAATCTTAATTTATTCAACATACTTGAAAAAAAATTTGTCATTTTTTAATAAAAATTTTATTTTTTTCTACAAATGTAACATCTTCTACCGCGAAAGCTTTTCTAAATCAAATTTTGATTTCTATATTAAATATAAATAACAACGTTTTTCGTGTAAGAACCTCAAAAATCTTGAAAATTCGGCGAAAGCACGTTCCCTCCGAGGAAAAACGCCGGTGGCGTAACGAGTTGCACATAACACACGGAGCCGTTCTATCTCCATACACCGTGCATCGCGGCTGATCTACCTGAGTGACAGCCCGAGGAGGCAGCGAGCGGCGCGCGCCCCATGAATAGGAGCTATTTCGGCGTCCGCTGAATTAGTAAAGCGATCGCCGACTCTGCTTGACGGAGAGAGAGAGAGAGAGAGTAAGCGCACGATGGGCAGCAGAAGAGGAGAGAGAGGCGCTTACACACGTAGGTCATTCGCGATTCCAATCTTAGCTCGGGTGAATGAGTGGCTCGCTTCGCGTCTCTTCATATTTCATGCCGCGGCGACGAACAATTTTCACGAGAAAGACCCGTGGAGAAACGGAGGGGGAGGGGGGGGGGAGAAGAGAAGGAGGCACGCGGATGGGAGGAAGAAAAAAGCGGGCGGAGTGAGAAAAGAAAGGGTTTATCTCGAGGAATATCAGACATTTATTTAGGGTAATTCGATAAGTGGTAGTCCCGGCGTGCTTTTTAAAGTTTTACGACTGATTCTGCGGCGATTTGGATTTGAGAGTGGATTTTTCGCTGGCGAGATGCGATTATGGATGTGGATTGAATTTGATTTTGCACCTCGGTGTTACGACTCCTCCTTTTTATACAACAGTTTTCCTCCCAATGAAAGAGCTTTATTACGGTAATTTTTTTCGAATTTCAAATCGTGATGACTATTACTTAAATGAGGTTTTATTGGTTTAGAATGATCTTAGATTGTTTTTATTTTTATTTTTGGATCATTTTTTTCTTGTTCTCTTAACATAAGGTTTTATTCATCGTTCGTAGGATAATTATAATCAAATCATTTGGCAGAATTCAATGTAGCGATAATATTATTTACTGAGTTTGAAATCTACTTAAAATCATTAAGAATGTCTACTAATTAGATGAATTTTTTCGTTAAGAAGAGAAAATTTCTTCTCCTCCTCCAGTGCAGGTGCAGTCGATCGTGATTAACTTTACGTAATTGAAAATTTCGAGGGCTACTATGACTTTCTTTTTCTTATGCATCTTGATTCTATTTTCTGCAAGGGATATCGGAAACTGTAATTAAAATTTTCATCGAAAAAGCGAAAATTTCGGAATTTTAATATTCTTCGAGAAATTTAATGACAATGCTAATGAAATCTCGTCATAGACACCGAGAAAATTATTATGAACAGATTTCGCAAAAAATATAGATAGTCAATGTGAAAGTGACAAAATTTAATATAGTAATACTGATTAATAAAAATTGATATACCTGCAAAATATGAAATTTAACATGATAGCCAAGTATCTCCATAAAAACTTGAAAATTACAGAAAAGTGTCAGCTTCATACGGTTTCCAATCAGTCGACACAAATTGAAAACGCATAAACGACGGCGGGTGTCCCCACAAACCTCCGCTGAAAGAAACACTTTCTCATCTCCGGGCAAACATCAGAGGAGGGGCATAAAAATTCCGGTAAAACGCCAAGACTCACGTCGAAAATTGTCGTGGCGAGAGCTCAAAGACATCACCGGGCTCTCCGCTAACGCCGCTCTTTTCGTTCCTCTTCTCTCTTTTTTTTCTTCTCTCCACCCGTGCGGGAGCAGCGCGTGTATACTATACACTCACGTTTGCGCGTGAGCTCACGTCCGCGAGGGTCAGAGTGAGAGCCGAGCCTCCGATGCGTATAACAGTGCATGGCTGCTGCCTAGCCCAGCGGTTTTATGGGTCCGTAATGGGCCCCTTAGCTTCCACTGTATACTCGGTCGAGATGAAGGAACGAGAGTAGAGAGGAGGAGGAGGACGAGGAAAGAGAAAGAAACGTCTCTCGTGCATTGCACGCGGAGCCAATACTTACGTGAGCTATACGTGTAGGGACGTGCGGCGTATAGTAGTAATATCCGAAGGGCCACTGCTGCTGCTGTTGCCGCAGTCGCCATCGGATGTGCATCATCGAACGAAGGTGAGCCTCTTTCTCGGGACAGTTTCCTGGTAGAGAGCCGAGAGAAAATAAGAAATTGGCCAAGGGACAGGGGGGAAAAAATATTTCATTCGACTCCCCGCGATAATTGCAGACTCCCTCTCTTTCTCTTTCTCTCCCTCTACTCTCTCGAGTGCAGCATAGAGCAAAAGGAGAGGATGGTGTTTCGTCTTCTTCGGTTTTCCTCCCGCGGAGGAAGAACTAATGGAAAGCCCGAAGGGAAGAGAGGAGTGGGAGGGGAGGAGGGAGAGGAGTGCTCGCTTTCTAAGAATGCAAGTATGACTTATATTTGCGCCGAGAATGACTGACTGAACCCCTTTTTTCCTCCCTCATCTTCGGGAGGGAAGGAGAAAGAGTGAGTGAGAGAGAAAGAGAACTAGGAGATGGAACTCGGGTGACGCCAGAAACATACTCGGGGATTTCTCATTATTGCTGCGGCGAAATGAGAGAAGGAACTGCTCGAACTGTGAGATTCCTTTTTTGTTCGATGCGCTGACTGAATCCTTGTTTCGTTGTATTTGCGGTTCGGAATAAATGTTACAAGTAATAACACGCTTCTACTTTTGGAATCGTAATCGTACTTTTTTTTATATATAAAACGAACTCATTATGCTATATATACGTACAGATAGTATATGAAAAAATATATTTATTAAGAGTTAGTGTAATTTCATTAGATAGTTTCAAATAAATCTGGATAAGTTTAAAGATGAATATTTCTAGTAAAATATGATATCCGTATTAACGTTCTATTATAACAATTCAAATTTCATTAATTAATTCTCAAATAAAATGTGAAATGGGACGAAGTCTTATGTCCACTTTATGATTTTAAATATAGTGTGTAGAAAAATTAATTTTTACTAATTTAATTTGTTTCCAGACAAATTTCATGACGAATTGGTTAGAAGTTGAAATTTTATTAAAATAAATATTTTTATATGAGGTGGTAATACAATAAGTACTTATAAAAATATACTTCAATAAAGTTTTGTACAATATTCTTATTTAAAATTGACGCAGAAAAAAAAATTATAGACTTCAAATATACCAAGGTTGGTAATGCAAGTCCATGCTCTTTTTCTCTGCACACAGTAACGCATTGCATAATAAAAAATAACGCGTACATTGCATAAAAATCTCGAGCGCACTTTAATTAACTACGATTTTCTCGCCGTCAGTAACACTTTTAGCCAATAACCTTATGAGGCCTCGTATTTTTCGATAATCACTTTCTGGCACTTTTTTACTGCAACGCGGCCTCTCGAAATTTTCTTGAGTCGCTTCCAACACGGAAACGTACCTCACGAATGCAAAGTGAATATGCACACGTATGCATGTGTATATACATATGTATACATGCGTTGCACAAGTGCTACGCGCGGTTACCTGCTGCTGCAACCACGGCAGCTTGAGGAAGGAGAGAAAGAGAAATAAAAGTAGAAAGATCTGGCAAATCGCTCCAAATCATTTTCCTTCCCGTATAGCTAACTGCATGCTATGTTCTCTCCTTTTCTCTCGCTCTCTCTCTCTCTCTCGCTTTTATACTGGAGTCGATATACACGAAACGCGAGGAGGTGTTACATACTTTATCTGTGAGACTCAGCGCATCTGCTTTCTCACGATGCGAGCCTTTTATAATATGGCGCAACGCAATCGTTATACTTATTTGCTATGCATCTGATACTTTTTCACCTCTATCGTTTACTTTTGCGTGAGTCTCAATTGCATGTGTAGCAAAATGATGCGTTACGAGTTCTTATAGCTCTCGGTATTTCATACTTTTCAGCGTTTCTATTTCTTGATAAAAGTCGATATAAGCAATTTACTGTGCTTTTATAAATATAAATAACTTGATATATAAGTTAAAAGTAAAAATAAAAACTTATAAGATACGTATCTCCAAGAAAAATCTTTTTTCATATTTAAAGTTTAGTGAGTATTTAAAGTTCACTGTAATTAAAAATTATACCGGTCGCTTGAATAAATTCGTAAAGATTGTAAATAATGAATTAAATTTTAAAATTCATATAACGGTCATTTTCGTTGAAACTGGAGTATAACGGTTTTCCTATATAATGTGGTTAATTTTCAAGCAAGTAACTTTTCTTACGTGAGTCCCATAAGAAAAATCTGAGTCGAATAGTGAAAAATTGTAAAATCGAAATCTGGCTTTTCTCCATTATTTATAAACGCGAGGCAGTAAACGCGCTAGACTTATTTCCGCACTGCAAAGTGTCACGGCGAAAATCAATCCGCAAAAAATTTATGACGCACGTATATACAGTACTATAGTGCTCCGACGAATTTCTCAGGTTGCCACTTAGGAGACATTGACATTTTTTTGCGCGCCAAGTAGAAGGGACAAATAGGCCGAACGGCGACGCGTTTCCGCGCAACTCAGCCAAGCGCCGTTTCTTGTGTGGCATCCCAAAGGCGCTCCGGTTCTGGTTCACCGTGCACCCACTCTGATCGTCCTGTAAATATATATCTATATGTTTATGTATAGATATATACATACGCACTCTCAGCGCACAGGACGTTGTAACGGGACCTACGCGCGCGCGCGGTTCTCCTCTCTCCGGAAAATTTTACGGCCGAATCGTAAATAAGTACGGGCCTTCGATCGTTGTAATTACGCGAGCATGAGAGACCGCGTACGTACGGGCCATGTAATACGACCGTAATTTTCCATCGACGCGAGCAAATTAAATATCGGATGATCGCACGCGCTGCGCGTATAGAGCACGTATATATATATATATATATATATGTACTGCACTGTGTATAGTCAACGACGTGCGTACATGTAAGTATCAGGAGGAGGCTGAGGTGTGACAAAATGAGACGTACTCATGTGTGTATATGTATGTGAAATAACAGAATGCACTCCCGAGAAGCGATCCAGAGGCTGCAATTATCCTCTACGCCTTTCTCGCGCGCGCGAGCGAGTCTAACATCTCACTCTATACGGTAACATAATTGCGCCACAAAGTATGCTACAATTATTTATTTTAAAAGGGACCAGCGTATAATCCAACGCGTGGTACACTAGACATTTATACAGCGCGTATGAGTACGCTGGCTTTGCTCTGGCCTGCAAAGACGCGTATAATTGACGTTGAAGAAAGTAATCACACTCACCGGATATATATATATATATATATGTGTGTGTCTAATTGAACGGTTGAACTTTTCTTCCAGGAAACTTATTAATTTGCATAGGAGTGTTAGACGTTTATGCTTTCCACGCGAATTGTACATGAGATTTTCTTTGTGGTCAATTTCCAAGTGTGATTTTCTAAGTAGTGTTGGTTTTTTATTGAATGAAAGTATGTGAATTTTTTGCAAAATCATATTAATGGATTCTCCGTAAATCTAAGCGCACATTCGCATTTCTGCGGAAGAGTTTTACGTTTTAGGAAGGAAATGAGTTTGGCGAAAAGGTAATGAGAATATATTTTCAGTATCTATTTAAACATATAAAAATTAGTAATTTGATGAAATCTCTTATATATAGAGCTATTCTACTTAAAACAATAAGTTTCATCGACCTACCAACATAGAAATTATCCTGTAAGTTTACAAGAACTATAATTTTCTGTATCAATAATTATGAATTTGCCAATGGCCGGTAAATGATGTTCTCGCAAACAACAACACAAAGAGCACAATCAAAACAAATGCAGAAATGATTTTCCTTCAATCGGCAACACGCACCGACCACCTTTCCAAGTCCAGAACAATACGCCTACAATCACTTCCTCTGCTCCTCACGTGTCAAAGTATACCTCAGCCGTAACAGCAACAACAAAAAAAAAGAAAGCTATCCTCGAAAATCCTTCCTTGCGTCGGGTGCGCGCCTCGCCCATATAGAGGTATACCCACATGCGATCGGCACGGCAGTTCGCAGAACAATGGCTGTACACGCGCGCACGCGCCTTATAGGAAACGATAACCACTTCCTAAGTGATCTTTTACGAGCTTGCATGTCCCGGCCACATCACTGCCCCGGCTAATTGGCCTAACAGAGCAGCGAGGCGAGCCCAGTGGCCGCTGCGATGGGAGGGAAAAAAATGATTTTTCCCCGTGGCGGATTCCTCTCTCTTTTCTGGGGGAAAAAGAATCTCACTGGTTGCTCTGCGTGTCTCTTTCCCTCTCTCGCTCTCTATATATATATATACACATCTATACGCACAGAAAGTCGTTTTACTTAACCGAAGGCATATAACTCTTAGGGTGCATCGCCGAGGTGTCTATATATATATAGAATCGAAGTGGCGATTCCGGAGCGCAGCGTGTTATCGATTGGCCCCGTGCTCGAGGATGGCTTAATTCGCGCGAAACTATTACGGCGTGCGCGGCCGATCGCCGGAAACGGCTCGCGCTCTCGCTTCGCCCGATGAAATTGTCTCGTCAAATGCCGTTCCGTATAGATGCCATTGTTGGGGGTTATTAAATTGTTTATAACTTTTATGAGTGAGATGAAGCAACGTATATAGATGTGTGTGTATATAGGGAGGAGCCTCGTTGAGTGAATCGTATACGATAGTTTGCGGAATTGTACTTTTTGATTGTAATTGATATGTCGAATATTCATAGTGTTGTTTTATATGACGTACAGATTTTTTTAAAGCAAAAACTAAACATTTATTTAAAATATTCAAAGTATGTTCGACAATTTATCAGTTGATTATGCGCGGAGCTATTCAGTGAATTAAACTATAGGATTTATATGTAAAAAGTTTTGAAATTTAATTACCCCAAAAGAATTGAGCATTGTACAGCCTATGTGTATTTCCATCTGATAATATCCATCATTACCATATGCACTTCCAAGACGTTGATATGATCAATGCCCTTATTTATTGCAATTAAACGCATGATATACAATAACTCTTATATACGTCTCGAGGCATATGCGCGTCGAGTATTTTTAAACTTTTGCCATTATTACGTAATTTTTGCATTCGAAAACAATCGCTCAAGCTTGCAAAAGTATCGAAAAGAAATCCTATACACACGAAGACAATGAGCATAGTGGCTAGGAAAACAGAGAGCACGAGTCGAGAGATAGATAAAGAGAGAGAGAGAGAGAGAGAGAGAGAAAGAGAGAGAGGGAGCCGGACCTCCGAGTTCGTATACCGCGCACAAATCCTCTCCTCCTGAACCATCCTCCGGGCGTACAAACACACACGCGCGCTCGCGAACTTCAACACGGAGCCGTGTGCGCGCGTGTGCACGTGTGCGCGATCGAAGAGCAGAGCTCTCTGCAAGAAGAGAGAGAGAGAGAGAAGAGAGCCGTGCGCGCACAGTCGATTGACCAGTATCAAGAGAGGCGAGAGCAAGCGGCGGGGGGCTTAGTCATGCAGCCGCGTTCCCAGGCGCGCGCGCGAGCTCGCGAGACGAATAGCTCCGAGACAGAGTGGAATCAAGCGAGAGAGAGAGAGAGAGAGAGAGAGAGGCTGATAGCCCGAGCACGGCTGAGGATAAATAAAAGAAAGGGAAGAGGAGACGGACAGCGGAGATAAGAGATAAGATACGGGAAAGCTCGCGCTCGCGCGCAAGAGTTAGAGAGAGAAGAGGCTATACATGGAAAAAAGGAAACACGTTTGAGAGATGGAGGGAGGGTTAGCCTGGCGTAAAAATGAGGGTACAAGGGCTCGTGCGCCCAGAGATCTATATATGTATATATACACATGTACATTGGGATGGATCTCGAAAAGAAGAAACGTGAGAGAGTGAGAAAGAGAAATTTGCATGCGATTGCTGTCGTGCTAATGGGTTTATTAAATCATCGCCCGGCACGAACGGCTATCGGTGTCAATGGAGATTAAAACGTCGGGGGTTATTTATGCCCGAATCATGCGTTCCTCTTCGAAAAGGGCATTATAATTGTTTTCCAACGACTCACTCGTGATTGCGTTCTCACGTGCGGGCGCGTCAATTATTTTTTTATTTTAAGTTTCTTACGTAACGTAAAGAATTAATTTTCTATATATATAAACAACGCGAAAGGAGTTTTCGGAATTACGGGAACTATATTCTTAGGGAAATTCTTGAAATTTTTTAAAACCTTTCGAGTGCGTATTTGTAAACAGGTGCTGCGGGCACGGGAAAGCAGTAAAAGAAGGTTGAACTTGGGTAACTCCCAGTAGTACTTCTTTACGAGATGTTAGAACGGTCTTTAAGCGCGCATGCTTAATTTTCTTAAGTTTACGCTGGAAATGAAAAGTAAACTAATATAAACTTACTCCTCGACGGTACAAATTCATTCAATAATTTATCATGGATTTTCCATCTCTCCATCAAAGCGTGATAAGGTGCGACCTATATACATACGCTCGATAGCTACACGCGAATACCGTATGCAAAGCGCTTCTTATCCGGGCCGCATCATGGGTTTTTCGGTGCGCGATAAGGCCATAACGGAGAGTGTGCAAAGAACCGGAAAACCCACACACGGTCGAACTTATAATACATCACATACGTGCATACATAGCGAGATCGAAGCTGATCGCGAGAAGAAAAGCAAAGGAGGAGAGATTATGTCCGAGCTGAGTTCTCTTGAAAGTATATAAATACATGTACATGCGCGCAAGTGAGCGAGAGGGGAACCGCCTGCCGGAAGCGAGCAGGTGACTGGTAGTTCCGCTCCATCGAGCTCTGCGTTCCGCGCCACAGGTCCCGAAGATCAGGCGCGCGTTCGCTTGTTGCTCTCTGCGTGCGCGATCCGTGCTGGTGCTGCTGTTGCTGCCTTTTCTTTCTTCACATTCTCATACGGCTTATTATCCTCCTCCGCTTCTCTTCTTCCTCTTTGTTTCTCTTCTGCTCGCGCTCGCGCGCACACCTTATTATTATGATTTTCTTTGTTCCAGCCGTATATAGCCTAAGAGAGCAGCGCCCATACTGCGCTTCGTCTTTAAATTTACATAACCTCTGATTTATTCCGGCTACCGGCAGCCGGCGATCCCCGCACCTCGCGGAAATCGATGATCGCCGCTGCTGTTGCTCCGCTTCAACCATGCTCTAAGTTGTTGGTTTAGCTGGATGTTAAAATGGGGAGGGGGCGAGTTGCGTACCCCCCTTCCTTGCCTACTCGCTCGTGTTATGTACATGCCTGGAGCAGAGAGCGGCTTAATTCGAGCAAAGTGTTATTATCGCGGAATCTCGCCGCGCACTTGCGTGGCTACTGTACTGCTGCCGCTGCTGCTGCTGTTGCGGCTGTAATACGTGTGCCTCGCTGATGTATGTACGCGCGGCTTTTAAATCGTCGATTTTCAAGCTTGTCAAGAGCCCGCGTAGACTATAGTGTCAGAAGTGGAAAGTCAATAATTCATGATGATAAAACCGTTCTGGTCATAATTGAGCCGATGCTCTTATTTTCCTTCCTTACGCAGGGCTGTCTGTTTGTATAAGGAAGAATGATAATCACTTTGAGTTTGCTTTTTTTCAAACAAAACATTTTCAAGTCTTATATTTTTAATAACGGGGCTTTGGATTTTTCATTATTTTTATTAATATTAGAGTTTGCATTATAATCGTGGTTGGTATGTACAATACTTGTTCATATACATTTAGATTCTTGAAAAATTTTAAAATAAGTATATTGAATCTTTACATTTTTTATTAAGTACATCAAAACAGTAAAGGTGTTCGGAGAATAAAATTATGTTTTTTACTATAAATACATATTCTGTAATGCGAAAATCGATACTAATTGATAAAGCAGAAAATACTTTTTAATTATGCATTTTTTTAAAATGTGTACAATTAAATATTCATTATACTCTTAATAGTGAATTCTATATCTTTATACAAAATACTAAACTTATATTTACCTCAAATTAATAAAACAAAAAGATAAACATTACAAACAGACCTGAAACGGATACTTTTTTGTTACGAATTAAAATAACACATTGCGTTACACACTCAGCAAAGCCGTTTATCATTCTACGAGACACTTTGGTAAAAATAATTGCGAAATTCGCAACCACGTACATTGCGAAAGAGGTATAGAGGTATAGAGAAAGAGAAAAGAGGGGGCAAACGAGATGCAGGGAGATAATCCACAATCAAGTCGTCGTTCTTTCATACACACGCGCGAGTGCTCGCAACGGTTTATACAAAGATCGCTGGGAGGCGACTAGTGCCATTACCAGCGCGATAATGAAGAAACTTTGCACGCGTGCGCGCGCCTGCTTCTCTCTCTCTCTCTCTCTCTCTCTTTCTCTATATGTATACATATATACACGTAGCAAGTGTTATATCGCCCCCTCTGTACGAGCAGAGCAAGCGCTCGCGCGAGCGTTTCTGTCCCTTTATAACCGCGCACCTGTGTCCATCGGCACGGCCGGGAAGCCAATCCCGCGTATAATAGGGTTACTAAGTAATAGATGTCAGATAACTCCGCCCCGGTAACGCGCGCGATGATGCTGCGCATTTACATCGCCGCCGTACGTATATAGCCGCCAACGCCGTCGACGCTCTTTATATTCTTTTATGCGGTTTATTAACCAATCGATTACACGGCCTTTTCATATTTCAATTCATTTTTCACAGCCCCACGACTGTTGTATAACGCACGCGCTCATATTATACTTACATATAGCTTTCTGCCGAATCATACATGATATAGGAGGCATGTGAGAAAATTGTTAAGTCGCTGAAGCAGTTCGCAGTTTAAAATCTGTGCGATAGCCATTGTGTTGTATTGTATTGTCATTCGTATAATGTTCAACAATAGTATTATTCCATTGTTATCATATATACTATTTGATAAACAATTATTCTTTTTCAAACTATGTAGTATCCTTGGAAATGGCTTATCTATCTTTATAACTATAATAATACTTTTGCAGAGATATTTTTTAATATTATAAGTAGATAGAAACCGACGGTTTGGCAGGTAGTGCAGTCGCCACCTCGGCCTATCACTGAAGTTAAGCAGCATTAGGCGTGGTTATTGCTTGGATGGATGACCGCGTTTTTTCTGGGAGACTTTGTTCGATCGGTTAGGTGTTGAATTTGCCTTCTGACTTAAATTGACCGGGAGGTGTGAATAACTCCAGTTTCCGTGTCTAAGCCTACGCAATGTGACATATAGACACTCAAACTGAATTATTTCAATACACCGACCATCCCGGCGCGGGTTTTCCTAATTAGGATTTATCCTACATGGTTTGCGTATAGGTTTTCTCCGCCCCACAGGCGTAACCCTGAGCGAATTATGCGGGATGGATGAGGTAGCGAAAAATTGATAGGAAAGAGAGGAGATTCCTCCGTAGAAAAATAACAATGTATATGCTGTATTATAGGAAAGGAAAAAATAAAGGTGTGGAGGATACGTGCTAGGCCTCTGAGGCTGCATGGAAACCACCAAAGTAGACACAAAAGTTAAAATGTTAATTTGATTTTGTAATTAAATATATACAATCCTATAAAAATATGATGACCAAAATCAATAAATGAAGATCGAATATGACTCTTAACATTCAACGCGTTTATATTAAACAATCCATTATTCACTCGTATAGTATCAAAATGTTTTTCTCTATCAGTCTAACGCACAAATCTCATAATACCATTTTCATATAATTTTTTATGAAAACATGCATACTTTTCTGAATTACGAAATTCAATTAATACTCTGTCAAAACACTCATGGTATATACTATCGGCAATTACGTAAAATGACTCTCCTATATCCTTATTCCGCGAAGATATCTCACTCAAATTCACGTTGCAGTAATTGCGCTCCGGCACAATGCAATATAATGCACCGGCTGCATCCGAGTAAATAAAGAAAAATGTATTACCCATCACACCGTTTTTATTGCCGCCCCGTTCTATCGGCAATCTATTATCGATGCATCACATAAATAAAGCCGTTTTATTGCCGTATAACCCTTTTCTGCCCCCCCCCTCTACGTCTATTGCTTTGCTTCGGCGTTGCTTGCCTCCACTCCCGTACACGACTGCGCAGCCAAACTTCTTTCCGCGATTCCCGCAAAAATTCGCAAAGAGAGACAGACAATCCGCGCGCCGCGTCGTCAGCCCTTGCGAAATGTCATCGAGTGACGCAAGGCGCTGAGCGAGCGAAAGAGAGAGAAAGAGAGATAGAGAGAGACTCTGCGAGACAAAAATAATAACATCGTGCAACGCATATCATCGGGCGCGCGTGATTTCCCACGACGCGGACCAGACATCACTCGCACGAGCATGCACCGCAACATTAAAGCGCTCTCTCTCTCTCCGTCTCTCTTTCTCTTTCTTTCGGTGCCGTACAGCTCGAGTCTTTCTCTCTCCGATCGATAATTGAGCCGAACTGCGGAGAAGGGGGAGAGAGAGGGCCCACTCGTTAATTCCCGAATTATGCGCACGGCGACTGTGACGTGACGTGGCATTATACGCGGCGGTGGCGGCTCGTATCGCGAACGAGTGATTTGCATCAAATTGATCGCAGAGGACCTAAGTCAACAAACAAGCGCGCACAGCTCTTTCCGTGTGTTGTATATTCCTCGTACGTTTTCTCTTTCTCTCTCTATCTCTCTCCCTCTCTCCTTCTTCTCCCGAAGCGATTTATCGCCAGCGTCCCTCCTTATTTCACATCCAGCTCATCTGACTCCTACGCCGGTTGCGCAAGAAACGCGCGCGAGCGAGGTGCACACAGCTCGTATGCAGGCAACGATTTGCCGCGTCTACCTTTCTACCGCGAAACTGCAAAAGATGATTGATGTGGGAGCGGTTTCGGGGGCTCCGTCATTGTTGCAGTCGCGCGCGCGCGCACTCGAAATCTCTCTCTTTCTCCCTCTCTCTCTCCCATGTACCAGCGGCTTTTTGCACTGCACGCTTGCGCCAGCGTGTATAGTATAGGCGACTGTACGGCGCGCGAGCGCGAATAGAACGCGAACGATGACAAAAGACCTGACGATTTGATTAAGATTCGCCCGTGCGCGTTACTTTGCACGAGAGTCACGAGGGAATGGGAGTTAGGTCTTTATTTGTCGTCTATTACGCGACGAGGCTCACGTTCTTTCGGATGCTTTTGTGCGAGTTTTCTCGTTTTTATCCTGCTTTACCCATTCGAGCTCCGCACTGTCGTTTTCAGATATATGCGTCTGCGCATAAATTATTAATGATGTCGTGCTTGTGTTTTGTTCTATCAAAACATGGGAATTCGCGTGTAATTGTTAAATATGTTAAAAAAAAACTTGAATGAATTTTGTTATACGTGTGTTACAAATACTATTTAAATAAAAATACACCATTCCAACAACTAAACATATTTGATTTTTTTTTTAATTTAAAATTTTACAATTTAAGCATAAAAATGTCTGATCCTGGTAGAAAGTTAAATATAGGTTTCATCAAGATTAAAAAAAAAGTTACGATTTGCTTGTAGTATTTTTCTTCTATACGCGAAAAAAGAATTCGGAGCTAGTACTTTTTAAGGGTCACTTTATCCCTTTCTCCCCCACTGGTATAGTGATCGTGTAACCCACTGACCTTTGTGCACGTCTTAGCCATTTAAGCGGAAGCTCGTTAAGCACGATTCAGCTGCAACGTATTATTTTCTACGATCGCTTGGTTTCGTTTGGGATATTATTCTCTCCACGAGTATCTTATACGAGCATGAAATATTGCTAATGTTTTCAAACTACCTTACAAGCCTTTTTAGTAACTTTCGCGAATACAGCTTGTATGAGACAACGTTTTAAATTCTTTCAAATTAACAACATGTTTGGTTACGATAATAACATTAGCTTTATAATAACATGTATGGTCGATTTTAACTCACTATAAATATATTTTAAAGCAAATTATTTTGATTCAAGTATAAATATCATCATAGCTTTTAAAAAACCTATAAATTATTTTATATTATAAGTTGTTATAATTGATAATTATATTAAGAATGATGTGTTATTTTCAGTATATATCTTGATATTAATATGTTATAAAATATATTATTATTAATCTCGATGTTTAATAAATTAGTACATATTAAAATAGCAATGCGAGAAATAATTGTAATAAAACATTCGGTAGAAAGAAATATTGTCATAGGTTATTTTTGTACTTGTACCTTTCTCCATTCTATAATATTATATTTTAATTCATATGAATAAAGTATGCGTTTAGTTTTATGATAATTGAGCCAGACCATGCAAACTCTTCTTTCAACGAATTAAGTAGGAAAGTTGTGGAACTGTAATATGATATCGATACTTTTATGTAATCATACTTGTCTAATTTAATGCTATGTGATTTTAAAAAATATTGTAAAAGGAATAATAACATTCTGAAATTAAAAAAAATGCATATTATTTACCTGATCTGTGGCCTAAGATTTATAGTCTAGATTCTTACATAATTTAAGCTAAATACTAAATATGAGGAAAACAATTGAAATTATTTATTAGAGAACTTTTTCCCGGACCAAACAAGAACTTACATTTTTTATTATTGATTTTCAACAAGTTTAAATATACTACTTTAGTCAACGATGGATCTTACTACTATTTGACTCATATATTAATAAATATAGGTATAATAAATGTATATTAATAAAATAGGTATCAATGTCTTATTGCACATGAAAATTGTGCTACTCTTCAAGAAGAAATTTTATACTACAGCATGATAACGATCACTATTCGTACGAGGTTGTGGAAATAAATGTGGATGTTACATGCGCTGTCTCAATTTCAAAGTTCACGTGCATTTTATCATGAGATCCAGTATGATGGTATTTAATTTATGTCGTTTAAAACTTCTAACATTATGACAAGTGGCTAGGCGGTGGTCGGCAAAGAAAACCATATAATATTGAAAAATTGGAGACAATACAATGTAAGGCATATCCGGAAACATGGTACCTTTTGCATTCAGTACTTTTTATCGAATCATTGCCAAATTACTAAGCCCCATGAAACTCTTTTAGCCGCAATTGAATTTGACTCATAAACTCGGCTGCCGCGCCAAATACAGCTTGCTTCATTATTATATAAATACACATCCATTTTGTAAACGACGACGAGGGATCTTCGAAGAAGTCAATTTCCTAATCAGAACAGATTATCCCGGCAATGCGGAAAGACATTACCCGGCGATCTGTACGCACTCCGCAATTTGCTGAATTACTTCGGCTAGTATGGGAGGCGTCCCGACGCGTGTGTACGCACTCACGCTCGTCGATTTGTTATTTTATGGATACAGCACGGCCGCGCGGGATGAATAAATCACGAGTACTCGGTATACTATAGCGTAAACCACGCGCTCGCGCGAGAGTTGGAGATATAGCCGACCCTACGCAGCGTCGGCCGTTACCACTTCAGGAGCGCGCGAGAGGGGAGAGAAGGGGGTATGAGGAAGATGTGAAATTACTATACGGTGTGCCGAAGGAAAGAAGTCGAAAAGGATCGTTCTTGCGCGCACCAGCTCACAGCCCGTTCTCTCTTTTATACTTGTGTATAGTAAGTATTATATATTTGTTCTGCGTAATATCTCGGTGCCCGCGCATGGAATATATCAGGTTGAACCGGCACGATGATCTTTGTTTCTCGTTTCCGGGGATAGGGTACGATTCGGCGAATGCATCGCTGCTGCCGTGGCCCGCTATATATACGCCCACTTTATAACGAAGCCGCTTCATCGCGTTTCCTCTTTTCCTCGAGTTCGAGTAGAAGTAGGAGGAGGAGGAGGAGGAGGAGGAGATCATTCGATTTTTGCTGGGAACCGAGGGAGGATGGACGAGGGTGGCTATACTTTAATTAATTTAATTATTGAGCGCGGGAAGTCAACTCGCGCGCTCTTTCCCTCTCTTTCTTCGCTTCCCGGCCGCAATTACGAGTGGTTTTTCGGCGATGAAGACAGTTCGAGGAGGAAGAATGCGCGCGCTGCGAATTTTTCTCATTGACCAAAGATTGTTTTAGGTTGACTTTCATTATAGATATTTCTCACTGCTGGCCTTGGCTCTTTCTATCTCTCTCTCTCTCTCTCTCTTTGCCAAAGAATGAAATGTGCGTGAGATGTATAATTAGTATTTGTTCCTTCAATTCACGTAGTGTTTTGTTCTTTAACCTTAGTACTTCTTTAAATTGCAGGGATTCGAGCCTACATTACTGGTGAATTTCATTTGCTGCAAAACTGATGAAGTTCTTAAACAAGAGTACAGTTCACGTAAGTAAAAAAAATACTAAACTTTAATGAGAATCGTAAGGTGTTTTCAGAATTCAATTTCTTTGCAATCAATATTTTTTAAAAATAAAATAAAAATCTTTTATAAAAGCAACTCTGTACCTATTGTTATTATTAAATAATAAATATATTGACAACAAAATTCTTAGCACATTATGTGTATAGATGATGTATAAAGAACTTTTAAACAGTCTAACATGAAAATTGATGTAACGAACACGGTATATAGAAAACAAACTCTTTGATAAAAATATCGAGAAAGCGTCTCTTTCAATCGACGCCTATATATACACTTGAAGCGAGTGTACGTACACATACTATACCATATACTTTCTTCACCCTTATATACTCGAGCGCGTATCTCTCTCGCATCTCTCAGAGGCTGCCCAAGCTACACGAGCGTCGGGAAAATAAAAGCAGCGGGGACGCGCGCTGTGGGTGTGCGGAGCGAACAAGTCCAAAAGTATAATGAAGAGTAAGGCAGTAGCGGTACGAATGAAGTTGTTTCCTAAGTGCTCGCGCTAGAAGGAGAGAGACGTGCGCTCATCTCGCTCGTATATACGTTCTATATATACATGCAGTCGGCAAAAGAGAAAGAGAGAGAGAGAAAGAGAGAGACGCGAACGCAGAGCATCCCTTCGTTTACTAATTCCCGCTGCGTAGCGAGATAAAGCTAGAGCGGCGGTCGTGTAACGAGCGACGCGCCGGGGACTTAAAAAGGAAACGAGGATAGGATAAAACTCTCTCTCTCTCCTCTCTCGCTCCCTCCCTCTGAAAGAAGAGGAGGAGATGACAAGTCGTCGGAGGAAAAGGAGGTCCATCTCTCTAGCGTTAACCCCCTCTGCCTACCAATTGCTACGCTAGACCCATCAGAGCCTCCCCCCGCGAGCAGCAACGGTCCTTTTTCGCCCCCCCCCCTCCCTCCTTCCACCCACAGCGTCGGTATAACGGCGGCCGGGCTGGAGAGTCTGAAAAAGAGTATTTAAAGTGACGTCACGGAAGACGAGAGGGAAGCGCGCGCGGAGGCGAACGAGGCGCGAGCGAGACGGAGGGAGTAAGTAGGAAAGGAGATGCTTTAAGACGCTCAATATAAATACTCGCCAAGAGGAATGGGGGGAGCTTGCGGGGAGAGAGAGAGAGAGATCGAGTAAGAGAGAGAGAAGGAAAAAGGGTTGCTTCCCTTCGCGCCGAGACTCTGGCCGCGCCACCCCCCCCCCCCTCCCCGAAAGGGGAGAAAGAGAAATAGAAGAAGACAAAGAGGAGTGGAGAAGAAAATCGAAGGAAGAAGAAGGAAGAGCGAGGCGAGGCTATATGAAGCAGCGACGCGAGGAGGGAGAGAGGGGGTGGGAGGGAGGCGACGGCGGAGCCTGGAAAACTCACCCCTTTTCTTGCTTACCCTCGCTCGCTGTTTAATTGCATCTTACTTTCGAATTTTCCGCGTGGTGCTATCGATCGAGACACGCGCACACGGGCGCGAAGCGAGAGAGAGAGAGAGAGAGAGGGCGAAAAAGACGGCTGTGCCGGCGAGTGGGTGGGGGCCTTCGTTTGCGTCTTATCTCTGACGGCACCGGTGAACTCGCTCGCCCTCCCTCTACCACCCTTACGGCTCTTCTTCTCCCTTTTTCCTCCTCTATCTCTCTCTTTCTCTCTCTCTCTCTCTCTCTCTCTCCCTCCTTCCTCGCACTCGTTCTCTATACACGCGTCTGTATATGTGTAAGTATACGTGTGTAAATGTGTACGTCCCTCGGCGAATACCCGGCAAACACGCGCGCGTACGGACTATTTAAAACTACGCACGCCGCTGCTATATACGCTGCTGTGCACGCGGACTAAAAGTTTCTCGCTGGCGTTCAATTTAATGGCTTTGTAACGCTTGGGGGTTATATCCGATCGAGCCTGCTTTTTTGGATTTTTTTCCAACTGCGAAGACTACTAATGAGCTTAGATTGTGTAGAATGATTTGTATGTGAATTTTTTTTTATGTTATATGTATAATCAACAGATGAGAAATGATAACGATAATGTCTATTCATCACAAGGTAAGATCAAAGAATTATTTTTAACTGTATCCCACGTCGCTATATATCTTGGAAATTATCTCTGTAGTACAAGTTTTAGTTGAGACAAATAAGTATACCATTATCTTTAAAGCAATATGTGGTAGAAGAAAATTGTAATAATATATGTTCCAAATAATGGATTCTGCAAGATCATAGCAGTAAAAGACATACTTTAAAAATCTGACTAATATCAGTTAAAATTAAAAAACATTTGCAATTTGCCTATAATTTAAATAGAGATATTGTAAAATCTTGAAAACAAACCAAATATTATAAAGTATTACATGAAATATTACGAAATAATGTCTTATTATGTAAAGTATCTGCATTTCCGGCGCATTAAAATTATAATGAAAAATCAAATTTAATAATTTAAAGTGGCAGTCGACGTTAGAAAAAAGGCGAATTTACACATCGTCGCGTTTAATTTAAAAAGTAAAAGACTGCGCAAGCGGCTCTTTTTAAAAAATTAACGCGGCAACGTAAAAACTTTTACTGCGTAAGGAGGCGAAAAAGGAAAGCCTGGGCGCGCGGGGGAGAGAAAGGGAAAAAGCTACGCGCACGGAGAGACGGAGAGGGAGAGAAAGAGACGAGAAGGCGAGCGAGAGAAAGATGCGAGTGTACGCGCGCGCGCCCTCGAGGTAAGGAGGGAATTAGAGAGGCCAAGGGAGAAGGAAAATGAGCGCGGAGCGAGCGAGAGAGAAAACGAGTATACGGAGCCAGGGCCGACTTAACCAATTTCAAGAGGCACGTACGACGCGAATCCCATGAGCGAGTATATAGGAGAGAGAGAGTGAGAGAGAGAGGGTGTGTAGGTGGAAGACGCGCAAGGGGGAGAGGCGAAAGGAGAGTATACATGCGGGAGGGAACGCGCGCGCGTGGGATGGCACGGGGGATGTGTTTGTTTTTCCGCGCTTTGCTACGCTCGGGCGCGCCGAGACTCTTTATACGGTCGGGGGATATTAAGGAGGGAAAACGCGAAATCGAGCTGATCTTATTCCGAGTTGCGCGTACATTCTCGTTCGCGCGCACGCAAGCGCACGCGAGTGTGCCCCGGCGCGCAAATAAACCTCGGCCTCTTTCTGATTTCGATGCAAATTTCAGACTCCCCTGCGATTCTTCTTTATTTCAACATTAACGAAGGATTAACAGCTCGTTAACAATGAACTTGCATATGTATATGTAACAAATGGGCGGTAAGTTGCATTGTGGTTTTTATTTAAAGCCAACAAACAAATAGGTGGTTTTAATTTAAGCTGAAATGCTCAAACGGCATTTTTTCCGTAAATATAGGTATGATTAGTGCGACAAGACTAGGTTTCATTATTAATGATGTCCTATACATTATATGTTGAATATTTTTATTTTCCATTGTTATTTTAGTATACTTTTTCAAGACAATTTTGACATGTTAAATGCAATAGAATTGTAAATAACAATATAATGAAATTAAGTCTTTCGAAATGCAACAAATAACATTACTGTTTAAAATCATCAATAAACAGAGATTAATTGTATACGTGTACATTGTTTTATTACTGGATCTAGTTAATATATTAAAAATACATTGCCAATTGTAATGTTGTACATTTTATCTGCCAATGAGATTAATTAACAGTACTATATAATTTAAATTTAAATAAATACCTTATTACAGATTTGTCTGAAATTTAGTAATAGAGACATTTATGGATATTCAGCTCTGCATCAAACATTATTAGGTACAATTGTAGAATGGTGTCTGTTCATTAAATGAATATACCTTTAGGATAGTATATGGTTGTAACGTTTACATATGTAGATGAATTAATCATGGTGTAGTAGAATCTGTGAAAATATATTAATTATCATCTCTACTATTGGTCCGTCAGATTTCTGTATAGAAGGTATATCTATATATTAGTAGATATAGGTTTTTTAGTTAAATGTCAAAGCCAAAATATTTTGAAATATTACTTCTCTGATACGCTATATTACTAATCTGACGAACATTTAGCAAGAGCCATTAATTATTAGTAGCTTTGAAAATGAAAAACTAGATTTGCTACTTTCATTCAATTCACCAACACACAGTGCACTATATTTTGTATAAATTATAAAAATCAATACAATCTGAGTTTTATGATCTTTAAAATTTCAATAATTTGAAATTATGCATGAACAGTCTATATATTAACTATTTTATGATAATCAAATTTTGACAAAAACTTTGTATATATGATGTAGTTTATAAACAATTAAAATTTTATTATATAGATTAATACATTCAACAAATCTATAATGACTGTCTCGTCTTGAAAATCGTCGAAAATTCGACCACGCTACATCTAATTTTGTAACTTTACAAGTTAGTAAAAATCACGACAATAGCGAGGATTTTTTTCCATGCGCGCTCGTTGTGTCGGCTGTGCGCGCGCGCTCTCGTCTAGTTATTGTCATTTCGGTCGCCCGGCCCATTGTTTTAACGGCTCGATAAACCAACTTTCGCGGATCCGCGAGTCCGGGTTCTCTTCGTTCCACTCGTCTCTATCTCTCTCTCTCTCTCTCTCTCTCTCTCAACCCTTGATAACGCACTCGTATGGCTGGGCAGGGACAAAGGCCCCCGGGGGCCGGCATTTTTTTCACAATGCACTCCTTAGACTTTAAGATTCCGAGATTTTAGCGCTGAATGTTTTTTAAGTAGCGCAACGCACGCGCCCTGCTTACCCTTAAAAGAAGCGTCTTCGCTTAATTTCTGTCCGCATTTTTCTTTTCGGACGGCTAGAAATGTTTATTCGAACATTAAAAGTCGCAGAGGGGCTTTGTTTCGCCGGGGCTTATTTTTACTATCTTGGCTAAAAAGACCGGGAGTGGCTAATCCGCAACTTTTAATGCGTGAATTTTACTATTAAGATTATATCAATCGTACTGATTTATAAGAAAAACATACATTTATTGTCATGACGATTATTTATTCGTGATGTAACGGTAACTCATGAAATCTGAATTATATATCATTGGAAATTTTCAAATTATTTTAAAAATGTACATTTTACATGTACAGAAAAATCTATCCAGTAGTGACGAATATAAAAATTGTAAAGTTATGAGTCTAGACATTCGTTTATATATTTTTATAAGTGCGAGTGTTGGTAATCATTGAAAAAAACAATCAGATACAACAACAGAGTACAATTACATATGCAAGAGACAACTGAGATGTACATAGCTGATTAAATTATAACACTTCATCTAGCTCAGACTGCAGCACACTATTGAAAAATCTTTTGCAACCTGGTTAGTTAACGAATTAATTTCGCACTCTGATCCTTTAAACCGTCTTTGCTATAAACGTTTCAAAATCCATTTAATTGTAAAAATAAAGTTTGAAAGATCTAAATTCGATCGCCTTACGCATCATCCATAAAATCTCACCATCGAAAGTCTATATCTCCCGCTCTTGCATGCACATATAATATAAGAACCTCGCTCTCTCTCTCTCAGCATCCTCGTCGTCACACTCTACTCCGATATCATCGAGCGATCGCTATAAATCACGACAAATATATGCAAATTCCCGTTCAAACAGTCGCGTTCACGCATGCGCACGCTTGTGCAAAAACTCATGCACACGCGACGGCGACGACGCTGCCGCCGGCGACGACGACGCATTACGAGATTACGCAACGACGGTGGTGCGAGAGCGAGCATTAATTCCCCGACGACCTCCACCCTCCCACGATCGTTAGAAATCTGGTTTTTGCCGGGGGGGACCTTAGGCGCTGTGCTGCTGCTGCTGTCTCTCTAGTCTCTCTCTCTCTCTCGTACGCAAAAAATGTCCTAACTTCTAATTAGAAGCCATCAGAAATTTCACGGGCTCCGGCGGTGGCGGCGTCTCCGCATTCGCCCCCTTATATTTTTAATCAATCCGTCACTGCGCCGTACAGCACGCGCGCGGGTGCGCGGATGGGGTGTATATATATATATATATATATATATATATATATATACGTATATACATATATTGGAGCGAGAGCAAGAGAGAGAAAGAGCGAAAGAAAGAGGGAGCAGGCGCGCCGAGGCGGGGGTGGCGAGGTTTCTTCCTTAGTTCCCTTCCTCGCGGGCTCGTATTTAAAACCTCGAGGCTGATGAACGCCGCGGCGGCGCGCGCCTGTATATAGGAATACGCGCGCGTATATAGATATATACGTATAGACGCGCGAGCATGTACAGCCCGGCGACTCCTCAGCCATCGCCCTCTCTCTCTCTCTCTCTCTCTCTTGCTCTCTCCTTCTTTCCTTGCCTCCTTTTTGCCTCCTCCGCGACGAACGCCAGCCACCCCCGGCGACTCTCTCTCTCTCTCTTTCTCCTTTTCCCCGCGCCAGCTCTTACCGCTCGGTCGGAGGCACGTATATACAAGGGCTCTCGCGCGTCTTACGACCACCAGCAGCACTGACGCTGGGCTCTCGCGCGCGCACACGCATACGACGTCGTCGTTACGATTATACGTGTATGTACTGCTGTATATATATGTGTGAGATAGAGTGTGCGAATTCTTCTTCGGGATGTGTATGTGTGTATATAGATGCGGGTGACTGTGCGCTCGGGCGCTTGACGAATGCCTTTAATCACCGATTGTTTCGTTCCCGCGAGCGAGCGCGAGAGATCCATTTTATTGCGCGGCTTTCGAAAGCTCACCCCCTCTACCCCCTTCCGCACGTACCAACGCATGGAAGAAAAATGCCTGTTTTGCATTCGGGGCTTTCCTTCTGTTTGTCGATTGTGTACGAGGTATTTTTAGAGGAATTTTCGTTTCAGGGACAGGAATTACGAATAAAGTTGTTCTACCTTGCTGAAGGAGTCTTTGTGGTTGAAGCAAAACATTCGTATGTGTTCATGGCCGTAGCTCTTTGTTTTGGAATTCTAAATAGTTTTTGTATTAGTTCAGAGAATACTCTAATTAATACTTGTGATGAAGAGGTTGCTTTTTGAAAAGAATGGACTGTCATTTATGAACCAAAGAACTATTTCACAGTTTGGTATTATTATTAGACCTTGCATACTCTACGCAAAAAAAGTTTTGCTTGTAGCAGTGTCTCCTGAATTATCGATTGGAAAGATATAAAAAAGGTATTTAAGAAGAAACTTTGCAACTGTTCAAAATCAATAAAGTTTATAAATAAAACGAAAATTCCAATAAATAGAAAAGTGTGAAAAATTAGAAATATTCAAATATTTAAATGCTTAAATCCATTAATTATTTCTTCAACCATTTTCTTTTCAACTACTTATAGTTAAAAAATTGTTACATTTTTAAAATGAGTGCACTGTTACACGTGTTATCTGATCATGTGAATGCAACTAAGTCTCCGTTGAATGTCGTCGCAAATGTTTCAATTTCGTTTCGTAACCCATCTACGTCTGCAGATATGCCCACGTCTTTGTCGTTGACATATACGTTATATACGCTCTTGAAGATCTAGTTCATGCAAGTGATGGACACTTTAGGACCCTTTCTTGAAGGAGAGTTAGACTTCCTCGAAATACACAACCCATAAACAGTATTCTATTATTATTTTATTTAAATACTAAATAACTTTTTACTTTTTATTATAATAAAAGAGAAACAATGAAATTCAATACATATATATGTGTAAATTATTATACTGTCAATCAAACTATCCATGACTTAAATTTTATAGTATACGCGTAACTGTCTCATACAAATATTATTTAAGGTAATAGATCCGACGCTTGAACAATAACCACATTCATTTCAGACCAACTGCCAAGAATTCCCAAAATAACTTGCCTATAAATCGACGCTCTGTGTCCACGCCGCGCCCGAAATTATAATTTCAAATAAGCGCGGCCGCTAGCCAGCTCTGTTCCTCACCCTTACATATGTATATACATTATACACACATATACGTATATACACCAGGCTCACAGCTCGTCGATCATTATTCATCCTTGGCAAGCTAACGAAAAAAATCACGCATGGGCCCACACACGCGCGAACAATTAACGCTGAGCAAGCGCCCTCGCTTCGGCGCACATTATATATATATATACATATACACACACGCACGTACGCAGTTACGTACATACGTATATATATATATATATATATATATATATACGCTGGAGCATGCGCGCGCTAGAAAAAATCGATCCTGCTGCTACTGCTTCTGCTGCTGCCGATGACATCAGCCGGTGATTAGAATTGAGGGAGGGAGCGTGCTCGACACACGACGCGAGCATATATAAAAGCTCACCCACCGTCTCTATATCCTTAATTCGTTGCGGCGCGGATATATATACACGTGCGTGACTCGCGAGCTCGCGTGCGAGGCTACATATATATGTGTGTATGTTTTCTTCCTACACCACGCGTGCGGGTGAATGTGTGTATACACCTTCGATTTCACCCCTCCTGATGCGGAGCGCATATATACTCGCGCTTCATGAGCTGCTCGCGAGTTTTTCGAATTTCAAGACGTCGGAATAAGGCTGGCGTTCTTTTTTTCCCCCGCTGCGAGCGTAACGACATTGTAGGGGGGCGAGAGCGTGGAATTAAATTAAGCTTGGGATGTGTGCTTGATGGCATGTGATATTTCAGACGGTTCTCGGAGGTTCTTATATGTATGTATGCATGTGTTGCAGAGTAATATGTTTACTGAAAAGGACAAATGTTCGACTTGTAGTTAACACTTACTTTATGTATCACTCTTTTTGTAAAATATGAAATTAATAATATATAAATAAAAAAAAACAAATGTCAGAATAAGAAAATTTTACAGCATTTCAGTTGAGTATAATTTTCGTGCTAAAAGTTTTATTTATAGATCATGTAAAAACAAAACACAATTTGAATTTACATAATTGCTAATTTAAAAATGCGAAATCTTAACGTTTATGGCTTCCATAAGCGCAAAACTTAGATACCCGACGAAACTCACAGCGTGTTTCTCCCCAGCCTTCGCCCACGCACGTGGATATACCTATACACAAGACTATTACACATTTAACGCTCACGTTTGTTATAGGGCTGCTTTCTATCTCTCCTTCTCCCCCTTCACTTAAACGTCTAACCTTCTTTCTCTTTTTCGTAGTCATCCACTTTTGGCTTTATATTCTCTACTCAGACTGTCTTGATCGCGTTTCCTGATGTGTGTGCGTGACTCGATGTGAATATGAAAGATTGACATTTAAAATCTAATTTTCGTAAACAAATGCCCACGCTAGGTATATACGAAGGATTTCATTAGAAGCACTGTTTAATAAAAAAAAATTACTTTATCCTGCTTTATTAAATAAAATCGTATTTTAAATTTAACGATTACATTTTGTATTCATTATCGAAAAAATTGGAACACCATTTTTTTAATTTTCAAAAACTATTATTTACATTTTATTCATAATGTAAAATATTTTTAAACCAAAGTAATAATAAACAATCCAAAGTTTTTATGTATGAAATTCGATAAACAAAAGCTCTGTAAATACTTTTATTTTGCGTTGGTTTATAAGGTATTGTATAATTTTATTTGAATAAATTGAACAACAGTAATTAAAGCACAAATTAATATTAAATAAATTTAATGAACATATAACGTCTGGCATTGTAAATTGAATTTAACTCTGTATATCACATTGAAAGCAGATTCTATCTATTTCGCACAACACAATGAATAACCAATAAACCATCAGTAAGTTTATTTTATCAATATTCTTTTCGTTATGTTACAATCAAATATTAATTTGTTTTGACTGCACCGAACAATAATTCGTATCGGCCTCATACATTTTCAAGTTGAACTTGACTAAAATAGAGCAGATCCAAACGAAACGAAAACAAAAGAAGCACACACATACACACACAAAAGAGGAACACCACAAGCATTCAGTGCTCGGAAATCGGACGGTAATTGAATTACCCGCAGCGCTAATAATTATCCGCCTCTGCAAAGCGCCGTGGCCAGACTTCCTCCTCCCCCTAACCGATTCATAATCGGTTGAGAATCTTCAGTTGCCCTTCTACACGCGCTTTCATTCACGCTGAGTGAGAATGACGCGCTGCAAAGTTATATATATAACGCGCGACATAAGACAACGCACACGGTTCAGAGGATAATTACACGTAAAGAAAAAGAGGGTCGAAGGAGACCACACGTGTGCGGGAGCACACACATCGATAACGAAGATCGCTCCCGTCGGACAATGGAGGCTCAGAGAAGGAGAGAGAGAGAGAGACAGAGATTCTTTACGAGCACGTGTATAGGTTACACGTGCACATACACATTTTATGTATCTATATATATATATATATATATATATGTACACGAGGCTCGCTGGTGCATGACGGAGACCGCAGTCCACATCCGGTTCGCCGACGGCGGCAGCGGCGACACAGCGGATTCGGACGCTGGAGGTATATACGCGCGCGCTGCTCTCTCATCTCGAAAATAGTTTTCATCAGCCTCCGGCCACTTTATTTCTTCTAGCTTCCTTTTTTCGTCTCTCTCTCTCTCTCTCTCTCTCTCTCTCTCTCTCTCTCCTCACGAGTT
The DNA here is from genome assembly GCA_035583055.1 of Torymus tubicola. Classification (NCBI taxonomy): domain Eukaryota; kingdom Metazoa; phylum Arthropoda; class Insecta; order Hymenoptera; family Torymidae; genus Torymus; species Torymus tubicola. The sequence continues at coordinate 23,273,990 of JAWWEQ010000010.1, read as the reverse complement.
TGCGTCCCCCTTTTTTTCGGTCGACAGTGCGTTTTGTTTTTGTAACGGATATGGGACGACTTTCTTCGCACACGTGGGAGAGAGAGTGCTGCGATCAGTTTTGTGGTCCGAGATCCGAACGTTTTCGGATACGTGAGTGGAAGAGAAAGAGAGCGAGTGCTCGAAATTTGGTACAAAAGTGGAGAATTTTTTTGTCGTAAACAAAAGACTTGGGTGACCGATGCAACGCTTTTTTTCGCTTATGTAAGACTGTGACTTTGTATTCAATTTCGTTTATTCGGATGATAGAGTTGCTCTATATCACCAATTTTAATTGGTTTGCGGAAAGAGAATGCTTTTTACATTGAAGAATGATACTGATGGATTTAAAGAGTGTGAACGATTTTGTTAAGTTTACTAACGAAGTGGAAGAGAAAATTATACAGTCACATAATTTTAATTGATTTCTGTAAAAATAATTAGATTACAGATGTACGTAATATAAAGTATGATCAAAAAGAAAGTTATTAATTTTATTTAGTATGGATATTATTATTTATAATATAATAATGTGTATTGGCATTTGAAATGGATCGTTACGATTATGTTTGTCATAAGTATGCGATATACAACGGTAGCTTTAAGAATATGCATTTGCTTATACTAGAATACACTCGTCACACTTGAACGGAGCACCTTTTATACACAAGCGTCCGCCAAGCACTTTTCGCGCGCTAAGTTGCTAAAGCGATGAAGGGAGTTATCGAGTAGAAATGAAAAGATTCTCTCCTTCCCTCTCTCTCTCTTTCTGTCTCACTCTGCCCGTTTTCACAAAACAATCGCCTTTTCCATTTAGCCAGAGCGAGCAAGCGCTCGCGCGACTCAAGGAGCTCGCCAAACAACCAAAGAGACCGCGAATCGTCGGACAGTCCTATCTCCTCGACGGTACCATCGTGCGCCTCGTCTCGCTTCTATCTCTCTCTCTCGCTCCTTGGCTCTACACGCGATACTGTTCCTCCGTTTCTCATTGTCGGGGGAGGACGGCAACGGGGAGGCGGAGGAGGGGGAGGGTGCTCCTTTCGTCCGTTTTCGTCCCGCGCGCGCAAAGCCAGGGCTACCAACATTACGGCACAATCGGCGGTTAAGCTGGGCATTGATTTTGCGTATACAGTTCCGCGCGTCATTTGTGTGCGACGTGCTCCTGCCTCTCCTTCGGCCTTCTCCTCTTCTATCCCCCTTTAGCGAACACAGATTTCCTTCAAGATATATACAGGCCAGTACCTCCCGTGAATGCCCTCTGTGTACAGGGTGCGACAACAATTTTCGACCCTCCTCGCTTATAGCAGAGCGCGCACTATACTCTGATGCTTACTCCACTTTCCTTGTATTCGGACAGGGAATTTCGATCGTGATACTTTTTATTTTTACGGTAGTTCTCATTTGGATTTTCATCGCGATTTTGCAATCGCTGACGTGGATTCTAACCGGTGAATATTTTCTACCTACACTGTTAGAAAACTTCCATATATATAGGAATATACTGTGTTTACATTTTGAGTTTCCAAATGTATACATTATATATCTATATATATGAAAGTTTTCTTACAGTGTAGTTTTATCAACGTGTTATCAATATAGTCTAGCTCAAATTACTATATAAGCTTACGAATTCAAATTATATAGAAAGACATGGGCGATTATTTGATATCCTCGCTATTGTTTACAATTTACGAAAATATGTTAATTAAAACTGTGTTACATTGAGACAACTATAGGATATCTTTATAAATTAAGTGAAATAATCAATATTTTATCCGACCTATAGTAGCAAAAATATAAAAAAATCTATTTTGATAATATGTCCCACTTTGTACGAAATATGAATAGAGTTAAATAGACACTGAACATGTTACTTTTCGCTGTAAATGCATTTGAAGTTTTATACGTAATTTTTTTACGTTTAATGAAAGTATACGAGTCTAACGACATTAACAATAGTTAAGAGCGTAAAATATTATTTGACCAATAATCTTCGTGAACGTCGACTACAGCTTAGCCAACTCGCCCTAATCCGGTGCACACACGCGGCGGCACAGCGATGTACAGCCAGAGATTTCGCGAGCGATTACGCCGGGGTTGCGCGCACATATCGACGGGGGGGAAGGCAGGGGGGCTAGCAGCCTGGGCCAAGATGCACGTTCGACCATAAGACGCGAACGGCGAGAGAGGAGAGAGAGAGAGAGAGAAGTGAGAGAAGCGAGAGGGAATCAACTCTGCTCTTTCTCTCTCGCTCTCACCCTCACCCACACACGCACGCACACAGCGGTTGCTTCAAGATCCGGACGGTAGTGTGCCGGGATTGTACGTACGGGGCTTCCGAAGAAGAAGAAGACGGAGAGAAGACGTCGGTGGCACACACATACACACATAGTAAGAGAGAGAGAAGGAGATACTGCGATTCCCATGGTGTCGGTGTGGATGGATGCCGCGCGGCGGTATCTCCTACCCTGCTCGTGTCCGCGCTGCTGGGTGGGAGAGGCAGCTGCCGCGGCTAAATACCTCAGGATTGTTACTATTGCCGCCCTTCGCCACCCACCGCCACCCCCTTCCGTCCCTCTCCTCCTTCTTCGCCTTTCCATCGTCCACATTCGCAGGAGAGTAAGACGAACCGAGAGTGAGTGAGAGGGAGGCGAAGCTCCTTTGCCGTTGCTGCTACTACCCACCCGACCCCCCGCGGGTTTTCTGATGGGGTGGAATGGGTTAATGCTATTGATTCACGCGCTGCACAGAGGCGAGCTTCTGCCTCTCTCGTTTCCTTACTGAGTGAGAGAGTGAGAGGAACGGCCACTGTTTGACAGTAACGGATCTTGCTGTGCCGTTCTCGAGTACAGAGGAAGAGGGAGTGAGAGGATCTGTATAGGGAAGAGAGAGAGAGAGAGAGAGAGAGAGAGAGAGAGAGAGTAGCGGCCACTGCTTCTGGGGGAAAATGCAGATTCACACGTAGGACGAATCCAACATTTGTCTGTGTGCACACCTCTATCTTATCGTTATCTTCTTTTATCGTGCTATTGAAACTATGTGTTAACGCTTTTATGATCTCGGATACATTAATTCGCCAAACGAAAATCTTATTTCAATATACGATTGAGAATAGAATTTTAAAGGGTAGTGTGATTGAAATTTATTAGAAAAAAAGTGGGAGATACTAAAATTTAAATGAATTTAGAACACATATGCTCTATATCCACTAATGTAGCTTATAGTTTTAATAATGATATTTAAGAATCTGTTGAAAATCCAATCAAACTATAACTACTGTACCTTTAACTAGAATCCAATATTATTCATTTACCCAATTAACTACTCAATATATGGATATTCTGATTAGAATAATATTTCTGATTGATATGTAGATTATCACTACGATATTTTTATAAAATTTTTTAAATAATTTTTCACTTATTCATTAGTAAGATGATAAGCATTTATAAGTGTTCGTGCATTTATAAGTTTAATGAAAACAAAATAGTTTTTTTTCCTTTAAAGATGTCGATGCCGAGGTCCTTTAGGGTTCCTCTTCAAGACTTTTAATGATGTAAAAAAATTACATGTTAGCGGTGTAAGTTTAAAGGATCGCTAGTCAATGATATTTCATTAGTAAAATTTTAGTTCTGTAATAAACTTTGAATAATATAAAATATAATTAAAACCCCAAGTGTTCCCTTTGTTCAAAGTACAAGTGAAAAAAACAAACGCGGCCAGTCGCTATGTATCTTTTTCGAAGCCAAGAACGACGATGCATATTTTATCAACGTCTGTTATCGCGATAATGAAGTAAAATGACTTTTGCTAGAACAATCTATGCGAGACGACGACAAGCGACGACAGAGGAGTCCGCGTAACACAATACCTTTCAAAGTATGTCACGGATCGTGTTTTCTTGAAAGTCCCGAAGTGAAACAGAGTCCTGCCTTGAAAGATCGGAAAATCCTTAAAAAAAAAAAAAATATATGACAGCACGCCAACCTTGCTTCTCCGTGCGTAGTACGCACCGATTGGTGCTCAAGTAATTCAACCAGAGAGATACTAAAATCATTTTCAATCGCCTACTTGCCGCGCGCACGGGAGAGTTATGTTTCCTCGTCGCCTATCACACAATGCGTTCGAGCTTATCCGCACACTCGCGTACTAACCGCAAAAAGCTAATTATATGGTTTCTTTCGTTTTTTGTTCAATATGACATTAATTTTAACATGTTATACACTGGTGCCACTTTTAGACATTCTAGCTCACGAACGTGTCGATCTCTAGTGTCGCGGAAAGAAAAGCAAATTATGAGGAATCCTTTTTTTCTCAAAGATAGCCGCATAACGAGCTGTTGCGTCTTTATAGCTCTTCTCTGCGAATTCCAATAAAAATTGTGTATGAAAAATTTTATGCCGGACATTAATATATTCTAGTTTGCAAAATATTCTATCTTTAAAAGTTATACTTATCAAATCGAAGACTATTTTAAAAAAAACTAATTATTATATTCGCGAGAAAACTTATTTCAGGGAGAATCATAAACGAGATTCGATAAAGAGGACCGCATGTTCATTTTTAGTCGCAAATCAGATTGAGGCTCGCAAAACGACATCATCCCTTTATTCACGTATTCATATAATGCCAGCTAAATGACACGCCAATTGATTTATCCCTGTCCAATCAACCAACTTTCCGTCGAATAAAGTTTCTATTTGCGAAAAAACGCAACGATCGGCAGGCTATTGTAGGAATTCGGAATAAAACAGTAACGACAAAAGTTATAATTGGGAAATGCAGTTGGCAACAAAGTTGCGTCTGTGCGTTATATCTCACTTAAAGGTCTCAGCGAAGCCCGCGAGGAACTCACCGATCTCGTTACGGCGATTATGGCCCCCTTTAATGCACAAAAGAACCGATTAACCTACGCGGCCAAACTTGGGGTTTATTTATACACGCGCGTTATCTCCGGCGAAATCCCAAGTCCCGCACGCGCGCGCACTTTCGCCTCGGTTGCACCGAAATCCAAGGGTCCGCCGCGTCGCCTTTGCTCGGACTTTCCTTCCGCTCCTTCTCCGCTTGCTCGACAATGAAGTCGTACTGCGCGCGGAAGGATGGCGATGGGGTGGACTCGCCACACACCGCCGCATGCAACTTCGCAATTCATCAACGCGCTCGCGCACTATCGCCTGAGAAATCGATTCGCTGGTCGCGCTCGCTCGCTTCTACAGTGTCCACGGAATACGCTGATTTACAAGACAAAAACGTCCTCCTTACGCTGCTTGCTGTGGGTGTATGTGTCTACATACATATATGTATATAGCTTGCGCAAGCGAGGAATAAACGCGCAGGGAAACATTTGTTTTCTGTCAAGCAGTTGGCTTGCGTCTCGGCGATGGGGAATGGAAAAAGTATGTGTCTCGGCGGTGCTCGGACACAAAAGTAACAGCGGCATTGTGTGTCTTTCCGTGAAAGACTGGGTCATCAAGGAATGTCAAAGAACAGAGCAATATAATGCTTCTTCTGGGGAATAAAGTTCAAAGTTCTAACTCTTGTGAGGTATAAATTGAAACAATTCTATATTGATTTTTTATTCATTATAACTTTTACAAAGCAAAACTATTATTATTAATAAATTGTTAAAACTGTTTTTCTATCATTAGCAGACAATTAAATATTTTGATTCATCCCTTTATTTATGTATATTAAAAGAATCATATGATTATACAAAGATTCATACAATCATAAAGACTTGAAAAAGTTTAGTTTAAAAATACAGCCATGACAATAAAGAAAAAAATGTATTCCCACAGAGTTGAAAAACCTTCAAAATGAAAATCCCGAGGAATACCATTCCTACAATTTTGACCTACGCTCGAATGAAATAAAAAAAGGCAAAAGCGCGAGCAGGCAGGCACACGTGCGAACGAGGGAGAAAAATTCGTACGAAGTGCTTGCCGACGAAGATTATAAAAGGAAGCCGAGCGATTAAACGATGAGCGACGCGGGCACGATAGTAACGAGTATCGTACGTGGGGTGGCTGTCGCTTCTCTTCTTCTCCCTTTCACTCTTTCTTTCTCTCTTTCTCTCTCCGCACCTGATCTCCGTCTCTGTCCCGCGATCCTCGAGGAGCCGACGAAGATGACGACTTTCTTCGTAACGAACGTCACGTCCCTTTCCTCTGCCACCCGTCGTTTATCTCCTTCGCTCTTTCTCCCTCTCTCTTCTTTCTGCCACTCGTTCCTTCGCGCGGCCGCCGTGCGACATCTACCCTCCTCCCTTCTCTCTCTCTCTCTCTTTCTCTCTCCGCGAGTTGGCGGGCGCGCGGGGACGCAAAAAATTAAAAACAAACAGCCGAGACGTCGACCGAAGCATTGTCCAATTACAATAATGAGACGATCCTCGTTACGGAAACTCGAGAGAGCGACGACGCTTCGATGAAAAATGAAACTGTGGAAAAGCTATATATTGCTCCCTCTCTTTTCCTACAGTAGTATAGCAGTGTGTATATACATATATAGAGAATACGGCGCTACTACGCGCGCGGCGCCGCCACGTTATTGCGCGACGTGTAATACAATGTGGGAATGGATATATTTGCATTTGTCGCGCGCGCGCGCGTTCACGTATATAGATATGAGACGTGAGGAGCGTGAATATATATAGACGCGCGCGCATGCGGAGCACAATGCGACGAGTGCGAGTTGTTCGCGCCTCGCCGTGCGTTCTTTCTGCGAACGCGCGCCCCGGTATCCGGCACGAGAGAGAGAGAGCTGTTCCCGTGCAATTATATCGCAGCTTTGAGGGTGAGAGGGAGAGAGAGATGCGCGCGTTCCCACTGTCGATAGAGCTATCTTCTTTTTGCGCTGCCGCCTCCCGAGCTTGTGAAGGGAATGCGCGCGAAGGCGAAGATATGATTAAAAGGGAGATTGTTTCGTTCCTTTTTTTTAATTAATTTCTTCGGTTGAAGATGCTGCCGCTGCTGCTTCGTTTTAGAATTTCATGAGTTTCGGTATAGAAAATATTTACCTCGTAAAATATACGATAATATACCAGTTCTTTTGAATAGAATCTAGATTGCAATCATTATAGATATTATGCTTTCTGTGTGGATAAGATTCCGAGAAGTGTTTTTTCGTGGAGATTTTAATATTGTTTGTTTTCAAATAAAAGTTTCAAAAAGCAATTTCTTTAAAAATGGAAGAAAAAACTAAAGAATCCGAGATTAACATAACTTACACAAAACGAATCTTTGATAAAAAAAAATTGTGTCTACAATAAAGATGTTTTAAATCGTAATATTTGTTATATTCTAGATTATAATTAATCGATTTCTGAATTCGCGGTTCTTTTCAATACTAAAGTAAAAAATGAAAGGTGGTTTAGCTTCACACTTGGGATGTACAAAGAAAACTTCACTCAATGTACTGCATCTTATATATACTACATTTTAATGCCAGTCAAATGAGAGAAAGAAAACTTTAAAATCGTTTTCTCTGTAGGTTTCAATACTTCATATAAGATGTCGCATTTGAAAAATATCCCACTCTGTCACTAAATATACGGTTTGTATAATCTTAAGCATTCAGAAAATATCGGCGAAATACCACTAAACGTTATTAAATTTTAATTCTGAAACAAGCATTTATAAGACAGGTTGTCAATTATAACGTTTATTTGTAATTATGAAAATAGCTCAGATTGAGTTCAGAAGGTTAAAATTATTAAAAATTAACTTGGTTCTTCATTAACGACTAATTAGAAAAATTAAGTCGACTAGACAAATAAATAAATAAATTGCCCAGGGCATTATTCAAATATGTTCGTTAACTAGAAGGAACAATAAGCTCGAATATATACACGATTCCACGATCGTGGCATCATCCACAATCCGGCAGTCGAGCAGCATCTCGACGTCGAATTGTAAGTCCAGGCGAGGGCGAACGAGCGAGATGGAAATAGCAGCATGTCCGGTCACCTAGCGCGTATATACACGAGGCTAGCTTATACATACACATATAGCGCGCGTTAATACGCGTACTACCCCTACATATATACGTATATATTACACAGAGAAAGGAAAGCGAGCTTGCGCGCACGCACGTCTTGGAGGAGGCAAGCGCCAGCAACAGCAGTTCACCTTATATACATACGCGTCTCCCTCTCTCTCTCTCTCTAGCTTGCGATGCTTTCCCTAGTAGTGCGATTGGAGGGTATACGGAGGGAAGATGTGCCGCCCCTCTGCGGCTGGACACGAGAGAGCTGCCGGCGGCCTGGTGGGGGTAAGAAACTGTGAAATATCGATTAAGTTTGCCAGTAAGACAACGAACGTCCAGGGGGTGGCGGTGCTGCTGCTGCTGTAGCTTCGCCCAGCGCAACCGAGCGAGCCTGTGGGATGGCTCTGGACGCGGCTGTACGTGTGTGTGTGAGTGCATGCGCGCGCTGGCACGTAAGACAGAAGGAGGAGAAAGGGTGAAAGAGAGTGGGGAAGGTGATATGAGCATTGTATCGGGGAATTAACGGTACCCCCCCTAGCGCGCTCGGCACTACCCTGCATCCTCTCTCCATGCAACAATCTTCGCCCTCCCTCCCACCACCCCTCGGACGCAAGCGCGCGCGCCCCTTTCCACACTCTCGCTCGCGCGCCGTCTTCCTTCCAAGACTCGGGACACGGGAATCGCATTGTTCCCGTCCTTTTCCCTGCTATATGCTATCCCACCTCGCTCGCAGCGCTCGTCAACTCTCTCCCTCTCCCTCGCGGCCGCTCGTTTCCAGTTCTCGATCGCCTTATACCCCGACGCGTGTCTCTTGCTCTCGACTGTCACCTTCTCTCTATCTCCCTCCAGCATCTCTGGAGACTGGTATTCCGTGTTTCTGCCACACGTCCCAGATCTCGCTCGCCTCCGCCACCCCTTTCGCTGCTTCGTCCATCCCGCGGTCTCCTCCTCGCCCTCCCCCCGTCCGCACCCGCCGCCTCACCCTTCCCCCTTCGCTCCCGCCCGCCGCCCCCTTTCTTACTACTTCGTCCTTTCCCTGCGCTGCTGCCGCCGCCACCAAAGTCGCCGCGCGGCTGTACAACCGCCGTATCCTGTCCGTCCCTGAGCTCGCCGCTCTGGACGAACGAGGGGTCGAAGAAAGTTATGTACTGAATGAGGCTTGTTGATGCCCGATTGGCCGAATTTATCAACATTTATATGGCGTTGGATGCAATCACTTATTCATCATGTTCTATTTTCTACGTGAACGCACGACGTGTTATGTAGGTTGTCGCCATATAGGTTATTACCCTTTAAGATAAGGTTTACGCGTCAGAACAAGAGATTTATCGTAGATTATCGTCAAATGACATATTTTATTTAAGAGAAAAGCTATTCTCAATAAAATGTGTTGTTGTTATTCAATTATTTTCAACAATTATTTATTACATTTTATTCTGTATTCTGTATTCAACTCGTTTTTGACAAATTATTTTCCTCTTTGGTGGCAACCGTATTTTGAATTACAAATATAACTTTAAAATTGATAGGTTTTTATGAATGGCAAAATTTTTGCTTGCAGCTATAAACAAAGTTAATTTCACCATGCATTATTAAAAATGTTATTTATTTTTCAGTACATTAAAATTCAGAGTTATTCAATATTAACAATAAGAAATTAGCAACTGGATAAGTAAATTATAACGTTGGATAATTCTAAAAGCAACTAATGGCTTCAAATATTTGTAAAATAGTATCGATTTCATGTCTCACGTTCTTCTTATCACAACAATGTATATTTTAATGCAAATTAAAATAAAACTAATAAAATCTTTACGTATATATATATTACATAGTTACACTATTATAATGGGTGCAACATAAAGATTTTATGATAAAAATTTTTATTCATTCAAAAAAAAACGTCCAAATATACTTAAAAATTGTTAGAGCGCTTATCCGCGTGTCTATGAAAAATTTAGTAAAACATCAAAATCGACCTAAGAGCCACTTTGCAAGTTGAGGAGCGCACTTTCACTTTCGGAGCTCGATCGTACATTAAACTTGGGATACGAAACGTTCAAGTTCTTGCTGTCGAACCTCCTAATTTCACGTCTATTAAAACGTGCACACCTTCAAATCTCGATTTTGAGGTGTTTATCATTAAACATCAAAGCATTTTCGTTACTGTTATATTTAACGTTTAGTATCTCACTATATACTCAATATAATCATAAATATACAAATAAGTGATTGTCGATTTAAAATGATACCTGCAATGGTAAATAAAAAAATTTTTTACGTTTCTAACGCAGCAATACCTACATTTTAAATATAATAATCTTTCTTCTACAAACAAAAGTTATCTTTACTAATTTTTGTAGAGCTGTTTCAGCATTTATCGACATCAGTTGGTGATGGTGATGCAAAGCTGTTAGATTACCTATACATTTTTTTGTGTATTATTTACTTTTGAAAATGGCAATACAATTTTTAAGAAATTTATGTAATGCGAAAAAAAACATTGAAAAAGAAAAATATTAATTGGACAAACAAATCCATAAACGTAGTTTGTGGGCGTTTTTAACTATATATCACATCTCACATGATGATGAAGTTTCTTCTTGTCTGACAACAACAAAATCTTATTTTTATTTTTCTTAGTTATTATTGGAATAATATAAATTAAAGATGTTACTATGTAAATAAAAATATTAAAACTATAAAAGAAAAATCATAGGTAGTATTATCATTGAAAACACTATAAAGTTAGATTGCACCACATAGAGTACACTTATTCCCTATCATGTAAAGTATTTATTAAGTTGTATCGAATTAATTTAACAATTCATTATGTTTTAAAAAATAATGTATAAATAAAAAAAGCAATAAATCTAGTTAAAAAATTACTATTTTTTACAGATATAGTTGACTGCTATCTGAAGTCCTTTTAAAGAGTCTTATATAGCTCTGCAGTGCTAAGCTAATGAACACTTGGGATGCAATGGGTTCACCTTTAGTAACTCACGTAGTAACGGGGGCCAAGAGTTTTGGAAGGCTTTCGAACTACTACTGTTACAGTGAGATAAGTGCCTCAAAACATCGAATTTCAGAAAACTCGACACCGAGATACTAATAAATCACCGTGACAGGGATACGAGCACGGATCTGTTTAATTAGTAAAAAGCCTGAGGCTTAGACGACTGCGCTATCTTAACTCAGTGATGTTGCTATTGTAATTTTTCAGTTAAAGCCCATAAGTCTCAGAATCAACAATTTTAACTTTATTGTTTTCAAAAAGAGTTTCTTCTATTTTAATCATATTTCTGTGGCTTTGAAGCATAACTACATAAGTCCACTTTTGGAGTTTCTGAGAAAAATGGGTTTCAATGTTCAAACTTATTCATAAGATCGGAATAAACGAGATAAGGCGCGATACTGTACTAATCAATTAACACATTTAAAACAAATATTTTTACGGTGGTATGACCAGATTATGCATTTTCTCCTTCGTGAAAACTCGAAAAAGTATGAAATTATGTCGTTATGCCGCGAACTTGGACTTATTTAATAGTCCTGTTCTGGTTTATTTTTTGATCATTTTCGTTTATTTAATTATGAATTCCGACCAAAATTATCAATTAATCAACGAACAATTATGTTAAAAATAATACAACTTGAATTCGGGATAAATTAAAAAGTATTTTTTTTATTTCATAAAAGAACAGGTATTATGAATTAATTTTCAAAATTATCACGTTTATGCACTTAACGTTTGTAAAATTATAAATTTTATCTAGTTATTGTATATATTTTATATAAAAATAATTTTTATGTTCCATTTGTTTGGATAAAATAAATCACTGCTGGACTTATGTTGTTATGCCGCGCACTAAATTTGAAAAATAGACTTATGTTGTTACGTTTTCCGTATATCGTAGCTTTAGGGCAATATTTTAGCTACTACTGACAGTTTTAAATAAAAAAGACCCATTTAAAGACACTAAATTCGAAGTTTTTCTGATTTTCAAAAAAAATGGACTTATATCGTTATGCCTCGGAGCCACAGATTATATTATTATAAAAGTTATGGAGTTGAAGCATTTGCTCATTCAGTTGCTCGTTCTTCAAAATCGAAATTGTAAAATCAAAAGAAATTTTGTTAATGCAACTAAATAAAATTCTATAATTGAACTAATACCAATTCTGATGGTCGAATTAAATTTGTACTTAATGCTCTGAGAGAATTTTCTCCGAAAAATCGATTAATCAAAGGGCTAGCACGATTAATTTCAAATTAAACGTAACGCTTCAATTCGAAGAATTTCATTGAGGGTTTTAAGAAAAGGGTGATTAATTTCAATAAATGAGAACTTTTAGAAATACCATTCAGCGTATTTGATTTATGAAATTGTTATTTCAATAAGTATTATACATCAATAAGAAATAAACTTGTCAATGACAAAGTGGGAGAAAATAAGACATTTCACGGCAGAAAAGGGGTCTCTTTTCACCCTTCTCCAAATCGAATGAGATCAAGTCAAAACAAACTGAAAACCTATTGACTTCACGTGCGGGTGTTCACTCTCTGTCAATAAATCCGCCACACACACGCTCACGCACTCGAGGGAAAATCCGGCGGTTATGTACCACCCCGCAAATCATCGTCATCCAAAAGCAATAGAAATTTTCGACGAAAGAGAGCGTGAAAAGGGACAGAAGAAGGGGGAACGTACCACGCGCTCTGCAACCCTCCCCTAAATCCACGTCTCGTCGCGAATGGGATTCGGAAATCGACGATAAAACTGATGTAAACAGCCACTTTCCCTTCACGCGCTCGCTCGCTCCACCTCCCCGCGTGCGTCCCCGGAGGCTCGGAAACCGAACGGTATGTACGCGACGCGCGAGGGGGTCGCTGGCATAATCTGCCCTTTGTCGCACCCAGGCATTTTCGAGTGCGCCACTTTCTCTCTCTTTCTCTCACTCTCCCGCTTATGCATGCCTATGCGCTCACTCAAAATCGTTTTCTGCAGTGCAGCCCGCGTGCAGTCGGAGCCTGCAGGAAGAGGCCAGGGAGTGGGACAGAAAACGAAGGGGAGAACGCCGCGCATAGCAGAGAGCGCGGGGGCAAAAGCCATAAACAGCTTGTTGCTTCCGCGAAACTGCCGGCGAGCAGCGGCTCTCCCTCGCGCGCGCTCCTCCCTTGCGTCTTCTTCTCTGCCCTGTTCTCTTGTATATGTGTGGGTGTACCCCAGCCGGATATGCCTTCTATTGCATTCTTATCCCTGTTTTCTCTGTGTATTATACGCTACTTTTGACCCCTCACCCTCGTCGTTGTCGCCGCCGTTGCCGTCATCTCCTGCTTCTTCTTCGAGTCGCTGCGGCGAGTCGAGCGCACTGATTCTAGTGCACTCGGGGACAATGGGGGAACGGAGGGAGCGAGATATCCTTCGAGGACTTTTGTGAAACCAAAAAGGCCCTTTCAACCACTTTTCATTTTTCAAGTGCCATATTTTTAGATATATACCGTAAAATGAAATTTTGACTTTGCATTTTCGACAGCCTATTGTGTCTTATACTTTAATGAGCAAAGAGTTGCAGCAATTCTTATTCGTATTTTGAGCTACTTTAAGCACAGTGGCTTTTAATATTATTTCAAGAAAGAGTAATGAGCAGAAATATCATACACTGACATAATTATTATTATTTTCTGTTGTTACGCAAATGTGATTCTAAATGAAGTTTCAATAATAGTTGATCTTTAGCAACGAATTTAATTGGTAGCTCTGGTTGATGTTAAAGCAAGTGCTCGATGTTAAACCAGCTAAGCCACTGGCTGCGCGACCATTCGTTTTGGCAAAAGCTCGAAACTCGAACTCACCAAGTATACGTCCGATAACAAGACGTCGAGATTAGGAGATCAGCTAAAGGCGTCTTAATTGGAACTAATCCGCGCAAAACCTTGAGACACTCGTAAAGACCATTCTAATCGCTATACCAAAGACGTCATTACAATATCATTGTAAGAAAAACGAAGTTTAATAAAAACATTATGCTCGCTTACGTAAAAACATTCTAATCGACAATATGTCTGTTCTAACTAAATACTGTGTGTACTGTCCTGTACTAGATATTAAAAGATGGCTCAAGAAGCTACTCCAAATTAATTTTAAAATCAAACTGTACATATTTTACAGGGAGAACTAAATTTTTATTGTAAAAGTGTACGGTATCTTTTTTTACCAATTTCTATAAATCTAGAATTTCACAAATCAAGCTAGTTTAACTCGTGAAACTTGACGATGAACTGAACGGCACGCAAATTCTGTGTATATATCTTTAATGTCCTGCACATCGCATATATACAATATACCGCGCAGTTAAATGCAACTAGGCATACAAGTAGAAAGGATGTCGAAGACGTTTGCGCACGCTCACTTGCATGATGCCGCCTAGTGCAGAGTATATAGCTCTCTGGCAGCTACCACGTAAGGGGGAGGGGGAGAGGAGGATAATTATTGAAAATATGTCGCGGTGCCAGGTACACGTTCGCGGGACAGAAGACAATAGTTGCCAAGAGTGCGCGTTGGTTCTCTCTCTCTCTCTCTCTGTATGGCTGGTAACACCTGTCATTAGCAGTCGTTATTAACGCGCCGCTACTCAACTCTTGCCCGTACAGTGCAGCACGCGCTGCTACTTGCTTGGGAAAAAATGTATTATACATATATATAGTGCGATGGAGGGAAGAAGTGCTCGCTGATCTCGATCGGATGCTTCGAACCCGGGAGCAAAATACGTGTATAATGGAGTCAACGGTGAGAAGAGAGAGAGAGAGGGGGGAGGGAGGGAGAAAGAGATGAAGGAGGTATATAGAGGGCTTCGTGCTCTTCGCTCGCCGAGAGAGGATGTAAAAAGTAATGTAACACGAAAGAACTTCAAAGGTGCGCGCGGCCATTGCCGGAATGGCTACTTTGCGAAGCTGTAAACACTGACGGATCTTTGTTGGATGATCGCTGTCACGTTTTTTAGCGCTGCGTCTACAAGACTCGTATAGTTATATACTACTTTTTGCGATAATCTGATCTGAAAAATTTGAACGATTAATGTGCAGCAGCGAAGGATGGCATTTTCATAAATATGTCAAAGTAAAAAAAATCAAGAATCTTAAAAATATTTTATTATTATTTTATGATGTATTCTCGTGAGATAGATGTTGTATATGGCATACATATTGTAGTAACGTATAAACTCTCGATATATATATATATATATATATATATATATAACGCTAGAAGAATTGAGTTACAAAACCAATGTTATCAAGTTGACTTTCAAGTTACGATTTTTTTCACATACTAATAGTTCAAATCTTTTTAAAGAAAGTCTCGTATAAACAATAAATTCTTCAAGACAACTTTTTTAGAAACGCTAGATATTCAATTAAAATAAATTGTTTTAATTATCTCAGAAAAAACTATTTCGCAAAAACTCATGCAGTATACGAACATCAAGTGTATCGAGAAATCACAAGACAATGGAATTGAGATTCGAGTCTAAAAGAATCTCAAACTGATGAAATTCTCCGACAATGTATACACTAAGTATCGAATAACCTATTACGCCTAACGAAAGAAATCCGAAACAATGTACAGCCGTCATTCTCACAATTAATTAGTAATCCCGCGCACGTCAGCATCAGGGCAGCATTTCTCTGCATCGCGCGAGGGCGGCAGTGGCATTCCCGCGAGGTGAGGCTGCATACAGCAGCGCGCGGCATAGCAGAGCGGTTGTATGAGACGGATAGAGAGAATCGCACCACCGCACGCGCGCGTCCGCGAGTGCATGGATAGATAGCCGGATAGAAAACGCAATCCGAGAAGGAGCAAGAGAGAGAGAGAGAGAGAAACTCGAGCATCGCTCTCTCTCTCTCTTTCATACGCTAGCCGTCCGTATTCTAAGATGAATCCTGGCATCCGGTACCTCGAGATTGGATCGAAATCGCCGAAATTCGCGCCCGCGCTCTGGATTATCAGAAGGCATGTAGCCGGCCGCAGGCCCAACCGCGTGCGCCGGAACGGAACCGAGGGAGAGACTCGTCCCTCTCTCTCTCTCTCTTCTCCTCCTCGGACCGCTGAAGATGCAAAGAGAGAACGAAGGACTCGGTGAGAAGGACGAAGGATGCGCGAGAGGAAGAGAGAGAGAGAGAGAGGAAAGCCAAAGGTAGTACGCGCGCGGAGGCGGAGGAGATGGACGCGGCCAAAGGAAGCTCTAAGGAGAGAGAGAGAGAGAACTATGCGTGTACACTATACACGTATATATGTATGTGTGTGTACTAGTGTGTGTCTCGCGAGGGGTTGCAGCAGCGCTTGGCTGTGGCGAACAGCGGCGGCTGCTGCGGCGGCGGCGGCGAAGGCAAGGGTTCTGAGATACTAACCCTTGGCCAAGCCGCACCCCGAGGTCCAGAATAATCTACAATCCATATCAGTCTTAGGTAGTAGTCCTGCCGCGCGGGCGCGCGAGCGCGCACACCACCCTCCGCACCCGCTCTCGCCTCCCTTACAAGCACCTTTAGCAATGTTCTCGCTTCGTCTTGTTTTCTCCCTTCTCTCTCTCTCACTCTGCTCGCCTCTATCTCGCCAGGGCAGCGCGGACGGAGGAGCAAACCCCCGTGTAATCTCTCTCTGTCTCCGCTCTCACCTCGCCTTCTCTCTTGCTCTCTCTCTCTCTCTCCGCGCGTCTTAGCCGCAAGCCAAGGCAACGCGCGCTGGGGCGAGCGAGGGAGAGAGAGAAAGAGGAGCGACGGACCAGCGCTCGCTAGTCAATACCCCACACGTTCCGTCCTTTATATATACGCGCAAGGCTCTCTCCTTCTGACTTCCTTACAGCGGCCAGCAGCCACCAGCAGTTCTCTCTCTTCCTCTACACTCCCCCCTGTATACACCCGTATATATACGTGGACGCGCGTGCACACGTATATACATATATATACACAGCAGGGCCGATTCTCGAGAGCAGCAACTCTGCATATATATCTATATACGTGTACGTCTACATGCGCGCTCGCTCACTCGCCCAGCGTCGCTAACGACGAGAGAACGGAACTATATACCGCAACGTCTCGGGCAATAAGTTCGGCCGAGCGACGGATCGGTCGAGCCAGCTTCCTCTCTCTCTCTCTCTCTCCCTGCTGCCTCTCCTCGACGTTCATCGGTCAGCTCCTCTATATGGGTGTATGTATGTGTGTGTGCGGCTACTCGCTCGACTCCCCGTCTGTCTTTGCACAGCCGAGGAAACGATAAGGAGGAGGATCCCCCGCGGATCTCCGAGAGCAGCGGAGTCTTGCTATTATTCCGCGCTTCTATATACGTATCTTGCCGATGATATAGATTGGATTTCAGGGGGATTTTATGACGGACGGAATCGCGGCCGGACGGTCAGCTCAAAGGCGGCCGCGGCAGAAGAGAGCCGATGCCGCCCGCTCCTTGTAATGCGCCTGTAATTGAGCTTGCGGTTGCGCGCCGCTTATATATATACGTTATAGACACCTTATAGGTATATATGAGAAAAACGGACGGTTTTGGCCATTCTGGTAGACTGAAGATACAATTTTAGAATGCTGAATGGTAAGGACAAGGAATATTTGTTTGACGTATAAACTGTTTGTATAATCGGATACTTATATTTATATAACGTACGGCTTTACGAAACAAAAACAGAATAACTTATTAAGGTTATTGTTTTAATGTCTTGTTGTACAAGACATTTTCAAAGGGTATTAAGGTGTATAATAATGTATCGGTTTACACCGATGAATAATGCTCTGGCTCTGAGACATAATCACATAAATCTAGTTTTTTTGATAATCGTAAAAACTTTAGAAGTTGTATCTTCAAAATATAGTTCTGAAGCTACAATATACCCAAAACGTAACCACACTAGTCCGTGTCATTTTATGATTTATTATAGTTGTGATGTACTTTATCTATTCTAATTGAATATAAAAATGATTTCATATAAAATATGTTCAATAAAGAAATAAACTTTCGTGAGTTTTCAAAATTTTAGTACTAACCATTTCTTTTACAAAACTTCCGCGCTGTCTAACACGATCGTAAATTTAATAGAAATGACACGAAAATAAAATTTTTCTTGATTAAGTTATAAGAATTCGGTTTGTAATTTATCTGTTTCATAATTAAATCAAAGAATATGCTCCAAAATAAACAAGAACAGTATTATCAGATAAATCCACAGTTCCCGGCATATAACGACATAACTTCATACTTTTTTCAGTTTTTAATGCAGCAGAAAATGTATAACCTGCTCATACCACAGTGTAAATATACGTTTTCAACGTATCAATTGACTAGTACAGTATTGCGTCCTATCTCATTTCTTCCGATCTTACGTACGAGTTTGAATTTTAAAACCCTTTCTTCTCAAAAACATAGAAAGTTAACTTGTGTGGTTATGCCTCAAAACCACAGAACTATTAATAAACTTAAACTGAATTCTCAAAAATTTAACTGAAACTACAACACATTCTAGACACTACTCCCGAAACTATTGCTATACTATCTCTAAGCGGAAATTGGAAGTATAAATATATATGGATTTCTTAATAAATGAACGGACAAAGTGTATATTTGAGCGGATGAAGAGAGGCATGTAAGACGATTCTATATTGAGTCTAACATGACCTAATGCAGGACAAAAATAAACGGGGTAACTCGTTGCTCGAATAATTCACATTTGACTGAGTGTAATACGATTAAAGGTAATATGTTGGATGCATCCAATGTCTGCCGTGTGACTAAGCTACACGATTCATCGTTTATTAAATTAACGTTTCATTCAAGGGGTTCCAATATGAAGAAGTTATGTCGCGTTATTTTGTCACGATTAATTTAATATAATTATTATTGATAATTGCAAATGACACTTTTCCTCTAATCATGTATTTTATATGTATAAAGTAAGTAAATTCTTTTTGTACGTGTTCTTACACAAAATAATATGTAAATTTGGATGTTTTTCTTTAATCTGATATAATCTGTCAGACTGCGTTAATATTTTTAATTACATTTGAAGTCATCTGTGATATTTTTTATTTATATATGGGACCAATGGATCTATATTTTCTAAGCTAATTTTTACTAACCAAAATAAATCTTCAAACTGTTTTGAGAAGCCTAAAAGTAATGCTGATAATTGTATCAATACGAATAGCCACACGTATTTTAATCTCCATTAATGCACGTGGCAATATTTATTTGCGAAAGTATCGAACGTTATTCCTGTACGAATCTTACATAAAATATAGACATATAACGATGTTATGAGAAAAGTATGAATTGCAAATTAGTTTTCCTTGAAAACATTGTTAGATTCCATTAATAAGCAATAAATCAAATTTCTGCTGCCAATCGCAACATTGCTCTTGTATTACATTTTTAAATCAGCGGGAAATCGTTTCCACATTGGTTCATTCATCGAGCCAACGGCAGCTGACGACTTTTGTCAATGAAGATTTCGAATCTAAATATTTGGACAAGCTGAGGTGCAGGGCCGTTTTGAGGACACGTAAGAATAGCTCACACCAACAGTCGACAGGAAAAGAGGAATCGAATTATCTACGATAATCGAAGGACCGACGGTGCGCCCGTACATTATAGAAAAGCTACCGCCCCTTAAAGACGTTAAGAGAGAATGTGGCGAAGGTATATGACAAAGATCACCACTCCAGAGTTATTTATTATGACATGATTTTCTAGTACAGTTATTTTGGGGTTTTCATTCATTCAACTCTACAGTCGAGATTTCTTTAAGACACGATCAACCTATCAGAATCTCATTCATTTTTTAGATTTTAAACATCCTTTTTACAAAGTCTCTCATTGCTTCATTATAATTTTCAACCTATTCATTTCGTGATAAACTTATTTTGAGGAAAATTTGATTTTCCGAAATTTAACGTAATATTTAACTTCTAGTTAATTAAAATATATATATTTTAGTTATTATGACAATAAATAAATTTTAACTAAATACTTCCTGGAACAAAATGATTAGGAATGGAAATATATCACCATACAATTATAGATGACATTATTTGTTCATATATGGATCATTTTTCTCCATATAATTCTTACACTTATATAATGAATAAACCTACGTTTAGTTTCAAAGCTATCGATAAAAAAGGTATATACAATGCGAAATGGGTGATTCCTGCACGAATGTAATTTGTCATAAACATTCGTGTAAAAATCACCCACTTTGCTTACTTGTATCGGACTCTATTTTTTTCAACGGAATGAACGAAACTCGTTGAAATTATGAATGAGATCAGTTACTACGCCCTAACCATGAATCCTCAGAAGAAAAGAAACAGGGACGAAATGCCCAGTGATGGCGCACTTGTATTATATATATATCCTATTTATTTAAATCTAAAAAAATTTCTCCATTTCTGATTAGGTTTTAATGTGATTCCTAAGTTTTAATCTTCAATATAGAAATCGATTCAAATAAGAGCTTAGGCTTCTTTTAGTTTAATATATTCAAAAATGTTTTTGATATACTAATTATCACAGGCCCACAAATACAAAGTCGCCTATACTTTTGACCAGACCTATGTTTTCTGACGTATTTTTCGACGCTAAAAGCGAATCTGCAACAAAAATATAGTCTTCCGCAGTGAATTTTGAGGTTATAAAGGAAAACCCTCTTTTTTTATGAATTTTGCATGGTTTTAAGAAAATAAAAATAAATGGTGGAGAGATACGATTAATTTAACTTCAGAATTGAATCCTACGGGAAAAAATACATCGAAAAATATGTTTTCGAAATTTTTTCAAAAAAGGCCAAATTTATCACAAACTCGATTAAAACACGATTAAAATTTGATTCTACTACTTTGTAAAAGTTTATAGACATCAAAAATATTACCCTAGGGTTTTTTGAGATCGCTGATAATGAATATGATGACAATTAAAAAAAGAATTACTCCCAGGGGGCGCTATAGTAGGCAGTAAACTAGGTAAATTATTCGGTTTTTCTGAAAATCTATGGTTTAATCATTTCATTGAGGGTTTTCCACAACATAGATCATAAATGCAAGGTTTCCTTCGACTGTTAATTATAAATAAGACTTGAAATTCATGATCAGCAACTCCGATAAAAATTTGAATGTGAAAAATATGAGAATCTAAATTGTTTTACATTTACGCACACGTTTCTTTTCAATTGACTGATGTAGAGGATTTTTTACACGTTTTTGTCCCCTACTAGTAGTTTTTTTTCTCTTTTTATCATGCAACAGTAATCTGACAATATATTTATGCCCCGCCATCCTTGAAATCTGATTCAAATTCCTGATTCGAATTAAATCTAGTCATCATTGTGTAACATGATCCACAGACAAAATGCGGAACCCAACTCTTATCTTGCTGTGTAATTTCAATATCAAAGCATGTTCAATATAAGCTGTTTATATTTTCTGTAATTTTTTTTTTTGTTTATTTTACTAATATATGTTGAACCAACATAACTGAAGTTATCTGGATTTCCAGTGCACTCATGATTAAATCTATTGCCGGACGTACCAGCGCAGTTTATTGAGGGTTGAATGTTATTAGCCATAACTTAAATGTAAATTCCACACGTTAGGAATCCTGTCCCGATCGCAGGTGAGTCCGCCGTCCTAGGGGTGATAACTCTCATACCTCCCCAGACCTAAGT
This sequence comes from Torymus tubicola, assembly GCA_035583055.1. Classification (NCBI taxonomy): domain Eukaryota; kingdom Metazoa; phylum Arthropoda; class Insecta; order Hymenoptera; family Torymidae; genus Torymus; species Torymus tubicola. Next base: position 23,252,267 of record JAWWEQ010000010.1, on the reverse strand, counting down.
ATGAGAGCTTTCTGACTTTGACGAGGACAATGTCTACTCGTCGTCAGACACACTACGGCATCATTCTCACATCCTAACGCTCCCCTGCAGGACAGCACGCCTTCGCTGGTTTTGTTACTACGAAGTGTTGGACCAAACGAATCATACTAAATATCCCATTTAGGTCAGTTGTCATCGTAGCGAACGTACTTCGTAACAGCAGGTTTCTGATAGTACCACTATTGTATACTAGGATTTGTTTGAGATATAATACATCTCAAAATAAGTGAAAATTGTATATATATATATAGGTAAAATAAACAAAAGAAAAATTACAGAAAACATAAACAGCTTATATCGAATATGCTTTGATATTGAAATCACACAGCAAGAAAAGAGTTACCTTCCGCATTTTGTCTATGGATCATGTTACACAATGTTAACTAGATTTAATTCGAATCAGAATGGGGCCAAATTAAAGTTTACGAAACCATCGAAATGGAAAGAACCTAAAGATGCAAACGATTGCTATTTTTGTTTAACAAAAGTAAAGGGTATAAGTAAAATTAAAAAACAAAGAGTACGTTATGCTACTGTTACCACCGTCGAGTTGCCAGAAGAAGTATTTATAGAAGGCTTAGAAAATGAAGAATTGCGAGATAGTGTTACTACAGGTTTTGATGCTCTGCAAGTAGATGACCATTCGATAAATCAGATTACTGAGGAAGAAATCGATTCGAGCCATGGATAATCCAATAAGAAATCCTTCTCATCGCTTGAATCCTGAAGCGAATCGGATGAAGATGAAGAGAATCTTTCTTTGAACAGTGATGAAGAATATGTTTCACTTGGTAAAGAGTGAACTGTTGAAAGATTCAATCAAAATAGTCTCAATGATTTCTTAAGAAAGGCTGGTGTGTCTAAGGAACAATCAGAATTTATGGCTTCAGAATTAAATAGAAGAAATACGTTGGAAAAGGGAATTGAAATAAGTGTATATTGTAACCCAGAACAATACTTTCGTAAATATTTCAAGGAAGATTCAAATCTACTTACTGCACCGATGTAAAAGCACTAATAGATGAATTCAAACCAAATGTGTACAAACCTGAGAATTGGAGATTATTCATTGATTCATCAAAACGCAGCCTTAAAGCAGTACTTCTTCACATTACGAACAAGTACGCTCCTAAACCGTTAGCACATTCGACGACGCTTAAAGAAAAGTACTCTAATCTTCAACAAAAATAAAATACAAGAAACATAAATGGCAAATATGTGGAAACTTGAAAATTCTATCTATGATACTTGGATAACAATCTGTATTCACAAAGTATCAATGTTATTTGTGTATGTTCGATAGTAGAGATAGAGAAAATCACTACAAACAGAAAATTTGGCCATCAAGAGAATCGTTTAAATCTGGAAAACAAAATATTCTAAAAGAACCATTCGTTGATCCATCCAAAATTTTAATACCTCCTCTGTATATAAAGCTTGGATTGATAAAACAGTTTGTCAAGGCTTTAGACGAAAATGGAGAATGCTTTGAATATTTGGGAAAAGTATTTCATCAGAAATTAGATGCTAAATTGGGCGAAGGAATTTTTGATGGTCCAGAAATCCGTACTTTATTTAGAGATAAAAACTTTGACAAAACAATGAATGATTTCGAGAAAGCAGAATGGTAAAGTTTTAAAGAAGTATCAACAAAGTTTTTGGGTAATACAAAAGATGTAAATTACATAAATATTGTGAAAAGAATGGTACGAAATTTTGAAAAATTGCCACATGAACCTAAAACTTCATTTTTCTTATTCACACATTGATCAATTTCCTGAAAATAACGGGGACTTTAGTGAAGAGCGAGGTGAAACGTTTCATCAAGACTTGAAAGAATTCGAACGCAGATTTCAAGGACGGTGGGGCATAAATATGTTGGCAGATTACTGTTGGATAATTAAAAGAGAAAAAAACTACTAGTAAGGGACAAAAACTTGTCAGAAATCCTCTACATCAGTCATTTGAAGAGAAACGTGTGCCTAAACGTAAAGCAATATAGATTCTCATATTTTTCACACTCAAATTTCAAGTCTTTCTAAAAACCATGAAAAATTCGTAATAAAAGAGGGTTTTCCTTTATAACCTCAAAATTCACTTGGAAGACTATATTTTTATTGCAGATTCGGATTCAGCGTCAAAAAGTACGTACGAAAACTTAGGTCTGGTCAAAAGTACAGACAACTTTTTTTTGGGCCTGTGTTATTTATAAAACTCTAATTAATTAATTTCATGGTTTTGTAGAAACCTAAATCTCAATGAACAATATCACCTGGAAAGAAGAGATCTAAATAATAAACATCGAAGGCCGATTATGTATTAATAGTTTGTCACAGAATAATCAGTGTAATTAGGAAGCAGGTGTACTCAATGACAGGTAGATGAGCGCACGTAATCGGTGACGTTTCTCCGATGACGAGGCGTGCACGTCTCCGACTGGCTCTCTCCACATTATTTATAGATTTTGTCTCCGCGTATACAGAGAAAGAGAGAGAGAGAGAGAGAGAGAGAGAGAGGGAGGGAGAGAAAGAGAGAGAGAGAGGCGAGCAGGTTCATCGCTAACTCATACTCCATGAGATTTTACACGCGTGAGTGCGGCTTGCCCGTTTTGTGAAAATCCGCGCGTGCACGCCTGTCTCGTGGCTATAGGGATGACGCTTTTCCCGGAAGCAATATGCTGATTTTACGACATTACCTACCCCTGTGTACATAAGCACCTTACGCTACCAAGGAAAGTGGAATAAGGATGTCCGGTGTTTTGTCGAAGGCACGTCAAAGGGGACTCGCATTGTTTTTTCTACCCCGACCGTACGACTTTTTCACCTCATGGTTTGGTATTTTTTTCTTCGTTTTACGACCATTTATGAGGATCAGTTTGTACCTGGGTAAAAGAAAATGAGTATTTTAGGGAAAAGATTTCGTAGCTTTCAGAAGTTTAAGCTAAAACTTTAGATATAAGAGTTCGCATTGAGATGTTCTATTTGTGTATTTATGTTTTTATATATTCATCATTTAGCATTAACAATGATAACTTAATACTGATTATATTATGTAACGTGCGGCCGTAAATAAAGAATAAAGCGTGAAAAAATATGCAATGACTGGGATCCGAACACACGGGCCCGCAGATTCTAATCCGGCACTCTACCAACGGAGCTAACGTCGTTATGCGTTTTGAAGCGTATCGCGAGTGAGACAATTTTACAATGCTGAATCTGCACTCTCGTCTTACACGTATACGGGATACGCGACGGAGGCTCGTCCGTGACAATTATTAGTGATTGAGTTACTATCTTATTTCTACATTATTCAAGACTAACGATAACAATGCACTTTTTCAATATGCATATCAAAAATATTATCTTAATCAGTGATAGTAATGCCACTCTTTTAATCAAAACCCGAGGAAAAAAGTTTGTGTTTGTATATACTTCGGAGATGAATCCGGCCACTCCATTCGCGCTGGGAGTATATACTACAGTATACAATGGCCACTTAAGGTCAGTGCAATTGTTTCCATTTTCGCGGTAAGAGTTCATGATGGTCGGTGCCTTTCATCGGAAACGTCTACTTCTTCATCTCGGCCATAAGCTCACTGCTCTCTCGAGCCTTTTCGCGGAGGCGCGACAAAAAACCAATTAGAAAATACAAGAAGAATTCGAACACATTCTCTCACTCTCGCTCGCACGTACCCATCATTACTTCTTGACCGCGAACTGTCTCTTTCTTTTTTTTTTGTTCTTTATAATGCTTTGTTGCGAGTTTATCTATTACCTATTGTCTTTCTATTTTTTAAATACTTTTATGTGTAGTTTTCCGAACAAAAATTGTAAATTTTTTTATCACGTCATTTAGAAATTAACATTGTCTATGATTAATTTTTTATTGCAAAATTTCTAAATAAATTTGTAGTAGCGATGTTTCAGTTCAGTGTCGAATGTAAACAAACAAGACGGTTTACAATTTATTCTTATACGAAGTGAAAATAAAAATTATTTATATCTCATTACAACCACTCAAGATATTTTATTATATATTATTTAAAAGGATATGACATTAATTATTGATATTTTTGATAAAGAACGTATTTTGCACAAACAATGGAGATTCTATAATACTGTTGCATGCTATTTTATTTTAGATACTTTATTCTTTTCTTAATATTATTTATTTTGTTCGATCTACTATTTATTTTTCGTGTCATTATTCATATCAACAAAAACATAGCTAGAAAGAAAGGTACGAATAACTCATTCACACATAAACCTACTTGTATAACCGTATGTGTGAAAGATTAAACAAAAGTGAATAATAATAGAAACATATAATGTTGAAGGAGGAAATATTATTATCGGTAATTATCTTTTATTTTATAAAATTGTATCATTATTGAGATATTAAAAGAGAATACGCTCGAGTGAAGTTATTTTAATTCATACCGAGATTTCTGATGAATAACATAAAGAACTTGAGTATGCACAATAATATTAAAGAATAATACTTTGCTTTATAAATTATTTATATAAAACTGTTCATTCTTAAAATACTCAAAACAAAGTTGTAAAAAATTGATTCAACTTTAATGTTTGTTTTAAATACGCTTCCATTTGAAGTTATTTGTAAAATTTATTTTTCAATCCTATATTTTTCTTTTTCTACAATAAATACAACACATCTTACTGTCTCATTCTCGTTCTCTCTGCGCCATTACACTTCTTTCTTTTTACAACATCAACGCTGAGGTTGTGCGCTCGCGATTCAATAATTCCATTTCGTGTCTCTCCGCACACGCACCCGCGGTAATTCTCCTTCTCTTTCGCAAACCGTAGGTACTGCAACAATAATGCTTCAGTGTTATACCTTGCGGCCTTGCTCTCTCTCTCTCTCTCTCTCTCAAGTCGCGCGAGATCGGCCGAGTTCTTCGAGGAACGCGTAAACTCCTTTGCTCTCGAGTGCGCATTATGTGTTTATCCCTCTTCTCCCTCTGTCTCTCTCTCTCGCTCTTTCTCCTTCATAAACTCCTCGCACTCGCGTGATCCCACAGGTATTAAGGCGCGGACACAGCGAGCAAAAAGAGAAAGTTTTCGATGAGCAGTGTCCGCGCGCGCGCAGGTGCTGCAGTACGAGCTGTGCACGATGCACCCACACCGAAAAGCGGCATATACGCAGAGTCGGAGAGAAGAAAAAGACGAGGGCAAACGAGGAGAAGGTGAGAGGGGGGAGATTCAAGGTCGCGGCCGTGCGAGCATCGCCGGACCGGCGACATGGGCGCCAAGGAATCCTTTTTTCGTTCACCGAAAGCGAGAGTGGAGCAGAACGAGAGGGGCACTGGGTACCGAGGGCTTATAATTAGGAGACATAAAGTGACGGAGAGAGAGAGAGAAAGAGAGAGAGAGAGAGAGAGAGAGAGAGAGGAAGCGATGAAAGCTGCGCTGCAACTCGAGTTCAGAGAAGATTGGCTAACTGCCCGTCGCTGTATGCGCACATGTGCGCGCGCCAGTGCACACGAATACGAGCAAAAATACGTAAAATTACACATAAGTATATACCCTAGGATACGTCGTGTAACAAAGTACACACTTACGTACGTAGGTGCGCGTATAAAGGACACATGTATATACAACGTATATATGCCAAGGCAGAGCGGCAACAGCAGCAGCAGATGAAAAAGCGATAGCGATAAGAATGCGCTTGGAGAAAGGGAGACAATTCCAGGAAGAGTATACATCGAGCGAGTTGTACCATATAACAAACGCCTTCTCTGAAGGTCTAAAGCCAAAAGGCTTACCCCTACCCTCACTCGTACGCGTATTGTATACAAGTGCACGCACTGCACGCGCGCGCGCACGCTGCAAGTACTGATTTCGCCGTTTTAAAAAGGGACGCCGGAGGCCCGAGGGCTGGAATTGCCGTTGTGTGAGCTGCAGCCCCAGAACCCCGCACTTGGCGGTGGTGCAAGAGGGCGCGAGGCTTACAAGGGGGAGAGAGACGCGTGCGTGCGATGTCAGTGAAAAAGTAGACAGCGATGGGCGCGAATACAATAAACGAAGACAAATAAACCGCGCGCGGCAAGGGCCGAATCCCCTTGTGCGAGGGTTCGATATAAGTGCTCGTTTTAGCTTGTAAGGATGTATATAATGTGCAGAAAGGGACGCGCGAGGCGTTGCATCGCGTTACTGCAGTACCGTGATTATACTGGACGCGCGTGTTAAGGGTACCGAGGAGGCTCCGAATTTCGAGATTTTTACAGGCGCACCTTCGGATTTCATTTCTTTCTTTACTCTGGCCAGACGTTTACGGGACTTCTACGTTGCCTATAATGCTCTCGTTTTCCCAAAGCTGAGAGGAGTTACTTTTACGGTGGGGCTCGGAGGAAAGGATGCGGTTTTATTTTTATACTTGTGAGCGATTGTAAATAGGTTTCGTAAACTGATTTTAAGAGTTTTTGTAACTTGTATTTACCTAGCAGTAGAAAGAGTACGTTTTATTTCTGTATTATGTTTGAAATACAATAAACATCTAACGATGTTGAAACAGATATAACGAGAAAGACAAGTCGTTGTTAAAAGGAAAATAACGTAGTGATATGTATGCAAACGAAACTGCCTAGAACTTTAAACTAAGGTGAAATCCCAGCGCTTCCTAATTATACGGTAACAAAAATGCCCCTACATGCGACATGTTTTCACATACTTTTTTTATGTCGCGTCGCGGGCGATGTGGCTGAGCGAATTTCCAGGTGCCACGTTCGCCCTGCACGCAACTGCGACGCCAACCGACTCATTATATACGCACCTATACCAGCTGAACTCGTTACGGCGGCACGTTTAATTAGCGGCTGAATTCGGGAGGAGGAGGAGGCAGGGCACAAGAGAAGAAGAAGGAGTGAGAGGAGCCGTGTGTAATGAATTTTCCCCGGAGACACATGGAACTCCCGTGAGTGTGCGAGTTTCCAAATCTGAAAAGAGACAACTTTGCTCTCTGGCGGCCTTGGAACAATGGTTTTTTCGGTTCACGCATTATTCGTACAGGATGGGCTGTGGTACCATTGCAATTTGGCCTGATAAAAATTTCCTTTTGACGTGTGAATGGCAATGGTATGGGGATTTAAGCAGGATTTTTTGGGGGTTATTTTAATTTACAATGAGATGCGTACAATTGCCAAGAGGCCTACAGGGTAAAAGGTTAACGGCTACAAAAGGTTAATAAATGGCGGCGGGGATCTAGAGTGTAAACTATATTTATTATTTCCAAGGAACAAAGTATTGATGAGTTCACCAATGTTATAATGTACGATTCACCTACTTTCAAAGTGTGTTCCATAAAAATATTGATGGAAATCGAAACTTTTTTACACGAAATGTAAAGTTTCAGCTTTTACAACACTTTTTTAAGCGCAAAAAGTTGAAATTTTATGTTGCATGTAAATAAAATCAAAATGCGCCATGAATATTTTATGAGGACTGCGTAAAAATTATCTATTTCTTGTACTATACTGTTAGTTGTAAGACTGGAGGTTTTAGATTTCTATACTGGTTACAGGTAGTTTTTTAATTTTTTTGATATATTGTACTACAATATAGTAGATTGTATGGTCGTAACGTTAAAAATATCTTATTTCAAGTTTTACTGTAATCGATTAGTCTTGATGCTATCCAGTACAAATATTTACAATGCTACTTTTGCCATTGTTGCCCCAATATTATCATTAGATAAAAACACCTTTTTCTGCCTAGCGGGCCAAAAGTACCACTTTTACTCTCAGTGCCCGATCGTAAAAATCGTACTTTTGGCCTTGCTAGGCAAAAAATGGTATATATGCACCACGGAAGCAAACAAAGAATGCCTTAGATCGCATGTTTACCACCTTCGCCTTCGACTCGGGTGATAATTTGTATGCGATCTGGGACATTCTTTACTTTTACTCCCTAGGTTCATAATATACTAATTATTGATCTGCGGCATTTCGAGTTTCTTATAAAAACATATTACCTACCTGCACTTGATATTATCTGTATTAACGATAGAAGCTTTTTAACTTATTTATTTGTTGTAATTACTTGACACATATAAGCTAAATATATAATGTAAATATTAAATCTCAAAAAAGATTAAGATTAAACTAGTAAAAGAACTTCAAACTTAAAAATAACAAGTTAAAATGGAAGATCAACCGCAAAGATATTTTTACCAAGATATTAAAATGAATTAGGAGCAACACTATTGTGAAACACGATAACACTGAAATTTAAAATTTCTAAATCATCTACGCTATATGATCAAACAACATATTGTGACGATATAAAAGCACGAATCTTGAACGAAAAAAAAGAAATAACAGATGTTTACGATAAAATTAATGCTTTTAACATCAATCAAACATATTTCATCTATAAATTATGTTTACAAATATGTAGTTTTTCCTAACTTTTTTCATGTTCATCGAATTTTTCTAAAGATTAGTTATACATCATTTTAAATACTTTTTTCTTATACTATTTCAATTATTCAGTTTTAAATACTCAACCAAGAATGCTATATAACCCAATCAAATGAGTCAACAACAATCAATCAAAACAGTCTTATTGTGATGACAGATATGCTCCATCACTTTTTTAAGAAAGAGAATAAATCGTTTGTGATGTCATTATATGATTAATAATAACAGAGGCTTTCTTTATCCATAATATTCAACCGATCGTTTTGTTTATTTTATTTGTTGACAAAAAAATTTACACAATCAATTAGTAGATTAGAGTAGTTTCATCGACTTTGCCAATTTTATTTCTCTCTTTGTTTTAGTAAGCCAACATAAACATCCATTGTATATTATTACCTTTGTTGTATAAGTTTTATATAAATATCAGATTATAATATGATTTTAATAAAATTGAAACTGCCGTCGAATTATCGGCCACTTACAAGCATAAGGTTTCTATTCATCAGCCTATATACAAAGTTTCAAGATACCGTTACAATTTAATTTACGAGTAAAAAGAATGCCTCTTGCTCATTACATTCACGAACACGCGTATACGCTATAGCCATAACGCAGTATGGAACGCTGCTATACTCACACGCCTGAGATATGCGCACGCGCGCACCCCTGCGAGACGCCCATACAGCACGTGCATAGAACGCCACAGGTGAAGAGACTCGCTACGCCCATATATAGACATATTCCAAAATACGACAGCGGTCCTCGACAGCAAGTGGGAAAAAAAGGTGAGGACGTGCAGAAGCGCGAGCGAACAAGCGTTTCGTCGTCGAAGAGACCAAGACCTCCCGTGGCGTCGATAGGTTCGCTTTAGTGTTCAGCTCGAACGCCTGTCTTATAAGACTACTGCTGCGCGTAGGAAATCCGTACAATACACAATTGTATATATATCTCTCTCGCTCGCACGCACTCGCGTTTGCCATATAGGCAATGAGTGGTATCTCTTGTGGTACGCACCTTGTTTCCCTCTCTCTCTCTCTCTCTCTCTCTCTCTCTCTCTCTCTCTTTCTCTCCCTCACACACTCTCTCTCTCTCTCTCTCTCTCTCTTTCTCTCCCTCACACACACACTCTCTCTCTCTCTCTCTCTTTCTCTCCCTCACACACACACTCTCTCTCTCTCTCTCTCGTTCGCGGACTTACAGGAGGATTATAAAATTAGTGACCCTAATACTGGAAATATAGCCTGGTGGACTGCACGTGTAACTGGCCGTTTGCCTCCCCTTTGTCAGTCAATAGAGACGCACGAGCAGAGCGAGACAGGTAGGCCCGTGCTGCACTGGCTGGCTACACGTGCGTGTTCTGCTTGGGACAAGGTCGAGTGCCTCGCCTCCGATGGGCTAAGGCACACTTTACGCGCGCACGTGTATATATGTGTGTGTGTGTGTATTTGGGTGTCTAAGCACACCTGAGCCCCGTGGGTCCCCTCATATTTTTCACATAGGCTATACGTTGTCGACATCACAGCTTTTTGTTTGCCAGTGATCTATTGTATATGTTTTTCTTTTGGAACTACCCGAAATCCGCTTTCCACTGGCTTTCCACGAGTAGGGCGTGTGTGTATATATAGATGTATGTATGGGTATATATATGCGTGTGTGTAGACAAGTCGCCTGCTGAGCTTATTTGACACTCTTTTCGGAAGCGTGTATTGGAATAAATTGACCGTGAAGTTGTCCTCTGATTTCTTTTTTCTACGTGGGGGCTTTAGCATGACTTGAGTAGTATTATTGCTTCTGCGTGAGTCTTAAAAGGAAAACGGAGTAAGATGAACTACCAAGGCTTAAGGTATTCTTCCTTTATAAACAATTGTCCAGCAGTTGAAAGCTCAATTGTTGTCTCATGAAATACACTTCATTGACAAGTGTAAAGGTGTAATTCGATCCCAATTAATTTCCAATTTCCAATTTCCAATTTTAATGGTTTACAATGCTCCGCAATATATTCTAACAAATTCGGGTTGATATATGAAAGTTGATAATATGATAAATATAAAAAACATCAAAATAAAAGTTAATAAAATTACTGTTAATGGAAAGGGCTAGGTCTCGGAATTATAATTTCCCCTTTTCAGTCCTTTGCAAAACGAAACGAATCGGAAACTAAGGAGTCGTGTGAAACATCTGGCGTCAACATGTCTGGCATCCCACGAAATTTTCCTACTCGTAAACTTGTCGATCTTGCCAAGGAATACTTGCCTGTCAGAAGTCACGCCAGGTAGTTGATTCCTCAATCTTATATATTTGACCACAAACCGACAAATTGAAAGTCACACCTCCATCTTGTAGATCTTAGATATGTAGTGATGACAACAGTTAAATATTACGAGACGTTTAAAACTTATAAGATCAACGTGTTTAGGCCGTTATCGCAAGATCTAAAGTGATGTTCTGGATACCAGTTTTATATGACTAGAATTATATAGATAGCAATTTTTCACTTATCTTAATCTTACATGATGCATAGATTTTAAACTACCTTGTTTTGATTGAGTAAATTTTGAATTTTTTTTTATCTCGCCGAATGTCAAAGAGAGAGTTGTTGATAGAAAAACGATCGTCAATTTTGATTAATATATCGATACGCCATGCTGTTTTAATAAGAATTCTTGAAAGATTTTTATCTTATATCAAAAGAATATAAAAACTTACAAATAATAATAACAAAGGTGCAATGTCTTCAAATATTAATTCTATATATTTCTGTATGAATAACAGATCATAGTACGATAACATTATCTTTCATTTAAATAAAAAAAAATTAAACAAATGTAACGTGTAACTACTTTTTACATTGCTTGGAGATTGATTATATGTATACTGTAATGAAATTAAAATCAGCATTTATTTATGCGTGTATTATCAGCAGGCATCAAATGTAAGCAGTACATATTACAACTAAAAATATCCAAAAAGTATTTTTAAGAAACCTTGCATATAAACAAACATTAATGTAAAGTGAAATAAGTGCCTGGGAGAAAGTCACTTCATTCAACACGCACGCGCAGAACAAATTTCTTTCACCCAAAATCCAACATCAAAGGCGTCCCCAAAATCTCTCATTTCTTAATTAAAAAAATTCGGTCAGGCGAAATTCAACCTAGTAGTCGCACACACGTCCTCTCAATCTTTCTCTTTTTCTCTTTCTCCTCGTCGCATACTTAAATTTCGACGCTGCGTCGGAAAGTATAGTTGAGCGTCGCTATACTCGAGATTGTACGCAGCGCAAAAGACGAAGAGCGAAAGAGAGAGAGAGAGAGAGAGCGACGGTGTATGCGGTAGCAAGGCGGCCGACCCTAACTAAAGGCCGAAAGCCGCCAAAGAGCGTGTGCGAATATATGAGGACAAATTTTCTACCTGTCTCCCGCGTGCGAGACATCCGCAATATAACCGAAAAACAATCCCCCCTGCTGTCTTACGAGGCAGGAAAGAAAAAAAGAGCAGAAAGCGACCCCACGAGAACAAGCGAAGAAGCGAGAGTATAAGCGAACGACCATATGCGCGCGCATTGTGTGCTCGGGGATAATTTATGAAAACAACTCGCCAAGTGCATATAACCATAGACTGGAAAAGGTGCAGCGGCACGCAGCGCGAAGGCAAGTGTGTGTGTGTGTGTGTACGTGAACGCTCACCGTTGTGAACTTTAACGAGGCGCTCGCGCGTCTAAACTCTCCGGGTACTTTACGGAAACTCGGCAAATTTAACCTCTCGGACCCTGACACGGTACACCCGCGCGCGCGCGCGAGCGAACGTACGTATACGTACGCCTTTCCTTCGTGTGTACACGGTTGTGCGCACCAGCATATATAGCTGATGGCGAAGCGCTCGGTAGTTACGGCTTACGAAGAGAGAAGGAGCAGTAACTGTGTGCAGTGGCTAGTTCGAACGTAAATGGTCAAGAACGTTTGATTCTTGCTATATACACGCGATGCGCAGCTTCGTAAATGTAGGAATTGTCATTTTTACTTTATATGCTAGTGATGAAATTATTGTTTTACTACTTTATATATTTTGCGATATACGCGTACCAAGATAGGACAGCAGGATCTTAAAGAAAAGGGCTTGACTATATATTTACATGATTTGACAATCGTATAAATATTTTCTAATTTACTTTTATGTACATCTATATATTTGAATAAGAGACCTAAAAAATGATAACCACTAAACAACAAGTCATAAAATACTAAAAAGCCAAAACACCCTCCCAGTGTTTTTCCTGTAAGCAGCTCATTACGCGTTGCCGCATACACATATACGCGATGCCTTATGAATTTCCACGGCGAAAGGAAAACAACGGGAGCTCGCACAGTATGAAAACGAAAGGGGAGAAAAAAAGTCGCGAAAGCAAAGCAGCACGCGCGGGCTTCTTAGCGCGATATATATATATATATATATATAGATACAGGAAAAACAAAGCCGGCCCGAGGCCTGTCCCGCATCTTTTGATGCCGTTCTCCGCGCGTTCGCATTAAACACACACGCTCGCGTCGTCGCATCGCATCGCTCGCGGCTCGGCTTATATACACCGCTGTTCGCACCCCTCGGCCGCGCTATCGGCTAGAATCTCAGCTTTCTTCCCGGTTCGCAGGGCAATTTCCTCTCTCTCTCTCTCTCTCGCTCGCATCCCCTGCGCGCGCGTTAACCCATACACAAGGTACACACTTTTACGGGGCGCGATTTCTTTTCCCTGCGCTCGCTTCTCTCTCTTATACGAGCGCATATAGTTTTCTCTCTTATACTCCAGCCACGCAGGCAGCCACCGGCGCTATATACGCCTGCACAACGTCATCCAGTGCGCGCTAATCTCTCGCAGATCTTCTACGGAATCTCATTAGAAATTCATAACCGTCGTCGACTTGCGAGAGCGCGCAAGTCTCTCGTTCGCGCGACGTGCAAGCGCGTTTTCTCAACCCCGCGGGGGCTAAGGAGAAACAGAGGTAGAGGGGCAAGAGGTAAGGGAAACGCAAAAAAGGAAACGCCGTGATACGAAAGAAATAAGCAGGCAAAGTACATTAAAAATTAATTACTCCTGCTGATGGAAGCTAGAAGTGCCTAGGATAACCTTCTATATATATATATACATATAATGGGAGTAACCGGAGTGTTGATGTGTATATACACGTGCGCCTGCGACACGCGCGCGATTGCTAGTCTCTCTCTCTCTCTCTCACTCTTCGTTTACGCTACGTCCATCTTGGAGAACGAAAAAGTAATTCGAGCCTACGCGACAGGGAAAATCAATGCCCATAAGCTTATCTCGCTAGATATCTCGTTTCCGTCAGCTTCGTGCGACCCTAGGCTGATTCAATTATACTGTTCTTAATCTTCGGTTATATTGCCGCTAAGCATCGACGGGGGATGAAATTTACGAGTTTGCTTTTTCTCCGTTCACCATGATACTATACGATGTGACCACACAACGAGAACGTTTATCGATCTTCGACAATGCGTTTTCTAAAGACATTGCCTCCTTCCTCTATCTCTTTGCGGCATTCGTCTTATTCATAATTGATGCACGTCAAAGAATTATACGTTTCGCTAATTTGTGGAAAATTTATTGGAATATGTAGAAGTTATAATTTCATTACTCAAGTTGATATACCATTTAAAGTGGAGGTTATTTGTCAAAATTACTTATTTAACATTCGTTTCTATTAAATGTAATTATTAAGTGGCTGATATGCAGAATCTAGCAATATACCGGTACCGTGTTATGAAGATACTTAAAATTCAGTGAATCCCACAGATTCATATTTAGAGAGTGTTAGAGCTTCCGTTAGTTAAGGGAGCATTAAATTTGTAGATATGCTATTACATATACTTGATTAAATTTCTACGTTTCTTCTTTTACTTATAAATAAACTGAATTTTACTTGCATTTACATATCATTATAACATATTGGTTTTCATGAAAACCCTGTGATGCAGTTATGCCAGACTAAAATAAAAGAGCATTGAAAAAGCAAGTATTAAACGTTAATACGTAAAAAGGAAACGCTCGTGGTCCATCTCGTCTCCATAAACTGCATTTTCGCTCCTCGCTGCGGCAGATTTAAACCTGCCCGCGAGCTCCGCGTCTGGTTTCTTTTTTCCTCTCTCTCTCTCGCTCGAAGTTAACCACAGCCTACTTATTTTAATATCAGTTCGTTAGCGCGACGTGCGCGCGAAGCCTATGCGGCAACGGCGCCTCGTGCACGCGCGCACGCGGAGAGGCCGAGATAAATAGATAAATAGATTGAGGCCTCGATATCGGATTTGCGCGTGGCTCTCTCTCCCTCCTTTTAGCTCCCTTGCGTGCAACATTTTCTGCGACTACCTTGCCGGTCTATCTTTTTCCCTTTCTGTCTTTTCCTCTCTCTCTCTGCCTCATCTACGTGTTTTATTACGTCTACATCAAGTCCCTCCCTTTTACTCTCCCAGCGTCTTAACCTCCGTCGTCGCCACCGCTACCGCCGCCACCGCCACCTTCTTTTTTCAACAATCTCTTCTTCCATCTCGCTCTTTCTACAACTCCCGCATGCTCCGTCCGCCTTGATTTTAAACGTTTTACTTCTTCTTATTAATTTTATTTTTCTCGATGATTGTGTTCGTCCTTTACTTTACTTTATGTGGTTTTAATCTCCGCCTCATATGGTATCCACTTCGTCTTGGAAACAAAAGTACACTGTAAATTGATGTACAAGTCTAATGTACTTTTTGCAAATACAGTATAGTTATGTTTTTGTTGCTTTCAAGAACATTTATTTTAAACAATTATAGTAGATTTTTTATTAATATAAATTATTGGAGTCACGAGCTGTTTTAGTTGAAAAATTTCTTTTAAAATGTTTCAGTTATGTATTTTATTGCATACAGGAAAAATATAAATACCAAGGCATCAAAATTTGCAAAATTGAAAATCAGAAAGTGTTCATAAAAATCTCATTAAATGATGATGAATGTAAGTCACTGATTTCCAATCAATCGTATCTCAAAACTATATCGCACAAAGTGTTCCTAATTCACCATCGATATCTAATCTCGATTACGGTATCAGTTTCTTATACCCACTTGAGGCAAGGGCGAAGTTAAAGGGCACAGATACGGCACCACCTCGAACGCTTGACTTCTCTGGGTCAGTTTTTCTCCCTTGCTTCGAATTATCAAGTATTTTTGACCGGCAAATAAGTGCGAGCAACGAGGCCATCCTTCATCGTCCTCGTCAACGCGCGTCGTCGTCTTCCTTTTTCAGCAATCTTTTCTCTCATCTCTCCTTACTTCCTCATATTTTTTTTCTCTCCACTTCTTTCTCTCTCTCTCTTCCTCTCTTTCTCCGAGCGCGCACAGTAATTCTATTTCTCTCTCGCAGCTCTCGTTGTACGCGCGCAAGCGCGAGGTCATATCCGTCTCTCCTCGTCCTCGTCGACTCGTTTCGCGTCTGTCCGTCACGTCCTTCGTGAGCGTGAGCGCGGCCGCGCTCGGCGACTCTCGGAGTAATTAACTGCTTAACGAAGTAAACACGACGCCATCTTAGCACAGCACGCGGCCTCTACTCTTCTCTCTTTCTCTCTCTCTCTCTTGCTCCTGCGCACGAGCTAGCGACTTGTCGACGTCGCACGACACTTTTTTTGCCTCCCTCTCGCTCTTATTTCCAGCCTCCTCCTTTGCGACGTCCGCCAGGCTCTTTTTATTTTTCTGCCTCTCTCGTACGCGGAATTTCTCTCTTCCCATCATGTCTTGCGCTCGCTCGCGCGGACGTCTATACACTCTGCGGGCGGGAATCGCTCGCGCGATTCTATTTGCGACCTTAAATTGATTCGTCGCTCGCTGCAGACTCTTCATCCGGCCGCGCAAGTGATTAGACGACAGGAGGTGGAAAAGGTGGACGGGAGGAGTGGCTTTCTTAATGTGGGACGTCGTCGCGTCGACTTCGTTCCTTCGAGTTTTACGCTTAGGTAGCCATTTTTTCTCACGATAGAGCAAAATAGTCAAGTGATTTCTTAGATTTCTGCGTAAACGTGGTCATGCGCATTGTTATGATTTAATTATGCGATTTGTGCAAATTCCAGTCGCACTTATGTAGTAAGTAGTGTTTGTTACACCTTAAATACTATAAGAGCATTTATGAAGACAATATATTCTATGGTGAAAACGAAAATACTTCAAGTTTTATCACTCTAACGGTATAAATAATCTTCTTTCTTTCACATGTCACTGGTACATTGTTCTCAAGTTTCATTCGTGAGCCTTCTATTAGCGACTGACATTTCACTACAGCAGCCGTTTGAAACTTAAGATCTCACCACGCTAACATAAAATAATCTCACGACAAAAGTTATAAGCGGCCATGTATCTCAATCAACTTACCTCAAAACACACACAACTATCCATTTCGAAAAGCGCTAAATTCCCTTTGAAAAAGTGAAACCCCACTGTGATCACATGGTACCCTATAGCGTGAGCTGGGTATAGTCACCACACCAGTAATCAGGAACCGAACTTGCCAACACAACACATATACATACACGGGCGAACCATAGAGCAAACGAGAGGGCGAAAGAGAGAGAAAATTGATCAATCCCGCATAATTGGAAAGTTCCGATAACTGGAACTCTACATACGCGTACGTACCGCTGCCTCAAATTCCAGCTCTCCGAGAGACAGAAGAAAAAAGTCTCCAGCGCATACGATAAAATTATCGGGCACACAAACGAGCCGAGAGAATCGTGAGCAAGCGCAACCGCCACAACGTGTGTTTTGCCTATATTCAATCTCACTGTGTGCTGTATGTGTGTGTCCGCGCGCGCAACTCGCGAGTTGCACACGTCGCGGGAGACGTGAGGAGGTACCGCTATATAGAAGGAGCCGGAGTACCGTCGTCGTGCGGTATACTGTCGGCTTAGACAAATTGTGGGATTAAGCTTTTTGGAAGGATTAGGATTTTTCGTCGCGAGCGGATAGAAGCGGCAAAGATAATATAGCTTAATTGAATCTTTCGAGTTGAATGGCGCCATTTTTGGAGTTTATCATTGCTAAAATTTAATTTACGTGTAACATGGCTATACTTGGAGTAATATTATTTCTTTATATAATTTTCCAGGAATTGGAATTTTCATTTGCGCACCGTCTGTAATTAAATCTGACTATTATGATTGTTCTGTTATGTAACTGCGATCGTATTTAATGATTGTGAGCTCTAAAAGAGAAGTTCATTCAGTCTCTGAAATTTATAAAGCGGATTCCAAGACTGATTTTCTATTTTATAGTCATAGCAATATCGAGTACGATATTCTAGGTATAGTATAATTATCCCTGATGGAAATCGAAACCATTTTATCGCTAATAAATGACCATTTTTACTAGTATTGTCTATAAAATGGCAACTTTTCCTGTCCAGTTTCTAGCTCCCGATAAAACGCCTTTTCTCCCATTATTTGGCCATTTAATGGATTGAAAAATAGACCAAGCTTTTCAAAGACAAGCACAAACTTGTTCTTGAGTATTTTAAAGGTATTAAAACTGATCAGTTTCTTTAGTTTGAAAATGGCTAGCAGAAGGCTTGCTTTTATGATAAGGAGTAAAGGAGACAGAATCAGATGGAGAAATAAAAATTTTGCTGAATTATTCATAGAATGAGGACAGCAAATGATTTATTAGTTAATGATATTTATTTATATTTTGGTAAGCCATTCAATGATCTTTAATGCTTTTTCATCAAAGATAAAATTAGTAAGTAAATCAAATACGAATATTTTGTTATTACGTCAATCTAAGAAATGGACATATAATGGGAGAAAAATTAGCCAGTTTTACTAGCCATTTTCTAACTTCTTAGCCATTTCATATAGATGAATTCCTACCAGAGATATTTTTCTTTCCAATCAATTATGTAAAACTATACATAAATTTATTTCAACGTTTCCAGAATTCTATTCAAACTCAACCGTCTTTCACTTTATCTTAACTAACATTTCATTTTTTCATTTATATATAATCGTTATGAGCTCAAAGCAACATACGATTGGATGATATAATTTTTTATATATCTCAAACCCTCGCAAAGCTCATTTCTATTCGGCCGTATGATCCGGACCGCGTGTATAATCCGAATCCTTGGCGTATAGGCATCCACTAGCATCGATACCCAAGCCATCCCCACGTTTTACAGTGAGTAGTAGCAACAGCAGCGCGCTCGCGTCGAAAGCTAATCCCGGCTCGCGGATCATCCGCGTTCTACAGACGAGGCAACGCGCGCTATAGGGCACACCAACGATGAATATATATACTCTCTCTCTCTCTCTCTCTCTTGAGAGATCGTGCGACCCGAAGCCCACGAAGGGGTACATGCAGGATGCATACGACTGTATGTGTATGTGTATCTATATGTATATATACTTGTAGCGGCGACTCACGAGGCCCCGGTTATGCGCTCAAGTGCCGCGCCGAGGAGATGTGATCCACGCCTGTGATGCAACCAGAGGGAGAGAGAGAGAGAGAGAGAGAGAGGCTGCCGGGCTGCCTCGAATTGTCTTATTTCACTCATCCGTCTATGGATGGTGTGCTGGCTCTTTTGCCCTGAAATTTCGTGCCCTCGATGAGATTGCTTTAACGCCGATACGACGAGGAGGATACCCACTGCTGCCAATGACTGCGACTGCCAAGGGACTGTATACGGCTGCGGTTCGAAAAACATCATGCAAATGTTGATTTCTCGAGGCTTGTATATGAGCTATTCCACAATTTATTTCCCTTTTATGTTGTCGAACAAATTTAAAAATTTTTTTGAGAGCACACTTACGGGATGAATTTTTTCTTATTCTTTGGGTCTTTCTGATCGTAGAAAAGAATAAGAACAAGGTCAATTTAAGGAGTATCATTTGTTCTGACAATAATCAGATTTTTTAAAAATGATTAAAAATAGCTCCAGTTTGATTTTAACTCTAAAAAGAGATTTGGAAAGTTCTTGTTCTTCGGTTTCTTTTTGTTTTTTCCGAATTTCATATTGAGTTGTTGAAGGCAAATAAATTGTGGAATAGCTCGTATAGTCTGTGGTATATAAAATTTTTCTACTTTAATATGATTTCGTTTACTTCGAACAAACTCTTTCATACATCTGCAAAATAAGATGTAATTAGATGCATGATATATTTATCTTTTCTAAGTTATTTTAAAATTTATTTTATAAACTAATAACTGAATTTACAAATTATTTAATCTTACTCAATCCCATTTATGTTAAAACATAAATTAACATTAAAATGGAATTTAACTCTCTATCACAACAAGATTGATTATTATAATAAAGTATAAATATACATACATGCAAAAAGAGAAATACATTGAAAATTCGTGATGCCACATTGTCATAAAGTATACGATGCTCGGGATATATTCCAAAAAGTGATCGTATAATTCAAAGCGTTACTTGAGGAATATCGAAAAAACTATCGGCAATAAAAGGCAAACCGGTATTCTCTTCAGGAGCACATCAATCCAAGCTGAGCAGCGGCCGCAAACGAAAAGTAACCGATTAATTTTCCGAGGCCGGGCAAATCTCGAATTAAGATAAATAAAATATATATACACGGTATATCTCGACGGCGGGCGCGCGAGCGAGTTCAGAGTTCGCGGACAAAGTTGTATGGGTGTAGTACATGTATATATACACACGGATCTCAGCCGCGCGAACGTTTCGAGCGAGCATCGAAACCTCTCTATCACTCTATCTTCCCCTCTCGTTCTCTCCACTCTACTCTTCTCCCAGCGTGAAATTTCCTCGTGTGGTGTTCACGTAGGTATAAAGAGGCTACATCGTGCACACAGAAGGAGCGCTCGCTATATAGGCGAGAGAGAGAGAGAGAGAGAGGAGAGAGGGATCGGCACACGAGTGAGTGAGTGAGTGAGTCGTGCATCTCTCCCACAATTAGTCGAGATCCACTTTATCCCCCTCCGAGGATTTATCGTCCGGGGTGACTTTATAGATCAGACGGTGCGCGCGCGCGAAAGAGTGAGAGCGCGGCCGTGCAAACCGATAGATATGCTCGTTCGCCGATGGATAAACAACCGCGAGAGGAATAGGTATGTCCATGGGTGTGCGCCGCGCGCATCCTCGTCCGTGTCTATATGCGCTCGCGCGCGAGAGTTTGTTTATGGCTGCGCGCGAGGAGATCGTTTCGCGAAGATTGAGACGCTATTCAGCACCGTCGTGCGCGGATATCTGCAGCGAGAGCAAGATACGGTTTCGTGCAGAGCTCAAGCGCCCGCCTTATGCTTTTCTTTTTGCGGACCGTCTGCCGAGATCTCGCTTGCGCGCGCGCGCTCGAGCTTCTTACGAGGCGTCTTTTCTCTCTTTCTCTCTCCCCCTTCTCTCGTTTGTACTTCGTCTTATCGCGGCTATTTATTTATATACGTTGCGCAAGTTTTTGGCACTGCAAGAGCGCGCGCTGCCCGCGAGCAAGCGACTTCTTATATGGATGGCTCGCCGCACGCGGAGAGCTGTTATTTAACGTGTGATGCATTAGTTTTTCGAGCTGCGGCTAGGCCTAGATCGAGCCGCGCTTTCTTGCTAAGTATGATGGAATGCTGCTGTCGTTTTTAATTACGCTGGATATTCATTACTTGCACGAGAGGATAGGGTACTAATTTGCTGGGAATTATTTTCGATCGCATATCGTATGTATGTATGTATGTGGCTTCAAGTTATGTTGCCGTGATGCGAAACCGATTAGTATTTCATGAGAAAAATTTAATCACAACTGATTTGATTTAGTTATACGTGTATGTAAGTTTCGCGGTTTCCGAGGTGCTATATTGATTGCACCTTGCCATTCGTTGGTCCACAATAGAACAGCGCACGTTTCCCGAGGTTCGAATCTCATTAACGAATACTTAAGTAGTACGTCAGTGAGAATTAGCGATACAGTCACACCAGCTGAATGAACGAATGAATGGGACACGCGCGTTTCCCGCTTGAATAGGACGAGCGCATCTTAGATATTCTATTTTTGTCTCCATACATGAATTTATAACGACATGCCGGAGGAGACATTTCTCTCGCTAGCCTCGTAACAGGCGATCTCCGCGCATATAACACGTGCACGCGCGGCGATATGCGAATGGAGCCATATATAGAGGGAGAAAGAGGATAGACCGATCGACCGCCACCTCGGTCCCCTTCTGATAATTTAATATACCTATAGCACGACATAACGAAAACGGTGGGCGATGCGTATAGTCGCTCTGTGTGTATATCGCGAAAGTGAGAGAGTGAGAGAGAGAGAGGAGCGACAGAGAGAAAGAGATAAGGAGAGAAAGGATGAGGGTGAGGATTTGAATAACCGACGCGAGGGATTTCTCGGGGTCAAGAGTTTAGTCGGAGTTATTTCGGTTCTACGTGTGTTAGGGCCGAATTATCGTTTGTATGAATGAAAGTTATATATATATATAGAATATTCCTTTTCGAATTATGTACATTATTAATATAAAGTATGAGAAATCCTATCACAGTTAATATTTTTTTTCGATAATTGACATCTTGATAGTATCTTATAAATTATCATTTTGAATTCACCCTACTCACTTGAGTATTTCTTCAATTCATGCAATGCCCCCCATTATTGTTTTTCATATGTTTAATAAAGTTTCACACAATATTGATATTTCACTATGAAAATACATAAAACTTCATAATACAGAACATTCAATTCTAAAATAAAGCAACTTATATACTATGTGTATTATTGAATTGAATTGGATTGTCATTTATTGTAAATCAGTTGCTTTACAAACATAATAATACATACACAAATATTTCATGTAAAAATACAGTGTCAAAAATAACATAATATAAAATTTAACTTAATCAACTATAGTTTCTTAGCCTATTTTATTTTTGATATCATAGTCTGCTTCTAAAAATTAATAATACTGAAATAGTAAGTCAAAGACTATATAATATGACTAGAGAATATATAGTAGACTAGAAAATACATGAGAATGACAATTTTTGTCGAAAACTTCTAAAAAGAAAAAGAAAAATTCTAAAAAGAAAAACTTATAACTGAAAATACTGTAAGATAAAAATAAATAAAACTTATAACTAATAATACTGTTAGAGCTCATATTCATACTCCACACTCACGCCAATAAATACATTCATTCATGTAAATAGGACAATACATAAAATAAATTAACAAATAAATTCGCTCGTTCTACGAATAATCAATCGAGATCTAGGAGATGCCTTGCCAAAGCAGTCTTAAACCTGTTAAGCGATGAAATATTTCTAACCTGAGCAGGTAGAGAATTCCATAGACATGTACCTTGAACTCTGAAAGATTTTTTTCCAGTTTCAGTACACATCGGTGGTGTTGTTAATTCTTTAATTTCACCCCTAGTTGTACGCATACGCAAGATTTTGTACATCAGTACTGCCATCAAATATTGTCTTCTTGTATCTGTGCGTAGCCAGCCTAGGCTTACTCTATGGGGTGAAATATGATCAACCCGATTTAAATCTAACACATATCTAACACATGAATTTTGTAATTTCTGTAAAGTGTTTCTCAACACTTGAGATGCATCAAGAAAAATCATCGAACAATAGCCCAAATGGGGAAAAAGTAGCGCTGCTGCTAGCCTTTTACGCAGAGTCTCAGTGGTGTACCGACGGAAAAAACGCAAACCAAACATTACACAGTTACATTTCTTAACAATTTCATTTACGTGCGCATTCCATGAGAGTTTTGCATCTAGTACAGCACCAAGATTTTTGGCGGGTTCAGAGAACGGGATAGAGTTGCCACCTCCGAAATCGAACGTTTTTGGGTTAGAGTAAAACGGGTTGATGAGACTACTTTGACCAAATATGATCGCTTTCGTTTTGACTTTATTCAATGTAAGGAAGGCACCATATAATAGCGCCTCTGCTGTACGCTGCAGCGCCGTAATTCATGCCGCATTTTCAAATACATGTAACTTTGCACTGAATTGTCCGATTTTAACCACCATTAGCTTAAATCAAAGCTCTATCCTAATTCGTTAACATATTTTGAATGTTAATATTGGTTGATGGTTGATGATTAATTTGACGATAAAAGGGTGTCACCAGGCCGTTTTTTTTGGTCCTAAGTTCTTATCGTCTCTTCTGTGACTCATAGATTAAGAAAAAAATTACTTCAGAGGTGTGCCTGAAAATTTAATTTTGGTCGTTTTTTGAACCATTTTAGGGCAAAGTTTCCGAAGAATTCCACATATACGTATATTATATGTAAAAAATATTTCATCTATACTTGTTCGGAAGTTATTGCACGTTCCCGCAACATCTCGCACTTGCTTGATCCTAGAGATCAAATAAAGTTCGAACCGAACGATCATCACGCGCATACAACTATACTATACTAGTATAATACTAGAGTTGAAGTATAGTCCGCGGTCGAGTTCTAATACTTTCAAATAATTATACTTCCTCGGGACATGGTTCGCAGCAAATCGTGCGATTCCTAAAATAGGCAAACTTCTTCGCTAACACGTTTCCCCGAACGACGCCGGCGTCGCTCTGGGGCACAGAAAAAAACCAAATGCGCGCGCGCGCTTCTTTCAGAGCTCACAATGTAGAGCAAGCTCATCAAGTGCGCGCTCGCACTTCTTGCTGCTCTTCGCGCTCGTCCGTCCGCGAAAGATAAAATTTCCTCGGCTGCGACACAATCGAAAAAGACACGTCCCACTTCCAACCTGTGATATATATGTACAAACATACAAAACTCCTTTGCGAGTCTCGCGACGTAGAAGTTTCTGTTCGCGCGATGTTCGATGTAGTTTGATATATACATATATATAACCAAGCGATTATTGATGATCTACTTGAGTAAACATGATCGCACGCTCTTCTCAGCCGAGCGCGCTAAGTACTGCACTGGACGGCCGGATGTGACGCGTCGTAGCAAAAAACCGCCGACAGTTACACGACTTTTTCCATTCCACGGTCGCGCGCGCGCTTCTTTGCTCCTCGTGTATATATATACTCTATATATCGTACCTACCGCGTCTTCTTCTCTCTCTCTCTCTCTCTCTCTAACGTTCTCTTCGCTATTCCCTTTTTCACGCCTCTCCTTTGCCGCTGCTGCTGTGTATCCTTTTACCCTCCTTCTCTCTCACGCTCGATCGCCGGCTATTTCCCCTCTTTGTCTTTCCGATCGGCTCTTCTTCAGCTCCCATTCATGCCGCTACTGCTTGCGCATAGGCGCTTCCTTTATGGACCACGCAAAGTTCCGTAAAATAGCCAATTCTTTTTTCGGTATAGGCGTCGACATGCTGACTCCTCGGCCGGATGCAGCATGTGCACCGAGAAAACTACTCTTTTTTTCTCTCTGTAAAACTTATTTTGCGGGTTTGTTTTAATGGAAACGCCGAGACGAAACAAAATATAATTGCTAATAAATAACAATGGGTATTTTCGATTTAGGGCGCCATTCAGAAATCATAAAGGAAAAGACGGACTTAACAGTACACAAAACTGTTCATTAGAATTCAGAGATCGAATCAGCAACTGTTCAATCCGCTATTACATGTACCCAAATTGAATTTATTGGTATTTTGAGGTAATCTTAAACGAAATTACTTTAAATAAGATTAACAGAAATGCTAGACATATATTTAAGGAACAAATATTAATTTTAAGTTTACAATGATATGAAATATAAAAATGTCAATAACTATGGAAATAGGAACGGTATTTGACTAAGACGATGTTGATTCTGTACTATCATTCACTAGCCATATGGTCAATATTATCAAGAACTTGTGTTTATTTTCGGTATTCTAAGACGTCAGTATGATACTTGAACCAGAGCAATTGTTATAACATATGATAACACTTGTATACATTTTTATGTTTCTTTAAAAAAATTAATATCTTTTAATTGAAATTATACAAACATGACTTTTGATGCACAATAGTCTAATGTGATTAATAAAGTGTATGATTTTCAAGCATTTTTCCGCATTTCGATTCTCACACGTCATTCTTCAGTGCCTTGTCGACGAAAAAAAAAAGAACATGATCTTACATCTTCGTCAGAACGGAGAAAGCACAGTGCGTTCCTCGCAGGCTCCGCGCGTTATTATTATTCGCGGGGTAACAACCTGGAAAGCTCGAGCGTGACGCGCGCGATTTTTAATAAAGAGAAATTGACGAAGCAGTAAAAGTGAAAAGGACATTCATAAATCGTCTCGGGTGCCGCGCGGTTATGCGACGACGCGCTCTTGCTTCTCCTTCCTTCTCTTTCTCCTTCTCTCCTTCTCTCTCTCTCTCCAAAAAGCAAGCAACAAGCCGTAATTCTGCGCATTTTCCCATTTAAATCGCGAATCACGATTGGCTCATTACCGACTCTGCAGATCGATTCTTCTATGGCTATGGGTCTCCCCCTCCCTTCGTGCCTCCGCGCTCACGCCAGTCCCTCGATCGCAGTTCATGAGTCGCGGATTACGAAACGAACTTTTCAGTTTTCACATCCCGTCCTCGTCTCTCCCCTTCTCGTCGTTTCTCTCTTTTTCTCTCTGCATTGCGTTTCACGTGTACGCGCGCGGCCCTACAGCGCATTTCCTTGACTCGCCACTGATTTACTGCTTCAGTACAAGAACTTACGAGTTTTTAATGAGGAAATAATATTCCATCGTATTTAATCACTGCAAAACAATAGCAGAAACAAGTCTAAATATCTTTCTTTCTCCTCACTTTCGTTGGAACCTGTTATATTATGATACTTTACTAAAGTTTACAGGCTCAAGTGATTTCTCTTTCATGAAAAAAATTCATTTTTAAAACTGAGAACTTGCATTACAAGTATAAAAGATGCACACACACAATAATACAGAATACCACATATATATACTAAATTAAAAAAAATATCTGTTTCTGATATCGTGACGTAATGTGTAATTTTAATTAATGAATTACGATACTCTTATTACATAAAAAGTAAACATTGTATCTACAACATTGATACTGATTACACGATATCGTGAGTCGACTTGAAAATTAGTACGTAACTTCTGACTGGGAATCTCTCTGCAGTTATCAATGATCGCAGACGTCAGAGCCGGGGTCAATGACACATCTTCATCGAGCGATCTTCAACGCCGAAAGGATGCACGATCGTTTTTACCACGAAGCACCGCTCATCCGCTGATACACAAGCCATTCACAGCGAGCGCGCGGGAAAGCCGCACGGATCGCGGCTTGCGACACTCTCTTTTCCCCCTCCTCCTCCTCCACCTCGCGGACACTTTCCATTTTCGTGAAATGGCCAAAGAAAAAGCTATAACGTCCGCTGACCGCGGCAGCGACAACGTCCGTGCGCTTGGCTTATTCGTGCTCGCGCTATAATACACATACACCGCGGCAAAAGCGAGTGTCGCGCGAGAGCGGGCAACGTCTTCTCTCGGGTCGCGCGAGCGCGGATCATTATTATGCTAATCGATCGAGCGGCAAATGCCCATAGAGAAAGTTAACGATCTGCGCGCGCTCGCGGGGACAGCCCGCCCGCGCATAATTGAAACTCATTTAACGAGCAATAATTGCTTCTCTCTCTCTCTCTTTCTCCCCATCTTTTCACGGAGTCGCTTCCACTCTTTTTGCGCCGATCGCGACCGCGTGGATTTGTTGAAAGTACTTGTACACCAGAGGTGAATGGAACAATCGCTTTAAGATTTTTCACGTACTGGCTATTATTTTTTTATATATACAGAGGTAAATGTTTAATACAGATGTTTCTTTTAAAGGAAAATGTCCTATATATCTAAATTCACATAATTCGAATGAATATCTGCCGATTTGAAAAGTCTATTTCTATATAATAATGTTTTCTTAACTATTTGAAAATTGATGACCTATGAAGCCAATTAATCTATTTGAATCCCGCTAATAAAATCTTCGATGTAAATTCAAGTAAAACTTGAAATCGTCGGAAAATTTATTTTCAAATTTAGAATACTTCGATACTTTCTAAATCTAATCCATAAATCGCTAATACAATTTTACAATATCATGAAACTATTCTCGTTTTCATTCAACATATATAATTATATAAAATCGCTAATTTATAATTTATCGTGTCTATTTCGGAACTCTTTAAAATCCAACACATAACCTAGTAGGCTTCAGCCCCCAAAACAAAATCAATCCCATACTCGCGCAATCTTTAATCACCCCTATAGAACTATACGCGCTTCCTTCTCTCTCCCATCTTACTCTCATGCACACTCATTCGTTCACACATACACTCGCGCGCATATACGCACACTCGTAGCTTTCATTTTCTCCTTTGTTCCTCTATCTCTTCACATTTCCTTTTTTCCTCTGCTCCTCGGCGTACGGCTCTCCCCGGGGCGCGTCCCTCTCCTACCCTCTCATTCGCATTCTTCTTATTCCGCGTCCCGCGCTCTCTGCCTCCCTC
This sequence comes from Torymus tubicola, assembly GCA_035583055.1. Classification (NCBI taxonomy): domain Eukaryota; kingdom Metazoa; phylum Arthropoda; class Insecta; order Hymenoptera; family Torymidae; genus Torymus; species Torymus tubicola. Next base: position 23,224,298 of record JAWWEQ010000010.1, on the reverse strand, counting down.
TTCCTCATCTCGTCTTAAGAGTCGTATTCTCGCGCGCGCCCTTCCCCCCTCCCACCCACCCCCTGCCTCCCTCGATCGAGCGCGCAGGCACGAGGGAAATATTCGTAAGAATTAAAGCGCCGGGAATTAACATTCCAGGAAGGTTCGCGAGACGGAAGAGCTAGTGCGCAAGAGAGAGAGAGAGAGAAAGAAGCGTGCGTGTCACCCTCGCGAAACAACGGACGAAGAAAGAGAGAGAGGTAGGGAGAAAGAGCGAAGGCATTACCACCACCCCCGTCGGCGCTTTCTTCTTCCGCCGCCTCCACTTCGTCTTCCGCTAATACTTCTGCGTCTTCTTCGTCGTCGTCGTCTTCGTCGCCCGGGCGCGCGGTCTTTCTTCTCTGCCCTCGAGCGCACGCGCGTCCGATGGTCGTATCGCGCCAGAGATATACGGTCTGCTGCTGCTTCTATCGTCGCAATGAACGCCGGGGGATGAGGTGCGGAGTAAGGAAGAGAACGAGCCAACTTTTGCGTTTCTGATTTGATTTTACAATTTCGGGAGAGACTCTTATTTGATAGAATCAATGGGAGAGATAATGCTTGCCGCATTGAAATACCGGGATGTTACATTGAGAGAACTGTTAAAAGAGTTTCGTCTCAACTTAGGATGTATGCATTTGAAAATGACTCTTATGTTATTTAAATGGCTATAGGTAGGCTGCCTCTGTTATTAAATTAAAAAGAGTTAAGAAAAGAATGCGGATTAGCATATCTTATTTGTATGAATCTTAACTAAATTAATTTTTTTTTTAACTTTGGCATTTTTTAGATTTAAGAACTAGGACTAAATTCCTTCTGCTACTCAACCTGCAGTTTTACCCAGTATATAGGTTTTGGAGGATTAAAAAAGCATAACATCTTTGTTCTTATATTATTTAACAATTTTAATTCGTTAATATAATATTTTAAAAATTATTTTATGTAATTTATGTGGAAATAAAAACTTACTGCTAATTTACATAGCATTCGCTCAAAAAAAAAAAAAAAGATAGAAATAGAAGACAATACATTTTAATTTCTACCAAAAAGCCATTTTCTGATTCACAATTACAAGTTATGATCAAACTCAAATAACTAAGCAAGGAAACATATTAGATAAGTGTATATTAGAAACAATTGATCACATGTATATTGTTTTTGACGTAAACTCAAGAACTATACAATAACTGAAAGACTAACCCAGAGAGCATGCCAATATTAATTCTTATTTTTAAAAACAATGTTTAGACAGATAACAATTAATACATGTCCTTTTAATAAGCACACATGATTATAACATTTCGATTGCATTAAACCGCCATTACATTCAGTACGAAAAGGTATCAAATCTTTAATCGATTCTATCAGCAAATGAAGGAAAAGGTTAAGAAAGTCGGTCACTCATGTTAACATACTAATTTATTTTCCAATTTTAAAATCAAATCTTGACCACAATAAAGTCATTTTAATTACCTTATCGATTATGTAGAAAAATTTTGACGTTTTATAAAAACTTTTTTAAAACAAAGTCTCAAATTTCTACAAAGTATTATTAAATTTTTCGTTCAAATGATACTTTATAAAATATACGTTTTAAAATATATTTACACTTACGATATTGGAACAGGTTGAATAAATTAAATAGAACGAAAATATTAAGTTAATTGTAAAAGTAAAGATAAATTTTATGTGTAAAGATAACTTCTGAATTCAGGATTTTAAATATCAAACGTCAAAATTAATCAGTGAACTGATTAATATACCTAACAATATATTTTCCACGTCACAATATATCATTAGTAAAAGAAAAACACCGAGTATTCTTTACTAGAAGCTTATCATTAGGACAAACGTACCATCTTTTTATCCTACATCTCGTTGAAAAAGTTCATTAGAAGTATGTATTAAATAATCTATTTATGTTGATGGTAAATACTGAAACACAGCAAACGTTACGAAACCCGAAACATTAAAAGTCATCGCAGTACTGTGTATATAAAATTCTAAAAACTCAATCATCGGTCTCCATAATTACCAATATCAAGAACTTTACTGCCACGCATTAATTTGCAACATTTGAACCGGGCTGCTTCCCTTGCCTTCTCCCCGAGAAAAAAATTCAAATGCATTAATCGTCTCAGTTTCCTGCTCTCTTCTGCCCCACCTCCTCCTCGTCGGCGTCGTCGTCGGCGCTTCCTCTCCTCCCTCATACCCCCGCGCATTACTCAAGCAAAATCTGCACACGCTAAGGAAGGAAACGCGCGTTCTATATATTCCACCCCGTCTCTTTCGCCACGTGTCCCTGTATGTGCGGGAGAGAGCGCGGCAAAATTTGCCTGTACGACTTTTCGCTCGACGCACACACGTAAAGGTATATACATATATATACACACATACATACATACAACGAGTACGGCGGCGTCGAGACGCGCTCGCGCGCGAGAGCGAGAAAGAAGGGGATGAGGAAGAGTGAGAGAGAAAAGGCGTCGTCGTCGTCGTCGTCGTCGCAGGGGAGGCGAAACTCTCTGACGAGGAGGAGAAGAGAGGGTGGGTGGATGCAGGGGTGGTGCGCTCGCGCGCGGCTGTCTTATTCTTTCCACTCATTAAGGCGGATCGATGTGCCAGTGGATGCGGCGCGCGCTACTCGGCTCTTACTCACTCGCGCGCTCTTTCTCTCTCTCTCTCTCTCTCTCTTGCTGGCGAGGAGAGTAGGGGGTGGCGTATACGTATATATGAAACGGCCCTGCTGGATGGGCAAGGATTCGCCCGCACTAGTGGTGGTGTACGGAAAAAGAAAAGAGCGGGGGAAAGAGAGACAGAGAGAGATATATACGACTACGACATGTCGCGAGCGAGTACACTTTTCAGCAGTGGTTCCTTTTTTTCGGCGCCCAACCACCACCAGCAGCACCACTGCTTTGCCTTACGCACGCGATTTTTTTCATACTCGTGTGCCTCTGTCTGTGTGTGTGCGCGCGTGTGTTTACGTGCGTCGTTTTCTTTTCTTTCTTTGCGCGCGATGCAGTAGCACGCGGTGTGTGCCGCCCACCCTCCTACCCCTTCCTGTGCTTCTTATTGTCTTCTCAGCGCGCGCCCGCGCCCCGTATTTTTTTGACGGATGAGCGACGTTCGTTTGCGACTACGACGCGGCGCGCAAGCGTATATGAGGAGAAAATCATCTTCCTGAGTAATATTCTGCGTTTTCAAGCCCGAGCATTTTGTCTCTCCTCTATATACGCGCGCACGCGTGCTTTTTTTTATACGAGAAAGAGAGACATCTCCTTTTTCCTTGCGCTCGTTTTCTTTGTTTATTTCGGTTGGGGGGGCTTTTTACCTACCGGTTGTCGTTGATTAATCTCGCCCTTTTATTGTGCACCCGTGTGACGTTTTGTTGTAATTAGCGTTCGTTAATTTTGTTTTATTATTTATGCTGCGTTTCTTTAAATGACAATGCAAGTTAATACGGTTCCTGGGCGTTGATTATTTATGAGGTAATATTGATTGCGAGAAGCTTAAGACAATATTTAAAATGGTCTTACTGTTATAGTTTATCGGAATTTTTAAAAATATTTACATCGTATATTAATGATACAATAATAGAATACTTTTATATATAATGACGGTGAGAAATTCAATTCGATTATATTTAAAATGCCAGTACTTTTTAATGTAAATACTGTGTTTTCACTCACGCTTCGGTAATTTTAACACAAAATAATTCCTTTATCAGAGAATGGCTAACTTATTCATTACCCAATAGTTTATTTTGTTAGAGTATTTAATTAATTTATTAGTTTTCTAACCAGTAATATAAATTTATTTTACGTGTTTTATTAACAAAATTCTTGGTTTGTAAATAATAATTACCATCTACCTAATTAACTAATTGGTTAAAGAATCATCAATTTATTAAAAATACAATCTATTATTTTCTACTAAATTTTCGGTATAAAAAATTCATTTACTTGCATTCTTTTTTAAATCTATTTAATAAAAGTACACATGCTAAGATAATTTATTACATCGATACATAGTTTTTCTATAGATCACCTGAATATTATTTTTACTCAAGTAGATGTATTTTTTGTTTTATTTTATCTATATTGCACCCATCGTACTTGGTCGACTTGGAGTTCATTCTATTGGAACTCATAAGAACGTAAAACTAGTTTGAATATTGTTAACAATATTAATAATAGCAAAAACCTGGTGAAAATTAACCCAAATATTGTGTAAAGCTGCAGTGACTATGCCTGGGTAACATCATTATGCTGGGCAAAACGGAAATTAGCTACGTCTCATAATATACGTACATAAATACGTCTCATATATATATAA
>JAWWEQ010000010.1:23195160-23219842 GCA_035583055.1 Torymus tubicola | reverse complement strand
ATACTATACTGAAATAAACAAAATTTTTTGGGTTACACTTCAATTGCATCGGACTAACATTCTCTGACACGAAGCGTCACTTTTCTTTCTTATTTAATATTATTTTAGTATCTAAAGTGTAAAATTTTTAAAAAAGCATTTATTATAAAATAAAAATTACATAAAAAGTCATATAATTAATCAAATTGATCTCTGAAGCAATGATATTACTTGGATCGATTTTTTTTACACGCATTTTGATCTACCTATATTTCTGCTCATGAACTACTTTTAAAATTTAAAGTCAATATATCGCTATAAAGTCACATCAAATTTATACTATGTTTTGTATGTCCCTGATAATAAGTGCATAAATGTTTTTAATTTTTGCATTTTTTAATATATTTGCAAATAAGTTTCATTTTCATAGTTTTTAAATTAAATTACTTTTTAATTTTCCCATGTTGGGTGATGATAAAAAGAAATAGTAGTATACAATCTATAGAATTGATAAATATGGTATAATAAACGTAGGCAATAAAAAATGAATTTTTTAATATAAATGAGTTCGACGTGATCATTCAAGCCATTTCAACAATCCTTAATGGTACAATAAATGTAGATGCATTTTAAGATAAATTATACGTAACTAAATTATACATACATTTTTATATAAATCTATACATATAGTAGCGCAATTGTTTAACAACAATGTGGCAATAGTGATGTTATTTATTTCTTGTCTCTTTTTAATTTTTAATTTCGCAGCAAATCTACGACTCGTCAAAAATTAATGATCCAAAATGTGGTGATCAACTTAGATAGGCAAAAAAAATACATAAATTTATACATGCCCATTAATGTGCGTGCATGCACCTTCTTACACCCAAGCACATATTGCACCTGATCGAACCCGACGATGTTATTATAATCGCTTCCTTAATTAACCCATCGATCACCTCACGCTTGGAATTAATGGAGAGGCCTTGAATCCATCCGCATGATAAAGCCATACGCGTGCCTGAGCACGCAAAAATATTGCTCGACACATGTTTATTCATGAGTGATATATACGCAAGCACAGTCGATTTACCGTGGAACAATTTTAGTGGAAAATTCATATTACCAGTTCTCACAAACATAAACTTTTGTCATTGAGATCATGATAACGGATGAAGAGAACACTCTACATAAGTAAAAACTTTTTAAGTCTTAATTTAAATTTCAAAGAAAATCTGGCATATAAACATTTAATATTCAAAGAAAAAATATTGCAATAAAGTTTCTTTATTGCCTTCATATCTTTTTAAATGTATTCCTCATTCAAATATTTTTATTAATTATCTAATCACTTAATAATCTACTGACCAACTGCAAAGATATTATATAATGTTGATGCTCATAAATAAAAATATCGTGTTAAATCATCTTGTCAATGCTAAATTTACTACCACCACCATACAGTTCTCTGCAACGTCCATCTAGCGTTCGCCACCTACCTAACCTTCATTCACCTCGGTTGTCCACCTCTCCACATATGCTCTGCGCGCGCTCTCCTCACTTGCTACGGCGCGTTCGCCACTTGCTGCTGCCGTTGGGGGCGTGCGGAAAAGAAAGCGCATAAGAGCACGTGCTGGCTCACGTGGCGAAGGCGCGCGCGCGCTCGCGATCATCCCCCTCCATTCTCTTGTCGTCGTGGGGCGAAAAGAGAGAGAGAGAGAGAGACAGAGAGAGGAAACGGAGGAACGGCGACAGCACAGAGCCGAGGGGGAGGGAAGCGAAACGCGACGCGCCGCCGCACAGCTGACCACCGCGCCCCCGAGTGGACCAACCCCATTGCACCGGTGCCCGTGAGAGAGCGGGGAATCCTCCCGCTTGCGGGCGCGCGCAACCCACCCACTCGCCGCCTGACGCCTACCCTTCTTCTTCCACTCGGCCGGCCACTGAGATCCGAGCCGACCACGTGGCCGGCCGGCCGCTCGGACGCGACGCTTCTATATTCGCGGCTGGGCTTTTTGCCGGCCAAACACGTGTTCGACATGAGGATGAGAGAGCAGCGCGCTCAGCTCTTTTCCTGTGGATGGCTAGATCGTAAGTTGCATATGTTATACCTAATGTAGTACAGCTATTTTCATGTTTTGTGGTAGAATTAGTTGTCTGACGTTTCTGTATCTTGGGATTAAACAATCCACGTGATTAATGATCATTCGTTTGCATGAAATTTAAAGAGGATAGATTGATAAAGAAGCTTGCTCGAAATCAATAATGACGCTGGATGGCATTATATTGTCAATGAGATGATGTTTGTAATAATTACTTTATCTCGAGGACAAGAGATGCACATTACTTGATAATAAAAGCCCTCGCGTTCAATCACAGCACGAACCACTTTATATATACGTATTACAATATATAAGATTGGCGCAGCATCGAAATATTCAAGACTCCATCAGAGTCCTCCTCCTCCTCCTCCGGGAGCGGGGACTTTTACTTCGGAATTTCTTAAAAGCCACTAAAGTTCTCAGCAAGCGCGCTTCCTGAAGTGAAAATTGGGCTGCAAAACAATACCGCGGGCTCGCTGTATATAGTATCGCGCATACAACGGGCTCGCTCTTTCGCCACCCTCCTATATACCCGAAAGCGGAAGTATATTAGCCGAATTCGCGACACTCGAGCGGGCGCGCAAGCAGAGCCGTTGCAGCGCGCAAAACTCCCCGAAAGAAGATGTCGAAAGCCCGGGCGCTTGCTCCAAGACAAAAAGGAGCGCAACGAGAAAAGAAGCGAAATGCAAAATCTCCCCCCCGAAAGCGCTCGCCGAGGGAGGAGCGCGCACTGAGGCCACTCGAGCTATTCGGATTTCGCTCTTTTCTCTCATTACATGGCCATCTTCATCGCTGAAAACCCCTTGAACGCGAGCGCCCGCGCGCGCGCTTAAGAACTTAATTTTTTTTGAGATCTCGTCGTCGTCGTCGACGTTCTCCGCACGCCACCCTCCTCCGCGCGCTTGGGCCCTTTCTTTCTTACTTCCGTTTCAAGGCATAGAAAACGAAGTCAACCCCCGTTTTTTGCGCGTCGCGAAAGTCGCTCGTTCCCCTGCGGCCCTCCTCCCCATCCTCGAGTCGTTCTCCGCCCTCCTGCTATAGCCTCGTTCATATACGTATGTGCACGCGCGGGGCGTGCGGGCGGCAGTTACTAGAAACGACAAATGTCCCCCCCCCCCCACCTCCATTCCAGAACGCTTGCGCGTGTGTATGTGTGTGCAGTTTCCTTGCTCTCTCCCTCTTCCTCTCGTTCCCTTCGGCTGCATACAAATCGCGAAAAGAGAGAAGAGAGAATGAACCACGCCCTCTCTTAAGCGACGCGCACACACCGAGAGGAAAGAGAGCCGCGCGGAAAGAGGAACGAAATGAGTGAGCGAGAGAGAGAGACAAAGAGAGAGATTCGCGGCGCCGCGCATCGCCAACGCCGCCGCGTTGCCGGGGTAAATTACCGACGGCGGGCAGTATTTTACATGCGCGGCTCACGGCGCACCGCGTGAGCACGTAATTTAGTAGATTTAAAAATATATCAAGTTATCCCACCGATGGGAGATTTGTTGCTGGGGGAAGGGTGGTACCTTTACGCGATTGCAAGGGTGGAGGAGTCGATATCGCAAATCGACTCGCAGTAATTACTTAAGTGGAATAATAATGATTTTTCAATACTATTCCGGTCGTTTAAAACCCCCTATGCATGCTAAATCTGAGAAAATGTGTTTTGCTGTTTATAATGATAAATTCATTTACATTTGTAGAAATTTGCTATTGATAATAACACTTGTGTTGAATATCACAATATATTCCCTATCTTATGTAATAATATATTCTCTTACCATATAATTACTAAATTTGTATGTATTTATGTTTATTTGGTTCCTGTACAACCGCAAAACAATCGGTATATAATTTAGTAAATTTATTATATTTAATTAACATATATCTTACACATTAATTTAGTAACTGTAAAATAAGTAAAACAAATTTGAAAATTACGTTCTATTTAAGAGGCACGTTTGTTCATTCGACGCCCCCAACGAAAACGAGCACATTTCAAACGGTTGCAAAGAAAAGTAGCACGTTTCCATATCGCGTCGAAAACTAATACATTTCGAATTTCTGCGTTGAAAACCAGCACAACTCGCGGTAACGCGTTGAAAACTAACATATTTCTCCGGCGAATTAGCAAAATCGATAACCAAGAGAAAAAAAAAATACCTACTGAAAGTGAAAATTTTTTGTTTTTTTTTTCTCATATAAGGTCACTAGGTGAACTACCGAGAAAAAAATTTGTGAAAATTCAATTTTCAGTATAGACTCTTATGGAGAGAAAAGTATTTTTTCTCCTCATTTGATAAAAATCAATAATTTTTTCATAAAACCACCTAGAGAGTATAGTATTTATATACATAACTGATCGAATCGCGTTTAGTGTTCCACGTGAGATCGCGAAATGTGCTAGTTTTCGACGCGGATATTTAGTTGTGTTGCTTTTCGTTGCAAACTCGTGAATCGTGTTAGTTTTCGTAGCAAAATGAAATGTGCTAGTTTTCGTTTGGGGCGTCGATATATTCTTTGATTTTAGTCACTTTTTACTTCGTCATCCCTTATCATTGAGGACATTTTTCGAATATAAAACTCTACTACAGACAAGGCGATATCATAAAGTATCATCTATTATTTGTCTTTCAAACTTTTTAAAACTATAGATTCAAACATTTGAGATTGTGATAATTTTAAATAAATTTCAATTATCTTGCAATAAAGAAGAGTAGTAAGCAAGACTCAAAGTTTCTTATTGAAAAATATTCGAAAAAAAACGAACTTGATTAAATGAAACGTCGCGTCGTCGTGCGACTCTTGCGCACGACACAACGCACGCCGAGAAACTCATTCAAGTAATTAGCTTATCAATAGTCTCGCGAACGAACTCGCGAGCAAGTCCTCGCGTTTGCTCGCTCGCTCACTCGCTCTCGTTTCGTACCTACATTTATTACGTAATTTACAAGTACTCGCGGCATATAGAAAACCTCCCTCAAGACTCTCTCTCTCTCTCTCTCGCTCGCTCGCACACCTCTGCGCTCACCACCACCCATCCATCCTCGTCGTGGCGCCACCCCCGCGCTCGCGCAAGCCCCTAATGACGCAAGCAAAGCAAAACAAAGAAAGGTTTATATACACGACGAACGCTGGCGAGTGCTCAAACGACCTGCGACGACAGACGTAGATATATATACGCACTCTCTCACATGCGCCCCCCGCGCGTTCTCGCGCAAATGAAATCGATTAAAATGCTGGGCGCGCAACTTCTCTCTCTTACTCTCTTCCCCTCTTTCTCACTCTCTTTTCCTGCGACGCGACTCCGACAACGACGAGAGGAAGAAGAAGAAGAAGAAGAAGAAGATGAAGGAAGAAGGAGACGAAGGAGAAGAACGATGATGAGTGAAGGAGCAAGCGAAACGTGCCGATGTAAGGGGAGAGCGGAGGTAAGCGCCCCTTATACACATCCCCACGCTTCGCCCACTCGGAATAACTCCTGCATGTGTATGTACCTGCGGGCACGTGTATATATAAGAAACGAAGAAAAGCCTTAGTACCGCGCATATATACGTGTGCATGTGCAGCTTGTGCCTCTGTTTTTGTGCAGCCGCGGAGTCTGCGCGCGCCGCAGTCGCGAAAGCGTATATACATATATACATACGCATATATACATATATAGCGCTAGACAGCGAGTTCCGTTGCACAGGTAAACACCGATGAAGGCTTTACAAGCGCATAACCCGCGTGCGCACTTGCCTCTTTGAGATTTTCTTTCTATAGAGAGAGAGAGAGAGAGCGTTGCTGAGGCGATGTTGCCTCGTCGGAGCTAGTATAAATGAGCGCGGTGGTAAAAACAGTGGCTCTCCTTACTTACGCCCCCGCGTCTCCCCTTGCCTTCATCCATTCGTTTTCACCCCCCGCGCGTTACTATATACGCCCGGCCGCGTCTTCTCGCGCCGATATTCAGCTCTCGCAGCGCGGCGGTCTCTCGTATGTCTCGCTTTCGCGCGTGCGGCGGGCCAAGATTCGTTTCCCCCGATTTCTCTCTTTTCAAGTATAGGTATATATATTGAGCGTAGCTCACGCGCTTCTCCTTATCTGAGCCAGTACCTTCGGTCTCCCTCCATTCCCGACGTTTTTGCATTACAGTCTTTGTCTCAGCTTTGAAGTCTTCTTTTGCGTTTTGCGCGCTTGCCTCCGCTTTATTATATGGCATCGGTCGTTAATCGTCTGGATTATCGTTGAAATTCATTTTCAGATATTAGTCCAAAAAAATGATCACTATGGTTATTACAAAAACATATTGGTTATATAATTATATGTTACATACATACATGATTTGTTTTTATAACCAACAAAATAAATTTGTTGATATAAATATGGTTTAAAAAAATGTTCTCTATAAAAATTGAAAGCATAAATTTTTCTTAATATATAATTAATATTTTATAATGAAGACATCATTTTGTTTTAATATGCATATTTAAAAATATAATCCTAATCTTTTTTTACGAGAATTTAAAGAACTGATCTATTTACATTTCGCCAAGGCACGTACATTCACCTGAATTTTAGGGGGGGGGGGGCAGCTCGCTTCCTGTGAGTGATAGCTGTTCATTCATTGATTACAGCCGATTCTTTTACATTGGTATGCTGCCAAAATTTTATTTACATACAATTATGTGCTTGCTAGAAATTTTGTTTAAAGCAAAAATCTAAAAAATGCGCAAAAACTGTGTTTTTCTTCAAAACTATATAGGCCTATATTTTAGAATAAATATAGGTATTTATTAGTAACAAATGTAACCCAAAAAAACAGAATTTTCATAATGTATGTTTATGTAATAGATTTTTTTGTTTTCGGGGAAAAAATGGGAAAAACTATAGGTATACTATCATTTAACACGAGATAATGATTTAAAATAATCATAAAATTTTAATTAAACTAAAAATAAATAAAAATTAAAAATGTGTATTAAGTTCTTCCATTCCATAATTACATACTCGGTATACACAAATTGCTCCATCGGGTTATCAGCACACCACATATTAATCATCAACAACGACACAACGCATCAGCGATTTTTTATTAACATCAATGCAGCCTTAAAGTGTAATTAATCTAACAGGAAAATCTCCTTATCAGTATCATACCTCTCTCAATTTTTTCAACCTCTCTGGCAAATCTCTCCGAATCAAGCGACTACCACAGCCCCACGTACATACCCTTTATCTACCCTCGCCCGCAAACCCTCGCGCATCTCTCGCTCGTCTCCTCGGCGCAATCCTTTCCTCCCCTTGCGCGCGCGCCGCACGAAATTTAAGAGAGAGAGAGAGAGAGAGTAGAAACGAGTGAGCACACGGGCGCCGAACGAACGAAGAAACGCTCGTACACATAGCGCGCGACGGCGGCCTTGTAAATATTCAGCGAGCCGAACGCAGAGCTCACGTCCTACTTCCCCCTCGCTACGACGACGTCATCCTCGTTCTTTTCGTCTCTGTGTATGTGTGCAAGTGTATATACAGCTAAGAGGTGGGAGGGTGAAAGAGACGTGGAAGAGCAGTCCTCGTGAACGAATTTTCATCAACGCAACTGATTAGCGGCGATGAGTACTTTCTCGACGTCATCCTCCCCCTCTGCGAATAATAATTTCTTTACTTTTTTTTTAACGTGTACTAAAGCTGTAGCCCCTATGAGTGTCTATCTGGCTTTCTTGGGGGCACTGAATTTTAAATTCAAAAAGAACGTGAATTTCGTTTCCAAACACTCCGCTCTCTGAATCCTTACCCCTAAATGAGTAAATTACTGTACTTTGTGTATATGCACTCGCACATGTATAAACATCATACGTAACCATTGATGAATATGTAAAACTGCATATGATTGCATCTAGTGCTAATACTGTTGGCTGTGTTGTGCACTCTAATAAGAAGAACCACTTTTCGTAACCACTTGGCAAGGAGCAAGACGAATCGTGATTTTATACTTTGAAACGCAAAACACATGAAAACCTTATAAAAGCGAATTAATCAAATCAAATTACAAAATCATTAAAAAATACTATCTAGTCTATCGGTAAAATCTGTTGGCACAACATTTCATTAAATCACAATAAGTATCATTGGTGACATGCTTTTAAATTCTTATAACTTTTATTATTGTCATATTATAAACCTTTATGTCCATTAATAAGCCAGCACTTATAAAACTTTGTATAAAGATTACCAGATGAAAATTTTTAACCACCAAAAATTATTCAATATCACTTTCCATTGCACAGAGTATTTTACACGAGTTATCAGTCATAAATAAAAAAAAAATCCGATAAGTTAAAGATCTTTGGTGAGTACATGAAACGTAGAGGGAAAGTAGCTAACTTTAAAAATCCCGCAGTAGCTTGATCGGAGGCTGTTGCGCGGCGGTGGTGGCGGCTCGGGGAAGGGAATCCGAGATCGAGCGCGGTAGAATGTTCGATTCACCAGGCGCCTACACCGGTAACGCGGCAAAACGAATCTCCTAGCAAAAAAAATGCAATCTTCCCTCGAACGACTTCCGCCAGCGATTCATGCACACTCCCCTGCCTAAAACTATTACGACCTCTGATAAAAAAATTAAGTTACAGCCTTTTTTCGACACGTTACTTTGCAGCATTTCCTTCTGCATATATTGTTTTGTTTCGATGAATCAATTACATTTATCAAAGATTCTTTTTTATCCGACCATTGACATTTTAATACAAGTTATCTATTTAAAGTAAGATATGTATTAAATAATAGTAATGCTTAAAAAAATGCCTGATATATATTTCTGTAACACAGTTCGTTTCATGCAATTTCTCAAGAAGTTCTTTACTCTGATGTAAGAAAAGTTTTAAAGAAGAGTTTTCATATACCTTCCATTGACATCGAGATACTTCAAAACTCATATGAAAACAGCTTATTAATGCGTACCTTGTTACTGGCATTGCATGTAGACGTAAGAAAAGCATGTCTGTACGTATATATTATGTCATTTGTAGTATTATAACTCAACGATAGCAATAAAATAAACTTTTTTTGCAAAACATGAGTTATTTTGTAAGCAATTTCGCAAAGCTTAATTTAAGAATTATATGCAGCTTATTATCGAGTTACATGAGGTTTTATAAAAAAGATGAAATACCTGAAAATAATTCTAGCCTCACTCTTAATATTTCGTTTGATAAAAGTCAGATCATCAGACAGACCAATCAACTTCTTCACAATGGAAATCTTGCAATTAATAATCAATTAATGATATCAACTTTCCATCTTCTACCCATTGAAAACACAAATTCACTATTGCGTAAAAAAGTTGAACATCTACAATAATCGTAAACAGCATCCCATCTTAAAAACTGTAGAAGTGAGGAGCAAGAGAAAGAGAGATAGAGAGTGAGAGAAAGAAAAAATAATAATCCAAGACGCTAATGGATATAAAGAAAATGCTGAAATCGTAAGATCGAAGCCTAGAAAAGCGTCGGGCTGCTTTTGTTCCTTGCTTAACGATTTGCGAGGCTGTAAAAGTGTGAGCGAGCGAGATAAAGGAGAAGGCGAGCTCTCTCGCGCGCACGTGAGCGAGAAAGAAAGGAGAGAGAAAGCGCGCGCGCACGAGCAAAGTCTGCGGGAGAGAGAAAAGGAGCGAGCGAGTTGCGGAGGGGGGGTGGAAAGGACCAGAGCAGTCGATCTGCATATTTGAAGTACAGTCACCCTCGGTCTTAATGTCTCTCCGTCCTTTTCTATCCTTACCTTTCTCTCCCTCTTTCTCTCTCTCTCTCTCTTGCGCACGCACACACATACATACGACTTTCCAATCCACACACAGCATCAGCCGGTGGCACACGAGCATACGCAGAGTCTCTCTCTCTTTCTCTCTCTCTCTCTCTCACTCTCGGAAAGAAGAAGACGGTCGTCTCCCCTTCTCTACCGCACACACGTACACTCACGCGCACATACACGTTCTCTCACTCGTGTACACGTAGTCGTACACAAACAAAGCATTCGCTCGCGCCCGCGCAAACTAAGAGCGTATACTTCTTCTTCATTTAGGTAGTGGGGTGTCGAGGGGGTGGCGGGGGAGGAGGCGGCAGGGGCGGGGGTTGCGAAGACGCCGGCGAAAAGAGAGACCGCGAATGAGCGCGCGAGCGAGACGGAGCTAGGTACAAGCCGGAGCTAAAGAGAGAGAGAGAGTGAGAGAGAGAGAGAGGCAGTGCGCAGTCGTCGCTCGGCGAGAAAAAGAGAGGAACGGGAATGAGCGCGGGCGCGCAAGACGAAGGAAGATAAAAGACGCGAGGCTCTCCCACCCCCAACCCCTCGCACGGAGGGATGCTGCTGCTGCTGCTGTTGCTGCTCTCTACGTGTGTATGTGTGTGTGCGCGCACGGGCGGCTGGGAGGAAGGGGGTGAAAAGAGCGGGAGCGAAGCCGGGCTGGAACGTGGGGATTGGAGGGTAGCTAAGACGCCGGGCTCCCAAGTAATTATAAAATGCAATCAATACTTTACATATTTTTCACGCAGCGCGCCAGAGGGCGAGCTCCTGCTCTCTTTCTCTCTCTCTCTCTCTCTTCCACCCTTGCTCCGCATCCCTTTCCCCGTCGACGCTGTACCACGTGACGCCCGTGCTTTTTCGCTCTCCCCGCGTCTTACGTACACGCACACCCCCGTCCGCGCGCGCGAGAGAGAGAGAGAGAGAGAGAGAGAGAGAGCGCGAGCACATAAGAGCCGGCCGACTAAGAAAATAAAGGAGACGAATCTAATTAAAGCCCGTCATTTTTCATGATCAACCGGAGAGGGATGTGTTCTCCCCCACCCGAACCTATATATACTCTCACGGCACTTTTTTCACTCACGCTCTTTGAGCTTTGTCTTTCCTGGCCCTATCTGCGATCTGTAGGGACGTGTGTGCGCTCGCGCGCGTCTCTTTTTTTTGTCTTAAAGGGAGAGAGAGAGAGAGAGAGAACGCAACGAGGAAAGGGTGAGCGAGAGATTACGAATTCGATGAATCAACTTTTTTTACGATCGTGCCGAACCAGTGGAAATTGTAATTTGCGCGATTGCGAGCACACGCGTACAGGCTCGATGCCTCCCCAGTACAGTTGATTCGTGACGAATATTTAAATTTACGCATGTCATATATTTTAACGCAAGTGTAGGGATTCCGTTTTTTTTTTGCTCCTACAGTTAGTTATCTGTTTTCTTTTAGTGAGCACGATCTAAAAGTGTTTATCGTGCGTGACACATCTTTTTTTCTTTTTTCTTTATTACATTAGAAAGAACAATTTTTTATTTCCTTTTTTTTATCTTCATTAAAAATTTGTTCATAAATATTGTTGATTAAACTTCATTACATTACTTAATTATAATTTCTATGAAAACGTATAATTATCAGGGCAAAAGCTGTCTTTTCGATAATAATTATTTATACTATGGCTAAATTGTTCATAAATAATTAATAAAGTATCGCAACTAAATATGTAAATCATGTAAAATAATTTCATATTTAAATGGAATAGTAATATAATTATGTTATTTCCCAAACCGCGCTTATTCCAAAATATTTTATACTTTAAAATGATCTTGAAATCGTTAATAACGTGACTTTTCAAATTTTAATAATAAGATCGCAGTTGAGAACGCATACAATGACTTTTTACGCTTAGTACTCGGCAGTTTTATGGGAATATACGAAGAGATAATGAATTATTCTTCGCTGGCACTTTTCATGATATTCATCCTTTATGTGGCGCGGACGCAAAAAGAGATTCTTGTTATGTATATAACGCAGCACGGAATCTCAAGCCGAAATAACCAGTTTCATCCATGCCGCACGCTGAACATTTAACAAATAATTAGGAATGCTATCTTTTATACGATGTTTGATGTTCGCGCAAATGAAACTAGCAGCGCGTGTTTAAGCATACCCTTGTACGCTCGAAAAAAAAGAAATACAATGGATATTTGTATGTGCGTGAGGGAAAAGAGGCTTTCGCCAATTTCAACGTATAGTATAGTGAAGAAAACCCCGAACATAAACACAGCCTATCCAATTCATGAATGCCCGAACGAAATTACATTGTACTTTTCTACGCAAGTGTGGCTTTAATACATTTAAACGACTTTTAATTTTGACTAGAGGATAATTTATATTTGATGTTTTTCAAATTTAAATTCGTGATTATGGTCATTTGTTAAACTGTGAAAATATTTAAACGTTCCTCTATACAAAGTACTATTTTTCACGTTTCGTTTAGCCAACAAAATCATCATTTATCTCAGCACTCAATTTGCTGCTAACAAACAGTTTTGAAAAATGATGATTTTTGTAATTAATTACTAGGGTAACCCTTTCCAACTAAAGGGAGTAAAGTAAATTCAAATTTCGTGTATACAATACAAAGCTCCTTGAGAGCCTTGAAAATCACTTTCCTTTAAAAATAAACTTTGAATAACAACAATAATTTATTTACACGAATTTAAATACAAGTTAAACAATGTTATATTATCATAAAATATATTCAATAATATAAAACTTACAGACATTTTCAACCCCATCTATACATTCACTTCATTTGTTCACATCATTCCGCATATGTCCCATCGACCCATATAAAAAAAAATCCCTGCCACGTTTCACAATCCGTTTTTGAGTGCTCCCCCTTATACCCTTCACCATAGCACAGAAGCCGCGCGATAGCAGCCGTAACGTTATCTAAGAAGGTGACACGCGCGCGTACGTTCCCCCTCGCGTATAGTATACCTTGCGCGATTACCATCACGCGCGATGCCCTCTGACCCGTTTCCGTGGCTAATCACACGCCGAGCGTCACACCCCTTGCGCGTATACCAGAGGAAGAGAGCCAAGGGGTTAAAAGGCTCAAGTGGCTGGCCTGCTTCCCTGTGCTCGCGAAGAAATATATATATATATATATACACGCTACTTTCGCGTGCACGCATCCTTCCTTTTGATTAAAGTCGCCACGTGCAGCATCGTCATCGCCCGGAGTGGTCCTCTTCGTAGAGTGGCCGCGTGCTACTATATATTCTCGACTCTTCTAAAAAATTCGGGCTTTTTTTTCAAAAGCGCATAACCACTGCCGAGAGTAGAATGCGTCTATGTGTGCGAGTCTGTATACACCCAGTTTCGCTGGAGGCTTCGACCGAGTAGCCGGGGGAATTTGAAAAAGACCAGGACAAGGACGGTAGGGAAGGTGCAGTCGTCTTGTGAATTATTGACGGGAACGTGTGTCTTTGATACCGGGAGAGACCGAGTAATCGTAGCTTTGTGTGTCGTGACTTTTCTATAAATATTATACTTTATTGAAATTTTTTTTTAAATAATATATTATTATGCGTTTTATCATCTTGATAAAATTTTAATTGTTATTTTATGTACATCTTTATGTATATTTTAATTTTGTACATATAGGACTTCTTAGTCCGTTTAATGTCAAACGAACAAACAACAAACAATTTATTCAACGTACGACGTCATTTAAGTGTTTACAATAATGATCAAAAAGAAGGTAACAGTTATGTTCATTCTACCACTAACTTCTATGCAAACATTCAACATACAGGCCTTCATGATTGTTTTGTATGTTGTAGAAAAAATTCTAGAGGTACATTAAATGTAGAATAGAGGACGAAATATGCTATACTATAGATATTATTAGATTGTAGTGCCTGAGAAGGGTAGCAATAAAGCTAGCGAAACGTCGCACATAATAAAGAGCATGGTACTCATTAAAAATCGATATCCTTAAAGAAAACTATAGCAATAATGAGTGCTAGAAACTTAAAACAATACGATAATAAACAATTTGGATTTAATTGAATAGTGCGCGAATTCACACGAAAATATATAATCAAACAAACATATAAGCAATGCATTTTAATTGTATTTTGTTGTATACAATTAAAATATTAATGAGTAAATTAAATAAAAAAAAAACTGAAACTTTAGTGTGAATAATTACGCAACATGTAACGGGATGGCAATGTCAGAATTGTGAGCGTGCATAAATCTCAAAGGAAGAGGGGTCATTCTCAACCCCTCCTTGTGTAACTATCGAGACATTAGTAATCCCAAGATTAATGAAACCATTCGTCTTCATTTTGAATTCCGAGTTTGAGATAATTCTTCAAATAATACACTCACGCTACTCTTCATCAAATTAATTTAATTTATCCTTTTATTCGTAATGATTAATTTTATATTTTTAATAATACAAACACATAAAGACTTGAATAATCAATATATCCGCCTCATGTGCATATAATATCAAACCTATGTGCGTGCGTATACATTAAGCTGCGGAGAGTATATATAAAATTTCACCAATAAATTCTGTCAGACACACCCTTAATCACATTCGATTTTTCCTCATTCCACATATACACGCAGTCCGTGAAAATGATATGAAGCCGCTTGGTTTAACTCGCTGCATTACCTCCCGCGACTTATATAACACACGCAAGTATATATATCAGCCACGTTCTTCCAACTCGACAGTCCTCAGGCTCGGAGAGACGACGCGTGAGGCGTCGAAAAAAAGCCGCACGCGTATATATATATATATATGGAGAAGACGCGAAACTCAGCATCACAGTTATATGTAGACATCCACACACACATCTACGGAGAGTTACGCACGTACTTTGCCCTCGAGAAGGTAGTGTGCATGTGTAGGTGAGTACGGGAGCGCGCGCACGCTCGGGACGGCCAGATTTTAACGATTCCTCCGCGGCGTGTGCGCGCGCGCGCGAGCAGAGTCTTAAGAGAAAGAATGGAGCGGGGGGTGGCTGAAATGAGCGGAGGGAACGAGCGAGAGCGAGAAAGAACGTCGCGCGATGGATAAGAGCGAGGGAGTTAAAGGGGCTCGTTTCTCTCTCTTGCTCACGCGCGCGCGCGAGCCCAGGATGCTAGGAGGGTTGCTACCCCCGAGGTAAGGAAGAGAAGAAGAAAACGGAGGAAGAAGAAGGAGCTCGAGCGAGAAAGAAGGATGACGCGGCCGGAGTGAGGGAAGGGGTAGGTAGATGAGGGAAACTGGCGGCCGAGCGACGAGCGAAATGAAGAAATTCTATCTACATTTCCAACCCTTCATGCAGAGCAGCAGCAGCAGCAGCAGCGGCGGTGGCGGCGGCGGCAGCGTCTTACCCCGTGCACTTCTTTCCTTATTCCTTGTCTTACTCTCTCAGCTCCCTCGCTCTCCCTCTCACTCTCTCTCTCCCTCGCGTCTTCCTTCTTCCTCTCTTCTTCGCCCCGGCGGTTCATTCCTTCTTTCTATTGGTAAGAGCGAGAGAGCGAGCGAGAGAGGAAGGAAAGCCGACAGCAACCACCCCGTTGAGACAATGCGACCAACCTCCACCTCCTGCTCCTTTTCAACCGGCATCTACTACTACCACCAGCAGCGCAACTCTCTCCGAGAGTAGAAGAGAGAAAGAGAGAGAGAAAGAGAGAGAGCAGACCTGGCCGGCAACTTATATACTCGGAATCTCTCGCTCTTTCTCGTACGCCCGTGCGCGTGTATATATACTCGGTCGCGCGCTCGCTCACGTTCCTTTTCGCCATGCAACTCGCTCGCCTCGCTGCGCACCACTTCTTTCCCTTTTCTTAAATACAAAAGCGAAAATTTTGCTTATTAGAATATTTCCCGAGCTCCTCTCGGTACACTCGAGCGAACCTTGCCGCCACCGCGAAGGTAGATTCTCTCTCTCTCCGTCTCTCTCCTTCTCTCTAGCGAACGGTCGAACGAAGAGGCTCTGTGAGCAGCAGCGGAGGCGGCGTCTGGACCATTACTGTGATTATATGAGGCAAGACTTTAATTATTTTTATAGTTTCCCTAAGATTCCCTGAAAAGCGAGCGTATATGCTCGGCCCATAATAAATGCGTGCGGCGTTCCCGCGTGATCGTCGTGGCCCCTTTTTTTTCGGCGAGCTCAGGACGAGATGTGCTATATTGTGATTTTTACTCTTGAGTACGCGGCTCCCCGAGCCTTTGTGCCTGCCAAAGACTTTCGGACGGCGCGGTATTAACATAATGCCGTTATGAATTTTTTAATGCTTTTATTTTAATGCGAAGGATTTCGTTTTCAATTTTAATAAATAGCTACGGTAGCTAGCTGTGCTGCACTTTTCCCAACTAAAATAAGTAGTACGTCAACGTATATTACTACATCTTCAAGTTTTAGATTTACATCGATACACTAATATTCGCGTAAATGGTGAAAATATTGTACAGATTATTTTTATACTATTTTATTTATAGTTTAATGTCGAATATTCTTAACCTGAAAATGCAAAATCTTGTTACATAAGTATTAATATGATGCATCATCAAAGTAACTGCAATAAACAGACAATTAACAAACTCAGCTTCTATTTGAATAACAACTTACTTCGACTCATAGAAAACGTTAATCCGAGTGCTTCAATCAATTAAAATATCCTAGAAAGTGGCAGCGCAATCGCTCGCGGCTGCAATCGAAAGCTCGCAACCACCAGTCGTACACCCCCGCAAGCTTCGGGAGAAAACTTTCAAAGACGTTCGATTTGCCGCTGAAACGCGACAGCACGTGCTTTCTTGCTTCGTCGCAAGCGCGCGGGGATTTCGAATATGCGCGCGCTTCGTATAACACATACATATATCTGCACGCGGTCCGTGCACGCTAGTAACAGCTTCTGTAGAACATTTCAAAGTTCCCTCTTCTCTTTTCCCTCGTCCGTTCTTCCGTCTGCCGTACTGTGCGCACTCACTTATATATATATACCACCCGTGTGGTTTAGAGGCGTGAAACAAAAAGCCCCATACGATACGTAATTACGCGGCGTAATTATGTAATGCCTGCAACACGAGGACGCCGACGTGATCGCGAGTAATTGGAAGAAAATAGCGCTGCGGTGCTACACCAGCACACGGGGGGCCACTCGTTACTGCATGCATGCATGCGCGCACGTGAATTTGCGCGGGAACGCTTTGCTAAAAGTCGAGTGCACCGCTACTACGCTCTGCCTCACAAGGCCGATTTTTGTTGGTTTTCCCGCGCGCGCGCATTTCGTTTTTTCGTAGCGCGTGGGAGAGGTCAACGTGCCCGCCACGGAGCGCGTATACGCCGAAATAATATTTAACTCAATTAACGAGATTGCAGTTTTACCCGGGGTTTGTTTAACCAATGCTCGACTAGGGAAACACGCTTATTTTGGCAATTCGCAAAATTAATTCGCAAGCGCTCGCTCTGTATATATATATATTACGTGTGTGTGTTTCACACTCATGCGCATGGGTACACATACTCGAGGATTGCGCGTCGAGTTCGACGAGCGAGCGCTTGCGTAATTTGGCCGAAAATAAAATGAATAAAGTTAGTTATATAATTTCTGCGAGCGTGCGGATTTACGACTGCTGAAGGGGTATATATATACACGTGTGCTGCGAAAAGTTTAATGATTTTACGCTCGTATGATCGCTTATTTGCCAGTTTAGCGTGAAAGTATAATTATTTTTCTCTTGTACTGCGTAAAGTAGTTTTATGTTTTGTTCTTTTTCGTTTTTCGACAATTAGGAAATTTTTTAAATTTTGCTTTACGAAAAGTCAAGTGCGAAATATTATTCACAAGAGAAAAACAACAAAGAATTAAATGTTTTCATTTTAAAAAGTGATTGACGTATATTACTTATGAAATATTCATCTTAAATAAAAATGCATATGTCTTCATATCAACTGCTTATTTACTTTCTCAAACGTACCGAATTTCGGTAAACCCCTACCATCAATAACAATCATCGCCTACACGCTCGAAATCCCAAACGCTCGTAAAATCGGGCGCATTTTGATTTTTAATTCGTACAGCACCGAGAGCAGGGAGAATCGACAACATCACACGCACACATATACACGCCCCTCATGTATACACACGCACACAGAGAGAGTGACGAGCGCTGCTCCAAACTATAAAGTCCTCGTAAAACGCACGGGCGCCCAACTCGATTCGCAATTAACGACTTTCGCCCTCGATACGCGTAACGGAGGGAGAGCACTGCTCGAATCGTATATACACCTACCCCCGCACACATATACATATATACAGTTCTTCTTCCTTCTTGGGGCGTCGGAAATATCTAATGCCTCGCACGCTCAAAAACGCTCGCTCGTACTTAGATACACAATTAAAAGTCGAACAAAGAGCTCGCACACGCGCACTCGCATACCTAAATACTATATATATGTGCCACACGGAGCGTCAGGGTGCGCGACTCTATACAATAGGGCTGGAATAAAAAAAGAAAGGGAGAAGCGATAATCGCGCAGGAGTTATGTCATCCCGCGGGCGCGCGCGCGCGTGTGTGTGGCATATCCAGCGCACACGCATCGCTCTACAAGGGGGGCAGAGAGAGAGAAAGAGAGAGAGAAGCATCTCTCGCAATGTATCGACAGGGAGGACTTAACGTCGCGAAGAATGGAGCGGCAGCGCACATAGTCGCGCAAGGGCTAGGCTGAAAAGGTGCGGAGAAAGAGCCATGTACGTATATATATGTGTACGTATAAGAGATAGCAAGCGAAGAGAGCGAGAGAGAGCCGGAAGGGAGGAAAGGAGTGCAAGATGTGTTTGTTCCACACGAGCCATTGTTCGAGCGAGAGCGAGGACTCTACCTTTCCATTGTTTGTTATATGCCGACGTCGTCGTCGTCGCCGTCGTAGTCTTCCTCCTTCTTTCCCTCGTCGCGAGCTCGCGCGGCTCTCTTATATACGCACGACGCACGCAGACTCGCCCTTCTTCTCCACTCTACCACGCGCGCACACACCAACTTCTAGCCACCCTCGTTTCGTATCTGATCCTTGCCCGAGAACGCGTGCGAGCATCCGCGCGAAATTTCACCTCCGCGACGTTTTATAATTAAAGGGAAGTAAGCGCTTTTCTCGCTTCTTTATTAGTCTCCTGCTGCTGCTGCTGCTGCTGTTGCTGCTTCTCATGCTACTCCCCCTTTTCTTCATTCTCCCTTTCTTTCTCTCCTTTTTTTTTTAATAATTACGTGTTTTTGGCTTATTACTTGCTTGTCCGCCCCCAGCAGCAGCAGCAGCTCGGTGCTTAGGTCCGTAATTAAGAAATTCTAGCGCAGACGAGAGATGTGTTTTAAATGAACGCGCGCGCGGAGTACGGAACCAAACGCCACAGTGACACATCTTAAGAAAATAACGGGGAGGAGCTGTGAAAGTTGCATGCGCTGACGGATATGAAACTTCATTAATGTTGTCGATGAAGGTATAATGACGCTTATTTCGACACGTAACGTTGTAAATATAAAATTTCCGATGCCAAATAGATAAATATATGATTCAGCCGTGTGAATTTTGCATTAGATAAAACTCGATATTGAATAATGATAATTGATTTTCCTCATTCGACACCTGTCAGGAGTGGAAACAATCGCATTATACGGATCCTTGAGTGTAAAATTGTTATACGCATATTTATAGAACGTTACATTTTCCGCCATTACTCATTCATTAAAAATTTTCACTTCCTCATCAGAACCATTCCACTCTATAATAACAATATGGATTTTTCTGATATTTCATTACAAAAATATTTTTGCACACCTTTCAGTTATCATGATTTTAAGCGGCTGTACATCATATGTCCCCTTAAATGACAGAATTGATAATTAAAATTATAACTACAGTACCTCAGCGCTTCAACATCGGGAATGAAATCACCCATCAAACTTTTGATTGGGCAAATTATAAAAATACATAAAAGCTCCACAGACCTGCGTCCAACAGAGAGAGACGAATACGTCAACGAAGCCTCGCGCGCGCTCGCGCGCATAGAGTAACACAATACAGCTCGCGTGCGATACCGAGAAGCTATAAAAGTCGATTAAACTCTCACCGGCTCTCTTCGTCGTTCCACGCCATGGGTAATAATGAAAGAGGGAAGAAAAAAAATGCAAGGAGTAAAGGAAGGGGGCGAGCAAGCACGAGGAAGGGAAGGAAGAGCGTCGTTGAGGTTAGCACGCTGGCCAAACGCCGCGTGCAGCGGGTAAGAAAGAGGGAAAAATCTGGTGCAAGCCACACCACGACTGCAACCGCGGAAGTCCGCAAAAGAGTCGTACTACCATCCGCTCTCGCGCGCGTCGTGGTCGTGTCCCCCCTTCCCCCTCTCTCTTTCTCTGTCCCTCTCGCTCGCTCGCTCGCTCTCGCTACGTAACCCAGTGACTTTTTTGCTACTCTCCCTCGGTCCTTTTTTACCCGGCGTCTGCGAGCGCACACGCCCGCGCGCGTTTTTTGCTCCTCAATTTTTCAGATAGTTTTTCAAATAGTTTGGAATGCATGTGAAATCTGGGTTACATCATTATAACATGAATATCGAAGAGCTGATTAACCGATTCTTCACATTGAGAATCGAACTTTTCAATATGTATAACTTTTCATGAATGTCTCTGTTGCATGGTATTAATTGTCGCTTCTAATGACAAGTAAAATATTTTTATGAGTTAATTAAAACTGATGCAATGTAATTGCTGTTTTAGATACCAAATTTTGTGAATAACGAATTTTATTGAACATAAATGATTAAATTGGAAAGCAAGATTTATTCAAATTATATCAGTAATCGCAAAATATTATACTTATAAATATATTAACTTAAATAATAACTTTAAAATTAATCACTTTTATCAAATACAAGGGCTACTTATTTTAAAATCTGGCGATATAAATTTGCACGAGTTCACTTTTTCACAGCATCACACCAGCATTGTGCAGTCTTCAATATAATAAAAATCATACTGCATTATTCGTTGCTCACCTTCGTCCTAATAATAGACCTCGTAATAAGAGTGTTATAGAATAAAAAAAAGGCTGCGCGAGCCGTTGTTATACTCGCAGCAAAAATTAAAAGAGGACACGTCGCCTCGCGATTGTGCTACCACAGAGCTGAGAGATAGAGAGAGAGCCATGAACAAAAAAGGCGCACACCTCTGTATAGGACCGTAGGACGGTCCTCTACTCTCCCCCCGTCATCGCATCCACAAGTGCCGCGAGAATTAGACGTCGCGAGAGTGTGTATATATATATCTATAGATATATATATATATACATAATTCGCGTGGCATTTTCGGCGCACCAAGCGACGCTGCGCTATCTTCGCGCTTCAAGTACATACTCCTCGGAGGCGAGCTGCTGGCCCTCTCCTAAATGCTCGCCTTGTTATATTCGCCTTCTCTTGTCCTGGAAGAGAAAAAGTGCTGAAGAATTACGAGATGCCGAGCGTCGCGCAAGGGGTGGCAGAGGAGGAGGATGTGACTGCGTCTAAGGAGGCAGAGGAAGAGGAGAGGATGCAGAGCTTTAAAAGAAAAGACATCGAGGGGCTCCTTGTGTATTGAGGAAGGACATCCTTTTTTTTCTTCTCCCGGCGACTGATGAGTTGCACATTTTTTCATTCAAAGCATTATCAATCAAATTTTTATACTTTTAATTGAAATATTAGTAATATTAAATTCGTTTTAGTTGTTATGAAACAATGTATAAAAAAGGATGATTTTATTTTTCCCTAACATCCAGTAGCATCATATTTATGTATCAAAATTAATTTTCATTAATTTTCACTTATTACTACGTTACTAAATGGTATAAAGTTACAAAATTAATAATAACATTAATGAAATGATATTGATAAAAATAAATTTAATCGATCGGTTTACTTTGCCACTTCAGAATTTTAATTTATTTACAGATTCATAAAACGAGCAATATGTGATTACAACTTTTTTTTAATTTCAAGAAAATTCTACAATTATCTCAATAATATCTTTCTCGGTACTGACGTGATTATGAATTTTTCAATTTTCATGAAAACATTATTAACGAGATTATTAAAAAAACTAGTTCAAGTTATCCATGCGGTGGTTAATGAAGGGTTCTTTCTTCCCTTCTTACGCAAACACACGTTGAAGACAAGGTCGAGAAATGGTTAAGGCAAAGTGCCACGCGAGCGCGTGGAACGAGAAGTGGATAAGACGATGACGAAGGAAAGTAATCAGGTAAAATGAATGACGATGACAAAGTCAAGGGGTGGGAGTCGAGAAAGCTCCACACAGGCCGCGTATATAGACGAAAGAGGGTAGGAAAAGAAGACGAAGAAGGCGCGTGGGCTAAGGGAGCGCTGCGGCTATACATGTACACATAGCACGCAGGCATCTCCGAAAGGGTTACTATACGCACGGAGGGTTGCCTCAAGTGTAAAAGATTATCAGCGGCACGGACGGGGCGAACAAAGTGAGACGGAGCTATGGGGCGAAGAAAAGGAGAAAACCCGCTTCTTCGTCCCTGCCTAAAAAGCGAGCCGGAGAGCATCGACGCGAAGACGAAAAGTAGAGAAAGAGGGAGAGAGCCAGCAGCAGCAACAACACAGCAGCCCACTTTTCCGCGAGGCTGGGGGAACTCGGGCGAGTACGCGAGAGAGTGAGAGAGACGAGGTGTATGTGTATATATGTGTATACGTATATACACTCGGCAGTGGTTGGGGGTACGGAGGCACGAAATGAGGGTTCCTGAGTTTTTGCCAGACGATCAATAAAAGTCTCTGTGCTCTCGGCTTCTCGCGCCACCCGCGTACGCCATCGGCGTCTAATCCATTCCTCTCTCTCTCTCTCTCTCTCTCTCTCTCTCTTTCTCTCCCTCCACCTACGCACGCACACATTCACACACGTATAGGTATATACGTATGTAACGAAGTGGTTGGAGTTTTCGTCGGTGCGTGCATTAATTCTCTACGCGCGCGCGCGTATACCGAAATCTTCGCGGGCGTCTTTCCCCCGATGAGTCTCCCCTTTTGAGTTTCTTTGAGCGAGGGATCGCGCGAAGAGTATAAGACAGACGAGCTTTCCTTCGCAGCCCGCGCGCGCGCGACTCATCAGCGCGCACAGACGCAAGGACTATATAAGAAGGAGAACGATCGGAGGGTGAGAGATAGAGAGAGACAGTCCCTTCGGAATGAGGACTTTTCTCGACGATTCGGAAAGTCAGTGTGATTTTTTCTTTTCGCCAAGGTTTATGGTCGGTCCGGACCTTTTACGCGAATGGTCGGACGACTGTTTAGAGGAATGCATAGACGGCCGATTCTCCGGTACCTCCTTCCCCCCCATTCGGTTATTAAATGACGGGGCGGCGAGGCGGCATTAGACGATTGCTTTCAGATCTTTCAAATCTTCTGGCAGAATTTTTTTCGGATAAGAAAGCTTGTGTTTCAGCGTGATAGGGAAGGGAGTTGCAGCTGAATGCGGTTGCTTTGAAATTTTCGAAGGATTTACATCTGCAAAGAATATCATTTTCCTCGCTATGGAACCGTATCTATATTACTTCGGGGTATATGCATTATTCTTATTGTAATATTTTTCTATCAGAAAGTGCACACACGTATATGGACTTGTCAACGTTTAATTTAAAATTTTTTAGATATTTCATTTTTTAGTATGTTTTATTCTCAAAGTGAAACACAATCAGAGAAAAAGAATTTGGATAAAGAGAAAAAGAAAAGTACGAAATGTACACGAGAGAAAAGCCAGCGAATAAAAAAAAATCTCCCTTGCATCTTGCCCCATTGTTATTTTTGCGAACAGGCCCGTGCTAGTAGACACGCTCGTTTTCCAGCGGCTCAGGGCGCTAAAGGTTCCGGCTCTACATCATCACAGTCTCTCTCTCTCTCACTCTCTGCCTCATTCCCTCCGCGGGGCGCGAATCCGGGGGATCCATAATTATCGCGCGCTACTCTCGCTATACAGCCAGGCTAGCTTCACACCACGCCGCGCGAATCCCAACTCTTGCCAACTTTCTTCTCGCACTCGCGCGCGTATATATAAGTGCTCGTCGTCGTAGCGATCAACACGGGCTTGCCGCGAGCAACGCGCGTTCGCGCGCCATGGAAACCTTCGGGCATGTGTGTGTATGTGTGTGTATGTATGTGCGTGGCGGCAGCAGCGGTAAGTTGGCAGGTTGCTGCGAATTTAAATTAAATATGATCGGATAGGACGTTAATATGCCCCAGACATATTCAGAAAATTTCATGCGCCCGCCGCGTGTATATAACCCTGCCGCGCGTGTGCGAGCTCGTGCGATAATGGCTTTCGCTCGCGAGTTGCGTGAAAAGAGGTGTCGTAATTAACGTTAAACTTTCGCGAGCGTCACGCGTTAATCCGACTTTATCTTTTATTTGGAAAATAATTGCATTCGCAAGCTTGGTCGCAAAGTAACGTGTGCTCATGCGACTCTGTGTTTGAAGTCGAATGTTGTACTGAAGATGATGCCTTTACTGTTGCACATGCATCATGTGCCGAATTTTATGTTTCGTCAACGTAGCTTATTCGAGTAATTACAGACGGATATACTTTTTTTAATTAATGTCCTTGAAATAAAGTATTTAACAATGTTTATGGAACGCTTATTATATCTTAATGTTAATTAACGGTGTCAAAAATATGTATGTCATTTTATTTTTAAATGTAATTGAATATATTTGGAATAGGGTTCAAGGTCTCCCTGGTGGAAATCCAAAACATTTTTTACCCAATAACTGACTATTTATTCTAGACTTGGCCATAAAATAGGCACTTT
>JAWWEQ010000010.1:23140917-23195060 GCA_035583055.1 Torymus tubicola | reverse complement strand
TTTGTAAGAAAACTTGGAACGAAAATTCGAAACTTAGGTTATGTTACTCCCAATCTATTAAATGGGCGAATAATATCTGAAAAAGCGTTTCACCGGGAGCCAATAATTAGTCATTTCTCTTGGTTATTTACTGAGATTGTGCCCCATTTTTAATAGTCAAATTTATACCAGGGTAATAATACTCAATTTATGAAATAATATACTCGAACTATATAAAAAAGTTATTCAACTTACAGAAGAAAAGTAAATAATAAAAAAATCACTTCCATATGCTATTTTGGTAATTCACGTAAAAATATATTAGTTCAACTTCGCTTTATCTTGTAAATGCACGTGATAAATGATTCTTTAATTCCTTACTCTACACAATCGAGGCCCTCATCACTGAGAAATTAACAAGAGTTCATTAACCGCTTGGATACGTTGTAGTAAATGTAATTTACTAAAAACAAATCTGCATACTACAACGTAGTACGTCGACGTGGCGAGGTCGGTTGGATCCGCTGGCAGACGTAAAAATGAATATGACGAAAAGAGGATCGCGAAAGGGGTAATGTTTATTTATGGCTTTTGGAAAAACGACGAAGAAATAATTAACACTCGAGTACGCTGAGGCGGGCAGCCGATAGGACTCTCTCTTTCTCTCTCTCTTTCGCTCTCTTGGACACCTTTCTCCTTTTCCTTGAAATAACTTCTTATTTACTTAAACTTTGAGGTAATCTGACGAAGAGGAGGCGGAAGACTAAGCGGACGTTCTTTAGGCAAATTAAAATAAATATGCGGGCGCAGAAGTTGTGTGCCGCCGCCGCCGCCACGGCGTGTTGTACGCGTTGAACTTTTTATTCACGAGTGGTGAACCCCCTTCCCTCCACCTCCTCTCTTCACTCTGTGGTCCTTTGAGCGAAAATTTCAATTTAAATCGCGCCTGAATGGCTTTGTTAATAATTCATGGCCGGCTTGCGCGCCCGCGCGCAAGACTCAAACATACAATTTTTTTGAAACCTTTGAGACACAGTGAGTGCGAATGGCGCGACGAGAGAGACAGAAAGAGAGAACGAGAGAAAGAGTGAGAGAGAGAGAGAGAAAGTCTGCCTGATGGTAATATTCAATCCGCGCGCGCTTCGGAGCGAGTTACTCTACGGCTGTGTCTCTCCCTGTCGCTGCTACTGGGTAGTCGTCGCCGGTATTTTTTATTATCGTTGTCAAACATTCAGTGTAACCGCATGCGCCGGCGACCAGCGCTGCTACTACCAAGTGCCGTCGACGAGTGGAATATTTCTTTTGTGATTTTCTTCCGTTCTCTCCTACTCTCTTTTTTGAGTCTCGCGAGCAGGAGAGAGAGAGAGAAAGAGAGAGAAGGGAAAGAGGCTCGGGAACACGTTGATTCTTTTCTAGCTAACTCGGAGAAAACACGTAATATAAGAGAGTGGATTCCCGCTTTTTTGTTGTTGCGTCGCGAGAAAACTTTCATTCGACGCAACTCTTTGTATTCCGAGTAGTTATACTTTTTCGAGTGTTCTTCTTTATAACACTGCCTTCATTATCCTTATGTTTTATTTAAATATCACGTCTGTTGATTGGACAATGAGTCTAGAATATATATGTATCTGAGATTCTACGGATAGATTACATGCAAAGATCATATCTATAAAATCATATGTTTCAATACCACTTACAAGAGATTTATTGGACTACACAATTCGTCGTTCAGTAAAAACGTCATGACCCGTGTGTCAAATCTTTAACTATCATGTTTAACGATTCGTATAGACGACTCTATTATAAGCAAACACATGTTTTTAATAATTTATTCTCGTGGTTTAAACCGTAAAAGGTAACTTATTAAGGCATACGTATTTTGCTCTTTAGTCTCTTATTTACTATTAAAGAATTTAATTTAGCAAAACATATAATTGACTTTTTTCATCCAAATAATTATTCGATTAAAGTTTCGTCCATGTATTCAACAAAAATTTCTACCACATTCAAAATCGAAGATTCACGCATCACTTCCCAATCAAAATACTATACGATTTCTTATACGGAAGCATCGGGACGCAATGACACGAATCCCCCAAAAAAAAGAGAACGATACGGTAAATACCGATACGCAGTCATAGAGGAGAGAGAGAGAGAGACCCCGATTCAGTCAGCTGAATTAATTTTCTCTTTCTCCTATATACTCTCCCAACATATATATGCGAAGCGAGAATACATAACGCTAGCGCAAGAGTTGAGCCCCCGGTGTGTGCGTTCGAGAGGCGCGCATACGTGTGGCATGCACAAAGCCCGCGAAGAGTGAGTTCCGCGATGGGGCATTGTGCATGTGCAGGCATGCATGGACGAAGAGCACAGTGTATATAAATGCGCGCGCCTAGCCTCAACTCTTGAGAGAAAGAGAGAGGGGGGGGAGATCCACGAAGTCGAATATAAAGATGTGCGAAGATGATGCATGTTCCGTTTCTCCGCGAACGGTAATTGCTCGGACACGCCGAGGCGCGCGCAAGGCGCAGGCTCTTACAGTCCCGTAGACTCGCTTCTTCTCGGACCCCAAGTCGGATGCTGCGCGCTGATCTGATTTCGTTTTATTTCTGCTGACCTGCGCGCCGGCCGGCTCGAGAAAGAGAGGAAGAGAGAAAGAGAGAGCCTAATGCTCTCTCGCTCCGTTATACTAGTGCTGGCGCGAGGAGAGTTGTTGTACTTTTTCTCCTCCGACTTGGTTCTGTCTCTTTTTCTCTTTCTCCTTGCTGGACTCCTCCTCGGCGTTCTATACAGCATGTATTATATATGAATGAGTATGTGTGTGTGTGCGCGCGCGCGCAGCACCTCGACTGTGCCAGCGGAAAAGTGCGAGTTTTTGCAGAGAAGTCGCGCGGCGTTAAACAAGCGTAATTGACTTTTTGCCGCGAACGCGTGCATGTTCGCTTCTTACATGCGAGGCCGCTCTACAAAATTCGCCCAGTTTTATTGCTTTACCGAAGTCAATGGTTAAGCGCTCTGCTATACAATATAAATATTCTAGCCGGACAATCCAGTAAGTTTGAAGCTTAACTTAGCTGTTATGTTAAAGATTAACTGAAATTTTATCAGTCTCTGATGGAAAGCAGATAATTTTTTTACTGGATGGGTGTATCCATAGTTTGACAATCTTTCGATGTTCAACTTTGATTATTTTATTATTTTCGTCATCATGATTCAGTGATTTTACAAAATATTTTTTATAGAGTTACAACAACAAATTTTATATGAAAATGTTAGCATTGAAATCCAAAATGAATTATATTCAAATTTAAATGTAAACAGTATCTAAATACTTTTAAAGCAAATTTTGTGAAGCAATGTTTTGCTATGAAATAACGACATTCAAATATTACCTCATAATACTTGTAATAAAGTAAACCATAGAAATAAATGTTTTACTAGGAGAGGTCACGGACTCTGGATTACGGATTTTGCTCAAACTTTGAGGTATGTTTTTAGATGCTAAAATATGAAGAATGCTAGAATATTAGACCCTAACGTTGAATTATCGATAGGTTTAGCTGTATTTGAAAGAAATAGTGAAAAAATACTCTATTTTATTTGTTTATTAGTTAAGCTAGAAAATCCTTATACATAATAGTAAAAAAAAATAAAACTAGAGATTAATTTTAAACTTTCATAACTTTTGATATATTTAATATTTTTTAATTCTGAAAAAAGCAACGTAAAACTTGTAATCTCTAGTTTTATTTTTTTACAATTATATTTAAAGATTTTCTAGCTTAACCAATAAACAAATAAAACAGCATTTTTTCAGTATTTCTTTCAAATACAGCTAAATCTGTCGATAACTCAAGTTTGTCAAAGCGTTAGGGTCTAATATTCTAGCATTCTTCATATTTTAGCATCTAAATACATACCTTAAAATTTGAGCAAAATCCGTGAGCTCTCCTAGTTAGTCTATTTAAATAAACGTACAGTATTGTAGTGTGAATAGTTGCTTTAATTCATCGTTCAAACAAAAGTTTTCTTAGCCATCAAATTAATTTAATTTTTAAAAGATTATTTTGCTAACAATCAACAAATAAAAATTATAAATAAAAATTTGCATTTATAAATGTCTTGCAAAACGTCATTTCTAGAAATTTAAAATTAATCCAAATCAAGTGAGCTGCATCTTTGAAAATTTTCTTAAATCTACTCTTTTCATTAAACGCGCGCCCTCTTACTTTCTAAAACGCTCTTTGCGCAACCTCGACTCACGACGGCGATGATGATGCATTTTTTATCAAGCCTCCGCACGCGCGCCGCACGTCTTACACATAATTCCTGCTAAATAATATTTCTCGTCCCGTCAAACCCATCTAATAATTAAACTCCGCACCTCTACGAGCATCCTATCCTCTCAACTCCCTCGAACAATGTACATACGTTCCACATAATACGTGTACACGTGTGCACGTGTGTATATATGTATACGTGTGTGTGTGTGTGTGTGTGTGTGTGTAAGTGCCACGTATCGCGTCGAGCTATCGCCCGCGCGAAAAGCGCATGCAAAGTGAACGTGCCCCCGCGAGAATGAGAGATGAAAGTTAGGGCACGCCTCGTGCGTCTCTCTCTCTCTCTCTCTCACTACTCTCTCCCTCTCTCTCTCTCTATATATATATATATACATATACATACGCATTTGTAAGTACGTATATGCGCATACGAAAGAAAACTGTATCTCTCGTCGATGCGCTCTGCTTACTCTTCGATCTCGCGCGATCTTTGAGGTGTGAATGTACCGTATTATACGCTACATGCGTCCGCGAGAGCGAGCGTGCGCGTGTCGAAATTCAATAGATGACTTTTCTCTCTTCTTCTCTCTTATTCGTTTTTTATAGCCAAACTCTAGCTGTTCTGCTGCGTGAGTTTATAGATACAGCCGGGATCGAGACGTTTCTCAGTGAGTGATTTTGCTTTATGGACGATTAATCGCGTGTACATATTGATTAAGAGACTGAGTGGCGTGCCATGATTTGTTGTTTTTGTCCTATTAAATTTTACGACTGCTTGGATTCAGCGATTCTATTTTAGTCAAACCACGCAAAATTTAATACTTTTCTATAAAAGGACTAAAACATTCGTTTTAATTCATCTTTTCAAATGAAATAATTCATGCTATCGAAATTATTATTGAAATATACTCTTCTTATATTTATTAGTCCGATAAGTATAAACATAAAAGCAGTGTAAACTATGTCAAATGATAAAGTTAAAATCCAAATTAACTGTAACTTTCCTTATAATTCATTATTTAAATATATAGATTCTTAAAATCTAGATTACAAAGATAAACGATACACTCATATTGTAATTGCAAAAAGTATCCATAAATTATTTCGTATTTCAACATACATGTGAGTGTACACGTAATTTTAGCTCACGAAAAATTTGCCATAATTCTCATCCTCGCAATGCTGCCTGATTATACCGACAGTATACGCCTACATACACGTCTATTAAGCCTCAATTTTCCTCCGCAATGATCTGCGCGCTCAGCTCGCTCTAAAATATAAAAAAGTACCGAACGTAATCCGCACGAGTTGTCCTGTGTCACGGCCTAAAGCAGCGAGCACAAATTTCTCATGCGTGACACATTGCAATACACGACGACAACAACGACGAGTGTTGTGCGCGGGTAATATAGAGAAAAAGGAATATCGTCGAGCCTGCGAAACCGAGACCATGGCAAAAAAAGAGGAAGACAGCAAAGACAGCTTATAAACAGTAGGTTAACATGCAGGCATATACAACTGCCAAACCGAGGGGTGGATTTGATAGGACGGTGCGCGCTTCTCGGATATTGTTACCAGCTCGACGCTTGTGATCCTCACCCGCACGCACGCCTGCTGCTTCGCCTTTCTTTTTTCCTTTTGCGCTTCTTTATGCGTCTTTCCTTCTTCCGTGTAGCTTCTTTTTCTCCTCTACACGCCAATCGTACTAATTAACGCAGAGGCCTGTGCAATCGAGAAAAGGATCAGGCATGCGAGAGACTTTTTTCGCACTGCCTTTTTTCCTCGTTGACATATACGCGCACACGTACACATATACATACTGTCTCTTTGTGAGTGTTATACATATATATCCTTGTCGCCTCCTGTGCTTTATTGCGCCACACTGTGTCTTTGCTCTCGTAATCTGTAAGGTGCAATCTTTATAATTAAGGGGATGAAGCGCGAGTGAGCGCGCGTGGATGAAAGAAGGAGAGAAAAGAAGTGCACGAACGAGGGATGTTTCCCTGTTATTTGTAGGCTTAGGGCTGTCAGTGGATTACGAAAATCGAAATACCGGGGGGTATTGTTTTAAGATTAAAAAAAGAAGGGAGTCCCTGGATGGTATATATTAGCTTTGCCGAGCAAGCGCACTTCATAGCTATTGTTACATTAAGAGTCTTATTCGCATTATTCAAATTAATACCTCAAATTTTTATCAAAAAAAAACGTGCTTATTCATCTTTTAATCAATTTATTCACAAGTCGCAATTATTTATAATATTTACAACAAAAAATATATTTTTATTTTAAGAGAACAATTAACAGGGATAAAGTACCCCCTTTGCCATAAATATTTGTCCATTAATTTATCATTACCGTGCTCAATACTAATAAATTGCATAACAAATCATATTTATATCGTTTAGTACATACGAAAAACCGTTGATGATTGAATCTAATGGCGTTTTACTGCCAGGGTTTATTTTTTTTAAATAATTTGTTCAATTCAACGTTTCGAACATCTTTTTTTCCTCCCTTCAGGAGCTAATTACAAAATCATAAATAAACTATAAACAAATTAAAATATACCAAATTAAATATAATAAAAAATTAATATCAAATAAATTAGATCATCCCTGATGGAAATCCAAAATATTTTGTATCTATTAAATGGTCATTTCAATTATGAACTGCCTATAAAATGATCATTCTTCTTATCTAGTTTTTAGCCCCCGATGAAACGCTTTTTCTTCGATTATTCTAACATTTAATAGATGGAAAAATAGAATAAGTTTATCGAACATTGGAACAGGCTAGTTCTTATCTATTTAAGAGGTATTAGAGTTGGTTAGTCTTTTCAGTCAGCAAATGGCTAGTAAAAGCCTAATTATACACTGTTAGAAAACTTCCATGTATATATATAGATATACATTGTGTATATTTTGAAACACAAAATGTAAACACATTATATCTATATATATGGAAGTTTTCTTACAGTGTATCAGAGAACAGTGAGAGAGACAGAAAATAATGACAAAAATAACATTTTTCGAAATATCAGCAAAAGGGCTATAGTAAATGATTTTCTGGCCTTCATATATTGTATGTATTGTAGGAAGCCATCAGTTGAAGTTAAATATCATCCAATTTAATGTCAAATTTCTTAGAAAAATTAAAAGGAAAATTTTGTAGTTATGTCATTTCAGTTCCAATCTATCAAATGGGTTAATAATAGGAGAAAAAATGCTTCAACTTAAATTAATTAACACTTGTATAAATTGATAAGTCAAAATATGCCAAAAATATATTGCCTTTCCTTCACTTAACTTTCAAATAATGCATCACCCCATTTCCCACTTTTCGTTAAACACACACACAGTACACATACAAAAATCAACAATGTAATATATAAGCAAAGTTTGAGAAGCGCTACATCATTCACGAGCGGATTATCGTCCCGCAATATATTTTTTGCATATTTTAACTTATCAATTTATACAAGTGTTAATTAATTTAAGTACGATTTAATTTATTGTGATTAGATATATTTTAATTTGTATATAATTTATTTATTATTTTGTAACCATTAGTTTCTAAAAAAAAACATAAATAAATGTCTGACATGTCGAATTCAATAAGTTGCTTTATATAAAAGAAAACAAACACTGGTAGTAAAAGGCCATTAGCTTTAATCACCAACAATTTATCAACAAACATTCATTAGCGTCATCATACAATCAACATACGAAAAACATTGTACTATATATGCTGTAAAAAAGCATAGTAGATTAATTGATTTACTCTATTCTATACCTATTCTATAGAGACCAATTGAGTAAGTCAACAATACTCAATCAGAGCAATCTTATTGTGATATTTCATCCATCACTTTTTAAGGAAAAAGCAAAAAAACTTTTCTACTAAAAAGATTTTACGTTTACTAAACTATAGTAAGCACTTTTTCATAATTTAAATTTTAATATCCCACAATCGTTCACGTAACACTGAATTTTTTGTAATAACAATTCAGGAACACAGCATAAAACATGTCTAAGGATTTATATGAAATGTTTTCTCACATATTTTGTGACTCTGAATTAAATACAAAGTCAAAATAGAGGGCATTAAAGGACGATTTATCGTTAAGGTAGTACCGTATATTCCTAGTCAAAATAAACGCACTATTTCTTTTTCGCTTATTCGCGAGATGTATACTTTATTAAAGAAGCCACGTAAGTAAATATACATTAAATGATAGTAATGCATTAGCATTAAATTTTATCAGTCCTAATTATCAAGAAAATGTTCCATACAGAAACTGATTTGATTTATTTTTTGAGGTTAAATGAGACTTTTTTCTATTGTACAAATTATTTTTTAATACTTATATCTTCCTAATCATAGTTTTTGAAAATGATTAATATTCTTCAAATATTTACCGATTACTACAAAAATTCTGAAGAAAAACTGAACAGTAATTTTTACAAAATAATTAATTGAAACTATCAAAAGAGCGATTTCTCATAAGATGGTGTATTAAATTAGTAATAATGAAAATACTAATAACTTTGGTTATATTTTCTCTAGCCTCACAAAAATTTGCTTGAATCATTTTTGGACGAATATTCATCAGTACGATAAGTTTCATTGAAATTTGACCGGTATTTCTGTAAAGACGGTACTATCTTAAGGGGGAGGACACCTTTAAATTCTTCGCATTAAAATGATCTGTAAAAAAGAAATTTAAATAATTAATAAAATTTTGATCTAATATACTGAAAGTATGTTAAATTTATGACAAAATAAGCCAAAAATAGAAATTCTAGACCTACTTTGTCTCAATTTGAGTAAATAATTATGATACGTACAACTCTTCAGCCCTACACTACATAAAATATCAACAATTTAAGCCCAACTAAAATCCATCACCTCTGTGAACCTGCAGGTGACGGCAAAACCTAAATTTTGAAATACCCATATATTGGGGTAAAAATTTCTTTTTTACAGATCATTTTAATGGGAAGAATTTAAAGGGTCTTCCCCCCTTAATACTGTTTTGGCAGAACCAGTCCCAAAAAAAATTATGTCAGAACTCATACTGAGAAACATGTTTTTTTGATCTGTTTTGAAATGCTGCATTTCTGTTTGAAATCAAAGTGTGAGGTTTTGCTAAAGAGATTTGGATTAAATACTGTTTCACTATCCGGATGTGCTACATGTTGAAGAAATAAATGATATCGTTAGAGTGGCTTTCCTGGTATTTTTTACGATAAATTGGCATTTCCACAAAATTAGCAATGTGGGAACCCAACCTCCATTTTGAAAATTAATTGAGACGTCAAAAGAGAGTAATCTTGTTAAGTTGAGGGTAACCCGAACTTGGTTTCTCTATACATTATACCCAAGGTTGACTCCTCTACCTGATGTTTCTAATGAGGGTTTTCCCTCTGTATTCAGGTTTTCCCACACCACAGGAGACGTGCAAAAGGCGTGTCGGAGTATAAAGAAGAGTGTTAGGGCCAAATTAAAAACTTACATTAGTAGTCATTACTATTCTAACACTTTTAGAGATTTTGAATAACTTGAAAATTAATTTGAGTAACAAAAAATTCAGAAATATGTAACAACACCAATACCTCTTTAAAGAAATCAAATACCAGAACATTTTTTAAACTATTACTTGTAAATAAAATTAAACTATTATGGTGTATAGTAAAAAATCCATGTAACTGCATATAAATTAATTATAAAATATTTGTTTTTTATATTTTACAGCTACTTTAACTTCAACGAACGTAAGTACTATAGTCATAAGAGATATTGTAACTCTTAAGGTATTATAAAAAATATGACTGCAAAAGTAGATTGTTTACCATATCTGACTTTTTCGCTCGCGCAAACCGAAACTCATACAAAATATTCTTAAAGAATATATCTACGGTTCAGTAACTAAATCGAGTATTAATCAGATGCAGTAGGATTGATTGTATACTATAATTTCTTGAAAATGATTAAAACATATACGATACATGAGTTTAAATTTTTTTTTAACCTTATATTTAACATTGAGCCTATAAAAATAATTCTTAAGTTCGTTATACATTCACCTCTAAGTGTTATTCTCTAACCATATTCATATGAATTTATATTCTCGTTTAGTTTATACTAATGTAATTTTTCGTTGGTCATAATAATGAAAGATTAAGTAGTCCATAAGATATCAACTGTGTTATTGTTATTTTTAATTAATTTAGTGAGAATTTTAAAGGTGGTACATATAAATTCTTTATTAAGTTGCATAATTTCAAGAAATACATACTGAAAGAAAGCTGAAATTTGGAATTATGAAAGAATGAATAACATTGATAAATATTGCTGTTATATTAAGTACTCAAGATCTCAAAGCATTCGTATAAAGTGGAACCCCATTGTGAATTAATTAAACAGGTACACCGTGGGTGTTCCTTATACATTAGAGCACCTTTTTCAAAAAAGCTGACTCATTTGTGTATCATCGATAATTGTTGAATCATGTGGCATTCAACTCCCATATGTGATTCTTAACATTTGATTGATTCATTTTATATTTTAATAGATGGCATATCGCTATTTAACTTCACAATGAAATACAATGCATCGTAAATGTAGTTTATACTTCTACTTCTTTTAATTGAATATACAAATAATGGATATTGACTAGATTCACGATA
This sequence comes from Torymus tubicola, assembly GCA_035583055.1. Lineage (NCBI taxonomy): Eukaryota > Metazoa > Arthropoda > Insecta > Hymenoptera > Torymidae > Torymus > Torymus tubicola. The sequence continues at coordinate 23,184,109 of JAWWEQ010000010.1, read as the reverse complement.
GCTCCTGATCTATGCCACTTAATATTTAATCTAAAATTCACTTGTATAAAATGTGATCGTAATTTTGACAATTTATGTAAGCTACGTTAATAACAAAAATAAATAAAAAATACTCAAAACATATTGTATTACAACAAGTTTTGGGATAACTAAAGGATCGTTCATTTTTGTTTCATATAATTATTTCTTTTATTTTAGTAATTTTTTTCAAAACTTCAGTTTAAATGCAGATAAAATGAAAGTTTGACAAAACATATATTATTTTAAACCTATACATATCTGGAAATCTTGTATGTAAATAGTTTTCAATTTTTGCGTACAAATTATATTATGAGGTGTATATTTTGACTCATAATTTTAGTTGCACGCTACAACTTTTAAAATCATTATATAATTGATATCAAGAATAATGAATTACAAATTCCGTCAGTTAATAAAATAATTGAGAATTATTTTATAAAAATTGTGCTGTGTTGTCACTTTTTAAAAACATTAAAGTTAACTGCATTTTGCTTACTTAACTTGTTGATTCTTTTAAGATTTTAATCATTATTTATCGATAATGATTAAATTTGATTAGTCATATAATTCTTCGCCCCTTTCAGCATCTGTAGGATATTTTAATAAAAATAAAAAAAATGTGTTAGATATCCAGTTTTTATTAACAGCTTCTCTACCTAAACTTTCTATCAAACCATGTACATTAGATCGTCCCCTTTACCGTAAGAAAACACAACTTAAGTCAAAAACTTAACTAGAAGAAAGCAAAACTATTATGTATAATTAGATTGTATTTTTCCTTATAATGGTCTCAGGTGAAAATTTTCGATTTTTCAAGAGCTACAATATACTCTATATTTTGAAAATACTTTGAAGAATGGCAAAATTCGTTCCTGTAAATTTTCACAGTATTTTTTGTTTAACGATCATCTTTGAACTCATATAATTTTAATATAAATCAACTGTTTTTCATCTATTGAAAAGCAATATAGCATCTTGTATTTTTGTGTTTAATTTTTTTTTCGCTCTAGCAAAATGATCTATATTTAAAGAAGGTCATTTTCAATCATTTTTTTTATAAATAAAGTTATCGTGCGTATAAAGCTTATTACCCCTTTAACCATGTTTCTATCTAGAGAATTAATATTTGTAAACAAAATTTGAATTGAATTTTTTTTTACTTCTGTTCAACTTTTTGTCAATGTTTTCATCACTATTAAGATCCTTACGGTTATCCAATCATTTGCGTTTTCATAAACGCTTATTTATATTCTATAGTTATTTCGATAAACTACTCCTAAATCTTTAACTCTAGAGCCCAATAGATAAAACCAGGCTTAAGGTTTTTTGGTCCAAAAATTAGCAACGTAAATTTTTAATCAAATTTATAATCCAAGACAACGTCGTTCTGTTTGTCAATAAAATAATGATATTCGAAATTTTAAAAAATGACTAGAATGTCAGCAATTTACAAAAAACCTTGAAATATAAAATATAAAGTCAGGGATTTTGTAATGATTTTTTAATAATGTATACCGAACGCAATTATAGTGAAACTGAAAAAATAATATATTTATTAAATAATTTCAAATGAGAAATAACGTATTTCCATTTCAAAATATTTGGCGACATATATGCAGAGCCTTTCGATTTGAAATACATAGATTCAGATTTGAAATTCAACAACACGTTATAATAGTACAGATATTCGTAATATTTTTTAACGCAATTTAGTTATTAACAATCAAAGTAGGAGTAAGATTTTCATTTAGCGCAATGTACCCTTAAAATGTAAAATTCCTTGGCCCTTAAATTAAGGAAAATTCGACTTAATTTTAATTAAAAGCCAGCCTTTTGTTTAAAGATATCTAATTACTCTGCGCAAAGAGCGTGCAGCAGTAGCATCACGCGGAAATCCTCGCGCATCCAACGGCGAAAAACAAACGGTGACAGCGACGTAAGCCGAAGCTCAAGTATAACCCGAGTGAGCGCGCGAAAAAAAACGGCATCGAAATTAACGCAATTTTCCCGTGTAAAACGGAGGAAGAGCACGGACGAAGAGGGAAAAGTTCGAGTACGTGCACTGGTCCGTACGAGCGCTCTCGTCATTTAATCAGAAAGACGGTTTTTCACATGGCGTCTTAAGGCAAAAGGGGAGCCTGCCGAGAGAAAGAGAGAGAGAGAGAGAAGGATGCTAGGGCAATACATAAAGCCAGGACAATAATTAAAGTCGAAAGGAGGAAGGCAGCAGCGGCGACGCCAGCTAGAAGAAGAGGAAGAAGGCAAAGAAGGCAACAGCAGCTCGCGAGGGCGTAATAATAAAAGGGGCGAGTGCGCGCGCGCAAGAGGAAGTAGAGAGAGAGAGAGAGAGAGAGCAAAATCCTGATATGCGAGTCACGGAGTAAGAATCGAGCGGCCGCTCGCTTGTGCGACGCCAAGCGTCGCAACGTTGTCTCACGCGTCCCGCCGCTTTCTTAATTATCATCTGTCTATCTCGCGGTACCGTGCTGCTGCTGCTGCTGCGGGCCCGAGCTAGTGAAGGGGCAGCGCTGGTGGGGAGGACGAGCGTACGGCGTACCCCCGAGAAAAGGGAAAGAAGGAGGAAAGAGGGGGGTCAACTACTACGACGACGACGCAGCAGCAGCAGCAGCGAGACAAAGAAAAGAAGACAGGAGAAGCAGAGAGATAAAGCGCGCGAAAAAGCCGTGGCGAGAGAGACGGAGAACGTGGCGCGGGAGGAGAGAGAAAGAGCGAGAGCGGAAAAGAAGGAGGAGGAGGTTAAAGAAGGAAGAAGGGGAGCGCGCGGTGGGGGGAGAGAGAGGGCAGAGCACGCGCGGCCGCACGGCGACGAAGGAAAAGAGAGAAAAGGCGCGCGCGCGCGGAGCACGAGAAGCGGGCGAAAGAGCGAGAGAGAGAAAAGCTTATAGGGGGGCCGCTTCTTACACTCCGCCCAGCATCCAAGATGGCGTTGCCGGCAGAGTCGCCTCATCATTAAAATCAATAATTAAAAAATACATTCGCGCTGTGCTAGAGCGAGAGAGAGAGAGAGAGAGAGAAAAGGAACGCAAGCGCCTGCCCGCGCACGGCTTTCTCTCCCAAGCACGAGTGCCGCCCGGTAGAAGGGAGGAAGCGCGGACAGAAAACATCGCAATGAGAGTCACTGACACGAGTGTGGGAGAGAGACATAGAATCGCGGGGGTTGTTGCCTGCGAGCGCGCACACTGGTACCAAGTCCCGCACCTGGTGGGGTTTGCGCGATACCAGCCAGACCGAACCGGGCGATAACATCGGCGCGAGCGCTAACTTGGTTGCTTCCTTTCGCCTGCACACGCCGCGTACTTTTTTGCCCCAGAGTTTGAGACTTTTTTGCAAACGAAGAGCGTGGGTATCGTGGATATCTCTTTTTTTCTCTCCCTCACTTCGACGAGTTTAGGGGGGTGGCAGCAACACCGACGGCCCGTCGGTGCTTTTGGGTAGGGAACGCGCAGTTAAAACCGGCAGATAATGAATCGCAGCTGCATTGCCGCTGAAATTCAAGAACTTGCGGTCTAGAGGGTTGGGGAAACGCTGGTTGCTATTTAAAAGAAAAGGCAATGCAGTTTGCACTTTTGATAATTTTATTGTAAATGCTTTAATGTTTCTTTAGCAGTGAAGGAAATACTTTATCCAAGTCGTCATGAATTGTATGGAAAAAAAATTCTCAAAACTGTTGTAAATATACGTGGATATTTTATATGTCTTTCATTAGTTATAGACTATAGACTACTATACTTTGAATTCAATGTACCTACAATGTGTATGATATAGAGGTAAAATTTATACCTGGTCCACAGTAATTAAGTATTAATTTCATAAAAACCTATGAAAAATATTTTGTACTGTTTAATAAGTTAAGTGATTATAAAATTATTTTTGAGAAAACCATCCAGTAATATATGTTGGAGCATTTTTATTAAAATATATTATTTCTTTTTCCTTGTTAATATGTATATTTATAACCAGACATTATATCTTAATATAGGGTTTATGTTTCGCAATTGCGCTTACGTAGTTCTTGATCTTTGTTTTAAAGCAGATTTAAAATTCTTTTAATTTATAGTGGTTGTCAATTTTTAGAATTTTATTTTTGTAGTTTCATATTTGAAAGATGACATTTTTCTTATATAAAATTTTGTCCGCTATATATTCAATCTTTAAGTATAGATATGAGTTTATACAATTTTTTGTTATCAGTTATGTAAGGATCTATATCCTTTTCTATTTCAAAATGTTTTCTTTCTTGATTATTTTAAAAGGAAAAAAGTTGCATTTTTATTTAAAAAAAAGGTGAATTTTTTGTATCAAAATTTGAATCATATATGATCATATACTTTATATCAAGAAACGATAAATAAAACATAAAAAAAATAAGTATTCCAATACGCGTTATTAGTTTTCAATAAATTAGTCGTATAAAATATGAAATATACATTGCATCAAGATGGCAGTAATAAACATCATTATAATATATATTCATTATAAAATATATTAAAATGAATATAATTTGTCTTAATTTTGGACTTCGCAGAGCATTGCGATGCTTCAATTTAAAGAGTCATCTTTAAATTTACTATTCCATTATATTATATAGATTTATCAAAATAAAGATACTTCAAAGTTGGAATGTTTACTAGACTGTCTTCATATCAGCAGTTAAAATATATGAAAAACTTTCAGTTACAAATTTAATAGTAAGTAGTTAAGAAGTATCGATCTTGACATATACATCAATGTTAACCATTCTTCGATTTATACTTACGATATGATTTCGTTCGAAAATACGGTGGTCTTGATAAAATAGCTTAAACGCCAATTATCTATAACAAATGTATCCACATATGTTAATGATTAATATAGTAAGTCTACCAATTGCATCATTCATAAAATTATAACATCACAAATTTTCAAAGTAAAAAGATCAAACTGCAACAGTACAGTATATATATACACATATATATATATATATTAAACATTAATAATATAGTATGTTTTATAAAAATATCATATATCTGCACTTATCATGATTTCGAGAAAATCGAGTTTTTGTTTCGCATCGGTTAAAATACAGAAAAGTGAAATTAAATACAGCACTGCGTATATGATTTCATATTTAAACGACGTATATATTACTATAGTTACTGAACAAATTAGTAATCATGTCTCAAAAATTGACTGCTACTTATATGGTTATTCCGGGAATAAGGAAAAGTGTACTGTCTAGTGCTTATAGTATAGTTATATGGTTTTCCAGTTTCAATAGCACTTATCTTGTTTTTTCAGTAATTTTTTATTCATATTTTTTAATTATTAATAATCTATATTGATCGTAAATGTTCGCAAGATTTGCGTGATATCAATGTAATTACTTTTCTGAGTTTGAACTGTATCGTTCTTCTGAAATATTGAATGAAAACATTGCAGATATATGGTTATTCCGAAAAAATGCAGTTATATTGTTTTTCTTTGTGCTCGTTCGAAAAAACAATTAATTTTTGTTCTGATTACATGCTAAAGGACTATTCAAAAGTACAGAAAATCACATAAAATCGATTTTCAAAAATTTGTCACTTATACGATTATTTCGCAAAGCCACAGACTTATTCTATTATTGTTGATATTATTTGTCAACACTTTTTTTAATAAATATAAACTTTTGCTTTGTCAATATTTATCGTTTCACATAAAAGATTGAAATATTTGTTTCTCATAGTTTCAAATATTTAATTTAAATAAAAATAACTATCTGGAGTAGATCGAACATCATTGGACTTTTATAATTTATGCGAAAAATATTGAATTTCAATGGATCATATTCTGGATTAAAACTTTTATTACTTATAGTTATAATTCTCTGGCATTATGAATTGAAATACCACGCATTACTTCCGTATGATAGAGTTTACAAGTGCAAACGACAAAGCTAACTAGATAATACTCTTACTGTCTTATTAATATTATTATTAGTTTAATAATTTATTATAACTTGAAATAAAATTTTACCTCAATATCCGATGATTAATGTTCAAATAGTTATTTCCAGCATCATTTACATACAAATAGAGCGGTGTTTGACTCAGGCAGTAAGGTGCTTGCATCCCAAAACAAACATCGCTTAGGGATCATGTTCGATTCCCCGTCAGCGCAAATTTTTCGGAGACATTTTTTCAATAATGTTTTCCGCATTTTTTCGATGGCGAAGAGCGAACCTGGTGCCCGGGGTTAATGGATAAAGCTCCCGTATGCACCTGATCTGTGAGTCGGGTCGACTAATTACAATAATTACAGAGGTCTGTAGCTGTGATTCTTTTGGTAAGACTGGGATTAAATTACTCGTCAAGCTGGGTTTGAGTCCCAGATCTTCACCGATTGGTACAAGCACCACCACTGTTTCACACATAAGCTTTGTTTACCAACACACCACAGACCTCCGTCGTCGATTAGCATGACCGCAAGGTAGCAGAAACAAGACGACGATAAATAATATAAAAAAAAAAATTACATACAAATACTGTGAAAATTAAGAATAGCATATTATGCTAAACATTCGTAATTGACTATATTTTCGGAAATACTCACATATTTCCAATTTCCATTGTATTTGGACATATTACCAAATAAATACTACAAACTACGGTATAAAATTAACGCTTAGTCAGCTGCTATAATGATTTACTTACGTAAATAAATATATACGATGTTGGTGTTGTAAGATTTGCGTATGACTCGTACGGAAGTTTACAATTTAGTGCTTCTTATATAATACATTCCTCGGTAGGCGTAATGTCTTATCACGAAAACTCTGTAAGACATCTAATTTTATTTAGGTCGCAAAAATGGCAGATAAGTTCCTCAGATAAGTGTGAAAATATTTGCAAATTCTGTGCAACAATTGTTGACAATGCTGCTTATGCATGTCTGCGCTCGCGCGTCTTCTCACGTACGAGGCCAGCGGCACACGCTCAATTGAGCAGAGAGCCGCAAGGGCTTAATCATCCTTTTCCGTCCTTACAAGCGCAAATTCTCGCATGCGCGTACGCTACTATGTTTACCTGAACACATTACTATTAGACGTGAAAAATTGTTCCCCCGGTTCCCGCAGTAAACATGTGCCGATGTGTCACACGATCGCAACGAGGACCATACACACGAGCATATATATACTATTCTTGCATTCTCGGAAAAACCCGAGCAAGAATCACCTATTGTCTTAGCCTGGGTCGCAATAAAATCCCTGTGTTTCGCACAATTACACCGAAAACTCGACGCCTCTCATGAGTCGTGCGTCGAACGGTCGTATATCCTATACGTGAAAGAGGGAATGACATAAGTATTAACGCATACAAATCTTACAAATGAAAGAGAAAGTAGTCAAATTTCAAAAGATGTAAAACTTTTTGTCATCCCAAAGGAGTATTTGCAGAGCATACGTTTTTTTTCTTGTCATCTCGTGTAAAAACAGGAATCGTAAAAGAAGAAACTTTACTATGAGCGGTGAAAAATCTTGTCTGCTAAGACATAAACCACTTCTCCGGGTTAGTTTTTCTTCAAAAGCTTATAGGTATACACCATCACTCCTACCGAAGGAACCTCATAAGTGTGCGTGTTTACAGCGACACTAACACAACGAACGACGAGCTGCGTTAGTGCTCGCAGGTGACGAGTATGCCGTACAGGTGAATATATATATATATATATATATATATACCTCCCGCAAAGGTCGCAAAACGCAGAGGGAAGGATTTGGGCCGAGCTCCATCATCAGTCTTTCTCTGTCTTACACTCACGGTTCATGTTAGCACCTTACATACTCACCGTCTCACTCTCTCTCTCTCTCTCTCTGGGTTTCTCCAGTAATAAGGCCCGGCCATATAACGCCGACCGTGAGTCCCCGAGGATTAGGAGACAGAGAACGTAGTATATGACATTTGTCCTAGCGCAGCAGGGGTTCCGCTCTTTCCGTACGCTACTTGATGACCATAAATCTCATCCTTGTGTACACACACACATATACATATATGTGTATATATGCGTGTAGATGAAATACGCGCCTCGTGCATCTTTGTCTTGTTTAACTTCGACTCTAGCGAGGAAACGGGAGAGAGTTCGAGCCATTGAAAACTTGAAGGCGCGTCGTAAACGAAACTTTGACGCCTCTTCTCGTCGTTGCTGCCGATCTCGCACTATGTGTTCACGTACGAACGTGCCCGCGCTAAAGGAAATATATTATTTTACGTCGCTGTTCTAGAACTCTTTCCCCTTCTATAGTTTATCAAAATCGAACAGGCGCGAAATTTCACCAATCCGCGGAGAGAGATGATTTTTTGCTCTTACTCGCGTTTGAAGATCTTGTGGGAAAGACGAGTTGGTCGATCCATAAACTCTTTCAGAACGTAAATTGAAGCGAAGCTCGAGCGTGTGCCGTAGTCTATTTGCTACGTTTTAGTTAGCAGATCATATTTGTAGATAAAGGTGAGCTGGGGCGCGGACAAAATATGTTTGTTTGCGTTGACAAACCATATAAAGTTTACGGTACTGTAAAAGCAGCCTACGCATATGGAAAATTCGAGGTCATCTTTGTGCGAACACTTCGGTGGCTCTGTTATTGGTGGCCATACGGTTCCACGCAGATTTACGATAATCTGTTATTGTGGAAGAACTTATCCTCCGTATAACCTACACGAGCCCAAGAAAAGCCTAGCTACCTGAGACATCCTTTGACACGCGTATTTTTAGCGTTGGTATGAACCGAAACGAATTTCGTTTTCTTCCGAAGTGTAACGTGTGTATAAACACTTTTATTTTAAGCAAAAGGACAATATAATTAATGATTTTACAAGTTCTTCAATGGGCTATGATACACAACACATGTTATTCATTTACCTAATCAAAATATATTAAAGAATCTTACACGATTCGGGATTTCAATTACAATTATACACCTAATGAGCGCGAAGACAACTTATGCACGCAGAAAAATATACAACTAAAACTATAGAAAAATAACAATAATAAAATAAGAATTTAAAAAATTTTTTAAATTTTTTAAGAAATAAGTCAGTTTTAATAACTTTGGCTACCTACGTGTATGATACATAAACATGAAACATCTTTAAGTCGAGGCCCTAAAATTTATCTTATTTCGATAAGACAATAATTTTCTTCCAAATTGCCTTAGTAACACGTTATAAATATTTCAGCGTACAGATTCCAAGTAATCTGACAAAAATAAACTGGATAAAATCATTCTGTATATACATGAAAAAAAAATCAAGATATTTCGATTAAATACGATAGACGCAGTAGCAGTTGTTTTAATACAAATATCAATAATTTCTTTTACATATAGAACAATTAAGCGTGTTATGTAAGATCTGCTGATCCGAAAACAAATTACTACAGGCGTAATTAGCATATCTATCCGAGACACGAGAACACGCGCAGCAAACGACTGAATCGCCGTGGCACGCGAGCGTCGTCCGTCGGCTGAACTCGCCGCGGCGTCACTCCAAATCAATTACACCCCGTGTCCCACTTTTTCCCATCCGACAGTCCGCCTTCGTGATTTCTCACTCTACGATCTCAACGAGAATATAAAGCCGTCGTCACCAGCCCACCCGCGTAATATCAAGCCGATCGACGACACGCGCTCGTAAAATCTACGCATGCGACCAGGTACGATGCGAGCAGCGGCCATATTTGTCGGCTTGCAACAAGCTGTCGTCATGCCCTCGGGAGTGGGCCAAATCATATATAGGAGCGAGCAGTTAAGTCGTCCAAAGGAAGAGAGAAGATCTAGAGGGTGAGGCTGCTGCTACGAGCGAGGACTGCCACGCGAGGCAATAAACTTTTGTTGACCAGGGTCGCTGACAATCGTAAAGACTCACGCGTCGTCCGAGAGTACACCACCCGCACACGCATACATATACATACTCGCCGGACTTGAGGCTCTTCCGCCTCTCTCTCTCTCTCTCTCTCTTCATACATGCATATATATACACGCGAAAACCTTCGTCCTGCGCGCGCGCTAAATCCTCTCGCGGGCAAAAGAGAAAGGAGCCGCCGTCGCCGCCGCCGCTGGAGGAAGAGAGGAGCATGCTCCTTGCACGGCGCAGCGGTGGGGGAAAAGATCGGGAGAAGAAAAGAGAGAGGGTCCGGTGGGCTGGTACCCAAGGTTATGGAGGTGGCCAAGGAGGTGGGACTCCGCAGCTTGCCCTCTCTTCTTCTTCTTCCGCTTCTTCTCTCTCGCTCTCTACCTCTGTCCTTCTCGCTCTCCATTCTTTCTCCGTCTTTCTGAGCCGAGTATGTACACGCGCATAGGCGCAGTCAGAGCGGCAGCGTTACGCTCACCGGCCAACTTATAGCCACTACTATAACCACTACCACTACTACCCCCGTGCGTGTACCCAAGGGGGCAGCAGCATCAGCAGTCGCTCTCTTTTTCACGCTATCCGTGTACCACTGCCATCGCCTCCGCACAGGAGCGAGTGACCGCGCACACAGTCGGCTCGACACCATGTGACAGAGCCCCTCGTCACCGGTCAGAGGAAATCTATATAGTACATATATCGGTGCGTCAGTATAGTAGTAGTGCGAGCGCGGTAATCGTCGGAAGTTCCTCCAAAATAGAAAGAAATTAGCGAGATACAGAGCAGAGCAGCAGAGGTGTGGGCGTGCAACCACGTGCGTTGAGAGCTGGTGTCGAACAGTCATCGTCGCACAGCGGTATCACGTTGCTCACCAGGAGCCGTCGCCGCACCGTTCTGCTATTACTGGTGCTACATAGAATATCTCTTCATCCTAATATATATAATACAGTGCTTGTATACAGTGATTTCTTTGCGGGTGTACAGTGTGAGTCGAGGGATTGAGTTGAGTTTGAGAACTCGGAATCTCTCCTATATGTATGCCAAGTGATATTGTAACGTGTGTGCCCGTGTCAGTATACGCCTACATCGTCGCTTGTCTGAGGGATTTCGATGCGTTTTGGAGTAAGTGACGCTTTCATACGGAAGTGATTTTCAGTTCGACAGAGTCTGTCGAAGTGCACGGACGTATTACACGTACCTGGACCAGAGACCTTTGCTACAATTTCAGCATAGTGGTCAATTGCAGCTGCATCGTTGACATTTCATGCAGGTAAGAAGAAAACCCTTATTTTATTACTTTCGCTTTCTCTTTCTGCTCGGTCCTTAGACTGGCAATATAGGTGTAAAACGTTTGCAATGTTTAATATTGTATATGTAGTCGCATTCGTTTTCGAATTGGTTTTACCATAAAATGTATTCGTTTTGCTATGTGAGCCGTACGACAACGCCGATGCTATTTCGCGCCGTATAGAAAAATGTTGACGCAAAGACTCGAACTTATTTACTCAAAGCTTCTATTGATTGTTATCTGGTTAGATGTTGGCAATAGCAAGAAATATTAAATAATTATTTTAAAGGAAACATGTCATAGATATCTCTTAGAAACAAGTAAAATACAAGGATATAATTAGTGAGGTTTAAAAAAGCCACAGACATTCTTATATTTCTTTCATGTGTCTTTTCTGAACTGTTGTTTTCGTGTAAAACGACATAGTCGTCCATTTTTTTAATTGGAAATATACCGGTCATCTACAGTACATTTGAATTGTCCTGATGTTTTATCGCCCAATTTTAACGCATGTGTAACATTCTACCCACATCGTTCTAAATACGTCGCTACGAAAACGCTGATATATTTTCTATATATATCAGCGGAGTGGTCCAGCAAAATTAAATACGTATTGTCTGCTGAAAATAAGAATTAATTGAGATCGAATCATACTCCGGGACAATTACCATAGCTATTACATTAGCGCACCTTGGCCAGAGCTCCATTCACGCGACCGAATCTATAAATAACCGTGAAAGTCGGCGAACAATCCTGGCACGAGTCCGATCGTGAGGTATACGCCGCGCACTCGTTCTCCCTCTCTTGAGCGCCGCGCGCCGCCTCGAGACGATCCAATTCTCGTGGAACATCGTTATTATACGAGGGGCTCACGCGTCGCCACGGGTTCACATGGATTATAAATTTAGATGATATTCTTAGATCCCCCCTCCCACCCTCCGCCTCTCTGCGGAAAGCCTCTTCCGCGCGCGCGTCCTTGAAGCTATTTCGCGGCTCTGGCCCCCGGCGGCAATATCATCGGCCGTCTCATGCGTGGGCATTTAAAAGCCAACCCCTCGACCGCCACCGTCCCCCTCGAGCGCCTGTAATCTCAACCCCTTCGTTCATGCAGCTTTTGCTTCTGTCGCGCGCATCAACCCTCCTTGCATATACGCGCGCGCACTCAAGAGAACGAACGTGCATGCGTGCGTGTGTGGCAAGTTGAATCGAAGGGGAGGAAGGGCTGCAATTATTCACGGTGAAAATATTTTGTATGCCGGCGTACTGACGGCTGCGCGGGGGAGGAAAGTTGAGCAGTAGAACTGGGTCTGTGTTTGTAGGACAATGGCCAGATTCACGGGTACACTGACACTGTTTTCGATTTTTCAATAATAAACGTGCTAAATGGTCACATTTTCAATGAGCGAATATCATTTTCTTCTTATTGAATGCATTAGAAAAGCAGATACAATAACAAATTAGCGTATAATATTTATTAAAAGTATTATGGAACCAAATATTCAATTTTAATAGTCATGATAAAATCGTATTCACTTATCTTGAAAATGCATTACAAAATGTTTAGTTTCATTATGATTTTTCGAGATAATTGACGTAGTTGGCAACATTATTATATTGGTTTTATAAATATAGATAAATGTTTAATAAACGATGCATATTGAACTCGTATGGAATACAAATATAATCATGCACATCATTGTAACTTAATATTCGGGGAAATTTGATTATGAGCAAATTGAATTTCACTTTAATTGAAACATTTTCAAACACGATAAATTCTGAGTATATTATGTTATATACATTGAATGCTTTTTAGTTGACAATTTATTTGTACAATGCATGTATATATATTCCAGCTGTACGTTTTATCAAATTAATTTCTCGTTTTCCAAATATTTCATTAACATTGGCCAAACGACGGATTCATTGCTGTTTGAACCCTCGGTTCTCCGAAAAAAAATTCTGGCAAAATTACTTTCGCACATCGCAACTCGACAGGCCGGCTGTATAAAAAAAAAGCTTCGTAGCCGGTGGAAAGCAACGAGAGCGACGCGAGAAAAAAAACACGAAATAAATCACGCTGAAAATTTCGCCGAGGCGCGCCTATAAAATTTGCATACATCATGCAAGCGCATGCATGCACGGTAAACGGCACCACGCGAGCTCCGCTCGTCTACGTATACACACACACACGCATACGTATAACTTTGAGCGGTGCACTTGCTCTATAGTGGGTATGAAAAAACCACCGGACGACTCTCTCTCTCTCTCTCTCTCTCTCTCTCTCTCTCTCTCTCTCGCTCTCTCCGACATGTATGCATCTCTCACACATATACAGCAATATATGGGCGCGCGAAAGGGTAGTTCGTGGTTCGCGGAAGGAGGTACGCGCGGTGGGCGTACGGCGCGCACGAAAAAGACGGAGAACGCGCGCTCGCGGGAGGGAGGCGTCGCGGCGCCCGCGAGGGAGGGAAACGCGTGCTAAGACGCGAGCACGGGGGTCGCTTCCTCTCGCTCGCTCTCTCTCCCAAGGAGCGCAGTGCCCTAGAGGGGGGAGAGGGGAGCGCGAGCGCTGGAGTAGAGGGGGCACGGGCGAGGAGGGGCGCCCAACGTCACCGGCGCATTCACTCACCGGCCGTCGCCGACGCAGGCAGGCAGGCAGGCTGGCACCGCACACGCAACCCTCGCACGCACGGTTAGTTTCTCGGCACACACTCGCGGAGGCGGCTGCTGCAGCGGGCAGCACGCGCGCGCGCGATATCACACACGCCGTGCTGCAATCACCGACAACATCACCACCGTCTCACCACCGTCCCCGCTGCCGCTGCACGCGCCGTTGTAGAGCTCTTCCTCCCGCATACCATATCCCGGTCCATCTGCAGAAATTCACGCGCGCATTCTCGTTTATCTCCTGGTGATCGTCCTTCGGATGCGCTCGACTGGCCGAGCTGGTAGCTGTCGTTTGGAGCATCATGTGTCTTGGGTCAGTAGTAGCAGGCAGTTGCCGGACTCGCCACGCAACTGGCTTCAAAACGTGAAGTGTGATTCTGATGTTTAAAGCCAAAAGTGATATCGTTAGTTTTCTTCATTTCTTTTGTTGTGAAATCCAATGTCGAAAGTGATGTTGAGGCAGTCCTGGTGAGGTGACGATGATGATGCCATGACCATGATACTCTCGCTAAGTGTTTGTCGAGCCAGCCGATGACAGTGAGTTCGGAATTATTTCCATTTGGGGGTTCTTGGATATTCAAATGCTTTCAATTCGCGATTTCTCTTGGTGATTTTCATGTGTAGCTCAAACGGTCGCTTGTTTACGTAGCGACGTGTGATCACGGAATTTACAATAAGCTCGTAATGTCATTTTAATATGGTTATGACCTAACGCTATTTACTATCAATCGCACGTGTTGACTAAACAGAAGTTTGTAGATTTTATAATGCCAAAACATTTACTTCACATACGTAGCAGTTGAAATAGAACTAATATATGAAACAAAACAAACTGAATTATGCCATTAAATTTTGCAAAAACCAGCAATTAGTAATTTTATCGAATACTTTCATTCTAAAGTCTAGTTACTCCAATGCATACGATTGTAGAATAGCATGAATTTTGACAAAGATATTTCAATACACGATATTCCGTGATTTGCACATCAAAGAACGTTGCACGTATTCACACTTAAGCACAATAAAAATATGTGAAAGTAGCATAAAATTTTTCTACGAGACGTACATCATAACCACGCGCTCCAATTTTCTCTGACTACGAATTTCAAATCGTTAAATTCTATCATTAATTTTCTAAGCAGTATACCTAAATACCACCGTCTCTTAACTAACGTACGATAGTTGCATGAAAACGTATAAGCACTAACATATAAAATAATCTATTCTTAATCTTATGTGTGGCTCATCATCTCATTAACCTGCAATAAATAAGCAACTGCAAGCGCAAAATAAACGCGTATAGAAGTAGCTCAAAGTGAAATCAGTGCTCTCGAGTGCGCATTGGCATTGCCGGGGGGGTCTCACGTGAAAACGTCAGCTGATCATTAGCAAAGGGGAGCCGCGTGGATCCGTCGCACGCGGCAGACATAGCTACATATATACATCTATATATATATGCATAATACGTGCGATCGTCTTTTCACAAGTCCGCGCCAACGTGATTTTCTTCTTCTGGCCATGCTCCCCAGCGGCTCGCACACGTGACAGGCGTGGGCGCGCGCAGACGGACTCTGTCTATCTATCTCTCTTGCTTCCTCCTCGGCATGTATCGCGTTTCACCTGCGGGCGAAGGAAATCGGGAAAAAGTGTACAGATGGATGTGGATTATATATACGAGAACGCGAGGGGCTGATGGAGGAAGGGAGAGGGATCGCATTTCCCTCACATTGTCTCATTCGCCGCGAGTGATTTTCGCGACGAGATAGCGAGAGATACGTATCGGGAGAAATACGTGGCCGATGTATGGAGGAGACTTTTATTATGACGGAAATGTCGTCGAGGAGAGTCGCGTTTCACATGCATATCGGCTTATGTGCGGCCGCGGTATACAGAGAAGGAAGAGAGATAGAGAGAGAGAGAGCATCGCGAGGAAAAAGTTTTTTCGTTACATAATGCAACGTTTTTTCCTCCCTTTAATGATCGGAGTCGGGAAGTGCGCGCACCAGCGAGTTACGAGTTTAAATTGAGATTTTCCTTTGTTCGAAGCGGAATATATAGATATTTTTTTTTAATAACTGTGAAAAATGTCAGAATTTTTAAATTAATTATAACGTATATAACAAATACTTTTATAGAACGAGAGAATTGCCTTTTGTTATAAGCATTTTCACGATAATATCGTTGGCACTTCTCGGTAAAATTTAATCAAAAGCAGAAACAATTATTCCTCTCATATATGCGTTCGCGTATATATGGGAAAAGGCTAAATCAAAGGGAACTATAAAATCTATTCATTAAAAAAATACACGTTAAATAACTCCGGCCGAACGTTTTATACGCGGAGCAACGGCCGCCACAGCAGCACCGCGCCGCCACCGTAATGTATATCGAAAAGCCCAGAACAAAGTGACTTTTTTCGGACGAATCGCGCGAACGGAACTTTTATTCCGTTCATGTTTATCTATTATACGGCGTTGAGGCTCTCGCGTTAACGAGCGAGGCGCGTACTCGCGGAACTTCATTAAATCCATCGAAAAAGGTAGCAAAATCCGCTCTCTGTCTCTCCCTCGCGCGCTCGCTCTCCCTCTCTCCTTTCGATTAAATTTGCAAATGCCCAAAGGCTTGAACTCGCACGCGGAAATTCCTGTACGGCGCTATATGCTACCCCGTATCAAAATTGTAACTCGCCCCGTGAATTTCAGTTGGCCACGTGTTCCCGCACTCGTGCGCCTCTCTCATGTGTGTTTTGTAGACATGGAGGGAGATCGTTTACTTGGACCCAGCGTGACACTTTTTTTTAGTGCTGAAGCACATTAGCGTGCGTACACGTGTCAGTTTGACAACAAAGTTGGCCGGCTGAGTTCGTCGAGTCCACCACGTGCAGCCGGCATCTCGTGCGCCCCCCAGGGGCTTTTCCCGCTATTTTTCCACCTACTGTAGAACTAGTCTTTGAAGAGGATAAACAGTGGCTTCTACATTATCTCATTAGAATTTCACTGCTGATTGTCTGCGCTTTACACCTTATAAACTTATCGAATAACTTTATTTCATTATATAACTGATTTCTAGTTAATTTACCAGTTTGAAGCTCGGATAATATAAGCTTTAGCATTCAATTCTATAGAATACGTTATTAATGAACATGTATTTAAATCATACATCGAGTAATAATCTCATCTGATGCAGTTATTCTTAGCATTATAAATTATTGACTTGCTCGAAAATATTTTAACCATTACATAATTCCTTTAGTCATAAAATACATTACTATATTTTAATTTAATATTTTTTTATGTATCGTTGTCGACATTATTAAACATTTAAAAATATTGTACAGTAATAAAATCTACGCACGCCTTGCAGAACGTCACATTTGGTTGAACGAATTTTAATAATTAGTTCTTATTTGGACTCCCGAGTTCATTGCAAAATTCGTCGACCAACAAATGCGAAGTCTTTCAGCGAGAAACCCATTGGCATTTTTCGAAGAACAACGGTTAAGTTGTGGAAATGGGTTGTATAATAAATTGGGCGCTTACACAAATTGCAGCCGCTATGAAATTGCATTTTGCGACATACGTAGACGGGTGTACGCGTATAGTCGTGTAAAAGAAATTCCACTGCACCGCAAAAAACGTTTTGAGAAAATGTTGGATATATATGCGAACTGCTTTTCAAAATATTCCGTAGAGAAATATAGCATGCGTAGTTAATAAATTAAACAAAAAATCATGTATTTAATTTCTCTAATTTGCTTTCAATTTTCATAATAATCCAATATTAGTAAAAATTAATATTCTTCGTAACTCCTAAAAAATTCATAAAAGTATTTTCTATATAAGCACGTTAACCTTTTACACTATTAAACTTTTTAAAATTTCCTCAAACTAACCCAGTAATCGATCTACACATATTGAACTTGAAGTCGTGCTGATTTTTCTGGCTGATCCCACATACGCTCTTATCCCTATGAAAAATCTCGACGATTTCGAGGACATATAAAGAAAATCGCGTTTGCTCGTGCGAACTCGTGGGTTCGGAGAGCGATTGCTCAAGTTTTCCACGTCTCTTGCGGCGCATACACGACGATCATCGTGCCATTCCTCATATATATATATATATGTATCTCCCTCCCTCCCTCTTGCAGAAGCGATATTTCCCCCCGCGCGCACCGCTCTCGCTTTCACTCCGTACTTTCGGAGCGACGATTCGCGCTCCCGCGAAAATTGACACTCCCCGCGCCCGCCGCGCGTAATTGCGATCCGTTAAATCATTAGAGCAGTGGATAGCCGTAACAACGCACGCGTGTATGTATACGGCCTATTGTTTCGAGCGGCTGACGCGTGTACGCTGCGCTGCAGCTACAGGTGCACGTGTGCCGCTCTGCAATTTCGAGCGGGAAAACGACTTCTCCGCTGTTTCCTGCTAGAGGCGTTACCCCTGGTTCTTCGTATGTGTGTCTCAGTATGCAAGCGTTGACGCTCACTTCTATTGATTTAACTATTTAATAATTTCCATATAACAACTTGCTAAGCTTTTGCAAAAATCCTATTGCTATCTGCTTTCGTATTTGATTAAAAAACACGATAGCTCATTATTCGCTGCAAGCCGATAACAATTTATGTAAAATGCTATTGCCATACATCACAGCTCAAACTGATCTCGTAACTTTTGCAAGACCATAAATCATGCATCCTGTTAGGCTACTTTTCCATGACCGCGTGACATTCTAAGCTTCGATAAACAATATTCCGACTTTCGTAACACCTTTTGTAGTCCTTCTGCAACAAACAACTAATCCGATCTCTCATTCTTCCAGATAGTCGGCGCTGATCGCAAAATTGACAAGAAGCAAAACTGGATTCACAATAGTCCAGTGAATTGCATGAAAGTACAAAGCACGAGTACAGAGGTCAAAGGAGTGGCCAGCTGGTGTGGTGGAGCGACAACGACAAGAACGGCAACGACAACGAGGTGGCTTTTTCGCGCGGACTAGCGAGCGGAAGAACGGAAAAGACGACGGGACGACAGGAGGAAACAGCCGGAGGCGGCAGGAGGTGGTGGAGGAAGAGAGGCGTCGAGAACTATGTCCTCCTGCACTGCGGAGAGTCCTGACGGGATGGCCGACGGACAATACTCGCTCAGATGGAACAACCACCAGGCACACATTATGCAGGCATTCGAATCCCTGCTTCACGCCGAGGCCCTTGTCGACGTGACCCTTGTCTGTGCCGAGACTAGCATGAAGGCCCACAAGGTCGTTCTGAGCATCTGCAGGTGAGTTATCGATTTACATTTACAGTTACATTTATACATTTTAAACATATATTAATAGAGAATTTATTCAAAGTTTAAGAATTAATGTAATATGTATAAATAATACAATTCCATAAACTACCAATATTAAAAGAACAAATTATATTATTGTATCATTTAAGCTGCTATCACTCATTTTTGCTATAGTTTTTTATTATATTTATATTATCTACGATATATAATCTTTCACAAGGAGTTACAATTAATAGATTAAATTTAATGAAAATTCTTTTTCTTCATTGTAGTCCCTTCTTTGAACGGATTTTTGCTGAGCACCCGTGCAAACACCCAGTAATCGTGCTCAAGGACTTCCCGGGCCGGGAAATCGCAGCCCTAATTGATTTCATGTATCGTGGCGAGGTGCGAGTAGACCGTGAGGACTTAAGTAGCCTGATGCATGCTGCCGAGAGTCTACAGATACGAGGCCTGGCCTCGTCGGATCCACGAGGAAGTCCACGTGGAAGCCCGCCGGAGACGCCAACGACTGACGTGCTCTTGGGCGACGATGAAACCGCCCGCCACATGCTTATGGACGGGACCGAGGATGACGACGATGTACACATGGACATGGAGAGCCACGCCCTAAGTCCAACACCAATGCGGGACCACAGCCTGCCACATATGGGACACCTCAACTTTAACCTGAGGGACCTATCACCCCTTATGCCCAGAAGGAAACAGGCAAGACCTAGACGACGGTCAGGTGAGATTATGCCTCAAGACTTAAGCAAACAGAATCAGCCTCAGCAGTCGAATAGCGATGAATCGTCCAGTGCTGTTGTCAACCTTTCGAGCAAGGAACAGCAGCAGCAACAGAATCATGAACAGCAACAAAATCAGCAAACAGCGGAGCAACGACCTCAACAGTCGAGCTCGCCATCGAGCCACCAGCCACAGCAGCAACCATCACAACAGCAAGAATCATGCGAGGAGGTAGCGGAGAACTTATCAATGAAGAGGGAACCCAAAAACGCACAGTCACCCTCAACATTGACCGACCACATGGTCAAGTCCGAGAGCGAAGCGGCCAGTAGCCCTCGGGGTTCGCCTCTGATTATTTCCGGTCTTCACCCGGATGCCGCCTTCGCGGATCTACCCGCTGCCGGTTTGGCAGCTATATCATCGCTAACACTTACACCACCGCATCACCACGGTAGCGAGTACCTATCAAATTTAGGTCAACTAGCTGCCCAATGGCTGCCGGGAAACCATCAGAACCACATGGGACCCGTAGGAGCCCGCCTTCCACGCGAGGGCAGTCCGCTCGGTAAAGCACCAGGCTACCATTACCCCCAGACAGAGGGGCCTATGCCGCCCAGGAATTTTTCCATGGACGGAATACAACTGCCCCCGGGTCTCTTTCCACCTGGCGGTCCCCTCGACATGCATGAAAGCTTCAAGCCAGAAAATCTTCACAACCTATACTTAAATGCGGCTAATCTAGGCCACCATCACACCGGCAAAAAGAGCAAGAAGCACCGTGGGGATGGAGTGGCTCGACGCTGGAGCGACCACGCAAGGAGTCTAGCCGTCTGCCGACCCAAGGGTCAACACAGTGCGCCCCGAGGAGGCCCGCCCAGGTCATGGACGAATGCTGACCTGACGGAAGCACTCACGATGGTCTGGAACAAGAAAATGACAACGTCGCAGGCGAGCCGCGTCTACGGTATCCCCTACAACAGTCTGCTCATGTACGTCAGAGGCAAGTATGGCAAGAGCTTGAAACTCGAGCAGCTGCGCAAGGACTGCATCGGCGAGCTGATCAACAACAACAACGTCAAGGCTCTGGAACCACCGCCACAGAGCGGCCGGCTACCCCCGATGCCGTCGCTACCGACCCAGGCCCAGGCACAGGCCGAGGCCGAGGCCAACTTCGCTCACCACCAGCTGCTCAGTCAGGGGCTCGCACAGGCAGGCTTCTTCCCCGACTTCGCCGGTTTCCCGGTGCCAGTGAACATGGTGCACCTGCTGCCGCCCAGCGAGCAACCGCAGCAGGGCGGCAACAGCGGCGCCAGTAATGGACATCAGCAGCAGCCACCTCCCCCGCCCCCACCGCAGCCCCAGCCACAGGCCGCCAGGGTGCCCGAGGATGCGCCGATGCCCAGCACCAGTCGCAGTCCCTCGCCCGTGCCCATGAACATGGCTGAGGGCATGATGCCGCCCCCGGCCCAGTCGGCGCCAGCGCTGCTTCAGCAGAACGGCTCCGAATGAGGGCCGATGAGGCCTCGTGGCCGACGGAAGAGGAGGCTCATGTGGCCGCGGCTCGAGGACCGTTATCTAGACCACGATGACGAGGCTGCTGATCCTCTCACAAGACTGAAATCGCACCGTCAGGGTAACAAGCACGACGACGTTTTTTCCCCCGAGTCCCTGCTTTATTATTATTATTGACGGCACTGTCACGATTATTAGTAGGATTATTAGGGATTACGCATTCAATGCGCGCGCTGTACCGGATATGCGTTGATGGTGCGTTGTACTGTCGTGGTTTCCGTTTAGGTCTTCGTTCATGTTTTTCACGAGGCACTCGTGTCTTATGTTTTTCGATTGTTTAAGACTTTTTTGTTCACCTGCTCTGCAAAAGGATAGACTGATTCTTGGCAATGCAGTACAATTAAATGAAATCGTTTCGTACCGTCTAGAATTTTAACAGAACAATCATATTTAACAAGGAAGAATTTTTTTTAACTTTTATACAGTCATTTATTACAATCGAGTACGAAAGAACTTTGACACAAGCTGATGTTCGACTCCTTTTGCAGTGCAATCTAGTTAACTTTTGGGATGCGATATTCCATTGATAAAAATTGTTAGCTGGGTTTGTCCCAAGCCACGATTCTAGTTTCTCTTATTTTTCTTTTTAATGTTTTAAGGCTCGTTTTTAGTCGTACAAAGCTCACACACTCGCCCCGTTTCTTCTCCATCGACTGCGTAATATTATAGCGAAACAATATATAAAGAATCGAGAGCGAGCGCAACTCCGGAGCGCGAGAGCGTACCGCCACTTTTGCTAACAGACCTCTATTGAGGCCATCATCTCTCGACTGACGCGTGTTTTTTTACTAGTTTTACCGTGACACATAATTTATTTTAACCTTCTTCTTCGCAACTAACAGCGGCGCTGCGACGTCCGACGGCGGACCCCGCTCGCCTTATTTTTTTACGACTTTTTACCAGGACGAAAGTTCCGCGAACGGAGTTTCGCTCGTATAAGTACACATGCGCGAAAAAAGAGAGAAAAAGCCAGCCGACGTACACCCATTTGCTCTGTACGCAAAATACTCATACTTGCATACACAGACACATACATACAGATGGCTCAGAACCATACAGGCAGCTTCACTTATATGTAAAACGAAAACAGTTCCTGCTACGCTGAACGATCAGATATACCAAATACTAGGAGAGCAAGAAAGAGGGAGAGAAAGAGAAAGAGAGAAGGGGAGCGAGGAAAATGCGCTACCGCCGCCGCCGCCGCTGCACCGCGAGCGTGTCTAGCCACTTTCTACAAACCGAGAGACTCGCGAAAAGTCCCGATGAAGTTTAAGTTTTGTTTGTTTTTGTACTCGACCATGAATTGTCAAAATTTCCGTTGTTATTCTCTTATTTGCACGGCTGCATACGCCTCACGCGAGGCTGCGCCATGCAAAAGTCAATTTTCACTGGCTAAGCAATATTACGTGATCGGTCAATTTTTTCTTCTATTCTTGATGCAATATGCAATTTTTTAATAACGAGCTGTACTTTTGATGAATAAACTTTACATAATATCAAATAATTAATAGCATAGTTTAGAAAAATACATATTTTTTGTTACAGTAAATAGTTATTTGAAAAATAAAATAGATGCAATTATTATATCGGCAGTAATATGACTTAGCCAACTAATTTTAAATTTTAAGAATTATCATTGCCTAAATGAATTGAATTGTTGACACCTAAAATATTTTATAGTAAATAAATTTCTAATTTACGTGCAATACATAAAATGCGAATGAACCAAAAGCTTTTGGACGAAAGGTTATTGTCAATAACTTTTCTTATTTGGAAAAAAGTAACGAAAGCCAACTGCCAACAGCTTTTCTTATTTGTTTGACTGAGGGACTGGTGCAATAGTGCCGCGGGCCAAAATCGAGAAGTGCACTGTACTTGAATACGACTATAATTTACGTTTTCTCTATCGTTAAATAACGCGTATAATTTTGATTCTCTCATTTCCAATGTGTGTGCGCGCGCGCAAGCCAGTTGAATCCGCGCGAGGATAATCCAAAAAAATAGCCGAGGCTAATGAATATTTAAATATGCGAAAAGTAAAACGATGCAGCAACGGTAAACGAATAAAGAATATAAACGATTCTGCTCGTTCGCGTATACAAATGAAAAATCACGATATTTTCGCAAGCTCCCGTTGGCTGCAAGCTCGTCCGTTGCCGAATAATCAAGGGAAGCGCGAGAAAATGAGTACACAGTCGCGGGAGGCTTTGGTAAAAATCGCATTATAGACCAGAATTTTCGACAACAATATTTCGATAACCAGACGGAAGCGCAGGGTAACTAACACATCAGGGATAGCCACAGACAAATCTACGATAGATAAAAAAAAGAAAAAGCTACATATTAATCTATAATGGTAAAAGGAATAATAATTCATTAAACAGAGAGAGAGATGAAGAGAGAGAGAGAGAGAGTATAAAGCGCGTACGATTATATTTCGTTTTTAAAATAATATAAAAGAGATACAAAAATGTAGAATCAAGCGAGAAATAGGAGTGGAAAACAGTGGGGAAATAATAATAACCTCATCGCAATGTGCGAAAGAGGCATGAGAAAACAAGACGAATTTCCTTTTTTATTCCGTGTTCTTTTTTTAATATAAGAAACGAAATAATAAAAAATAAGATAAAATGTTTAGTGATGAGGGAAAGGGCGAGAAAGCAAAACGTCGCGTCACACACCCACACACAGCGGGCGAGTGGCTGTTATTTGAAAAATATAATAATAAAAGACAATTAGAAAGAACGCGCGTCTGTGCATAAATATAAATGGATTTTTGAACGATTAATGAAAGCGCGCGAGAAAAAAGAATTCGTTAGCGGTGAATAACGGCACCCGAAGGGAGTAACGAAGAGCGAGAGAGAAAAAATACAATAAGAGATTAAAGTGAATTTTTAGGTGACCATAGGCTTTCAGCCCCCCTCGAAAAAAATACAACCTGTACAATACAAACGGATATTATTATTGATTATTAATGCGGATATATATATATATATATATATAAATATAAATAAATATTATTCTATATACAGGGTGTTTAAAAAGAGTTTATAAACTACCGACTAACGACGACGCGTGTGTCGCACGCCTCCGCTTCGATTTCACTTTTTTAATTAAACGTTTTGAACTACCCCACCCTCGTGTCCCCATTTACGTATGTATACCTGTCGCCTTTGATCGTGTTTCAGCTCGCGAGCGCGTGCGTTTAAGGGCGCCATGAGCTCGAAAAAAATGCTCTGCCCAATTGGGAATTTCATTAAAACTGTGCGAATTAGAATTTTACGCGTGTAAAAACTTCGGGAAGTTTTCCTACTCTCTCGTCAAGTTTTTTTTATTTCTAGAATCTTTGTCAATATCAACCAAAGTCTAAATTTAAAATTTTTAGTAGGAAAAGATTTGTTTTTTTTATAATATATTTGTACTCGTTAAATTATAATTATTTTGTAAATAATTTATAAATATTATATGGCTAGTGATTCGAAATTTAATGTATTGAAATTTTTATTTTTAACTTTGTTTATCTTTATACTACTAAAGGTCAATACCTACAGTGATCTCAAAAAGTACAGAGGAATCACGTTTATTATAAAATGTAATAGAAAAATATATTTAGTATTTTAAACTCTATACCTAATGATGCGTAAAAATAGATATTTATTTTTTTACTTTAACACTTGTTCGTGTCATATTTTAACAGTCCTATTCTACTTAATCGCTAATGCTGAAGCAACTGGAAAAATATTTCACGAACAAAAGTTGTAAAATTGCGAGAAAACGAAAGGATTAGTATTCGAATCCAATACGATTCCAGTGAAATTATATTTCTCGCCATTTTTTTAAAGCGCGCACAAATTATACAGAGAGATCAGCTGATCGATTTCCCGTCATCATTTCCCTCTCGCGCATATAGATACATAATACGACGCGAGCGTCGAAACGCATGTGTATGTACACACAGTTGCGCAGGCGTGCGACTCTCGGCTCACGTCGCTCTAATGGGTTTTAACAATTTTTTAATTCACTCTGTCGAAAAGTGAAAAAGAAAAGGAGAGAATGCGAGACAGATGAAGAAAGCGCACGAGCGAAAGCCGACGGATAAATGAGATAATGAATGTAAAGGGGAGAGAGAGAGAATTAAGTTTTAATCGTGAGAAGCGCAGAGTGTGTGTGCGTGAGTGTGTTTGCGGTCGTTTACGTGTTACAGTAATATATATAAACATATACATGTATATGTATATATATACATACACGACGACAGCGCTCGTGTGATCGATACGCGGTAACCATAGACACATAATTGTGATAGAAGGCACCATGTGCAGATTTCAGTATTATTTTGCAGTTACAACGAGTGATCGCGCGAGAGTGAATGGAACACGGGGACACACGCTCCGCACGCGGTGCTCTTTCAAGGGGTATATATAAATATAAAGTGCTAGCCTCTTAACGAGGGGGGACTTGTATGGCACCACAAGTTGGAAGAGGTCTCGGACAATGTCTCCGAATGACAATGGATTGGAAAGAAGTTTTTGTGATAAAAACGGCTCCGAGATCTCCTCCCGATCGCTTCTCTATCACATTTTTTTATCGTTAATACCAATTTATTTCTGTTCTCAAAATTCCGTTTATTTAATTTTGTTTCCTGTATTATTTTGTATAACCAAATATTTTGTCTCTCCTAGATCGTTAAAACCCTGTAAAAATTTTCAAATTTATTTTGAACAATGTCACTATTTCCATATTTGTAATAAAATTTTATTTTTAACCTGAAATTTTTTGTGTTCCTTGTTTATATTTTTATTTATACTTATGTCTTTTATCCTATTTTTCTATAAAATGGTAATTATATTAGCAACGCTGATATGATATAATTATATCGCCACAAAAAGTCGCTGGGCGTTTGTCCACTGTGTGCGTAAGAATTGGAATATGTGCGAGAATAAATGCAGATATACAAAAAGCGCGAAGTAATTTGAAAAAGAATGTGTCTCAATGGGCGTGCGTGATTTTTAAAAAGGATGAATCTTTCGTGAGAGACAGAAAGATAAATAAACACGCGCGCGATTGGTTACTTTATTATTAAACGACGACGATTATTATAAAATATAAATATTATATATATAAATACATATATGTAGAGTCGTTAGATCAATTTCGAGGAAAAGGGGCGAGCAGAATAAAAAATAAAAATAAAATAAAAGCGCGAATGGTCAGCGCGATGCGGGAGTCGGCCAGCGGATATCGTACTAAATAATAAAATGGTAAATAATTAAAAGTAATTCGTTGTTGAAACTTTTTAATGAAAGAAACCCGACGTGAATAATCGCACAAATAGAGAAAGATACCGGAACAAATGAAATAAAAAACTAAGAGGAACAAATTTCCGAGCATGTAGATTCGAAATTCGATTTAAAAAACAAATTTTAAAAGGGTATTATATATAATCACGTGGCAGTTTGGAAAAGGTTGTATTCGAGAGTCCGAGCGTAGAGTCGATATCTTTCCAGATGAATTTAAAAACTAAACAAGTGAAATGAATGAAACCGAATTGAAAGCGATCGTCGTTACATCATCATCGTGATCGTCATGCTCGTTGTCTTCGTTGTCGAATTTTACGAATGAATACAGATATAGAAACAAGTATGAGCTGCATGCGAAATCACACGAGGCGACGCGACATTTTTCTTTTAGCACAGAGTAACGATGTGGTACAACATGTACAGTCTTTGAACACAAATTTATTGGAATAATTTCAATGTAACACGAATCAAGCTTCGCCTCGGTTTTCGTCATCAGCACCGGACTATTTTTACAATAACAGATAAACAATTGATGAGTGCATTGTAAAGATGTCAATTAGCCTTAGAATCGTCCCAAACATATCACGTGGGTAGTTAATGAAATCACAACTTTTTGGATGATTGCTCACGCTAAAAGACACCTTTACATTATGCTTTCTATATATCTTTAAAACGTTACTATAGCTTAAATTATTGATATTTTAATTATTATTATCATTATCATTGTCATTATCTTTATCTTTATCATTGATACTCTATTATTACGAACACAATTTATGTGTTATACCGTCACACAGTACACTTGCAATAGTTTGTAATAAATATGGCAATGCGTCTCTGCATCGTAGGTAACAATATGTAAAAATCGCAACTTCTGCGCTGTCGAGAAAAGCTTACTTGTATAACCAACAGATGTTAATTGATAACACCGTTTATTACTGTCAAATTTTGACCAACAAAATATTCTATTATACACAGATGTTTTTTACGTACAAATAATTATAATAGACTATTTTCAGATTCTGAGAATCGACAAGTGAACCTTTACTACAATAATAGTGCAACTGATATTTCGTTGGTCAAAATTCTGCGTCAATTTTCTCGATCCGAAGAGAGTTGTCTGATTTACGTGCTTATGAAAGCGATACCGTCGATCAGAGTTCGCACATTTCCGGGACTCCTATATAATTGTAGGGGAACCGCCATCCTAAGTTCCTAACGACACGAGGATGAAATAGTATGATCCGACGAAGTATTATCTTAATTGTTGAATACGAGATTAAGAGATGAACATAGAGACGAGGAGACAGAGAGAATCGCCTGTAATACGATAGTATTGTTTTTAATTTTTCCGTACGTTGTAAATAGAATTGAAACGCGCAATCGGTTATTTATTGCGTATATAGACAGAAATATACATATATATTTATCTACATGTGAATTTCGTATGGCGTTCTTCGGATACAACCTTTGATCGATGAATGAATGCATGGAACCCAATTGACTTGAGAAGAGAGAAAGAGAGAGAGAGAGAGAGAGCAATAAAGAGTGGCGAAGTATAATTGAAAAAAGTAAAATAGGAAAAAACAAAAAGCAAAATACATAGTGATTTTCACGCTGCGAATGTAAACACTGAATTTCTTCGAATATCCCGCCCAGGCGCGCCATCTAGTTGCGGGCACACTTTGTAGATGGCGTAACCAAATTCAGTGATAAAGCAGAGATTGACTTTAGTTACCGACAGAAGTTGGTAAGTTATCTACAACTAAAAACTAACCAGCTGTCGATAACATCGAAAACAATTCAGCGACCTTCGTAGTTCGAAAATCACCCAACTCAAACGTGTGCGTAAAAAGCAGACATAAGATGAAATACAGAAATCTCACGTGTAAAAACGAAGAAATAGTTACTTATGCATCGGTTGTGCAGTCACGTAGTTCCTAAGTCGCCCTAGCCTCGCCTCAAGCGCATAAATACAATATTATTCATTGGTCGCATTGTATTTTTACTGTTTGAAAATTGCATCAATTTATTTTAGTTTACAATTATCAAAGTATTATACTACATAATTTATCCGTTCAGTTTTCCCAAAAATACATTTTTTACAATAATACACAATTAGAGAAATATTTATAAAGCGCGTTATTGTTTCGCCACAAGATTATTAAATTAATTAAAAACATTTTTTATTGTAACATATATTGTGATTCGGTGCAATTTTTAATCCATAAAAAAGCATTACCGACCGTTTGTATGTGTGAGAATATGACCGCTGCAGAATAATAATATACGATATATTTATACTGATTACATGTACCATAAACGAATGATAATACTACTTATATTATACAGAGCCGCCGTCACCCAGTATATTTTTTACAGGTTTACATTGTATTACAGTTTATATAATATTTGATATACAATAACAATTATTACCACAGAAGCTGACGGGCTTGCCTCCGTGGCTCCTACTCTATACGATATATTACAACGTCTTACAAACTAAACCGAGCGCTCGCGAATCGGCCACACATACGCGTCTTGCTCTTCATTTTCATCACGCCATCATTTTTTTTCTCATACCAACAATCTAAAATACGATACAAAATTCAAAACCATTAGATTAATTCACTTCTCGCATTTGTTTACCGCGAATTTTTCACAAAGACTGACAACCTTTCGTTTACAGTTTTACTCTTGATTTAGCACGATAAAAGCTTGCAGCACTCTGGAACCACCTCACTCTATACTTGTTATACGCGCAGGGCATTTAATTTTCTCGTTTATAAAGCAAGGACGCCGCGGTAACCCGATTCGCGATCGCTCGCGTCGCCGATGATTAAATATGATGGATGCTAGATACTTGTGATACGTTTTACTGCTGGTTACTACAGAGACTTCCTAAGCCCGGTGAGGCGTACGTGGCTCAGCGCACGCGGACCCGGGCGCCACTAGTTCACTCACGCACACACAGACTTTTCACAAGTTTTAAATAAAACAGAGCTAAATATGAATTACGATGGATTCGTTGATTGACCACAAAGTAAAGAGGCAAATGATGAAACCAATAAATAATTGCGTGCTAATACATTACATGTTATAAAAAAAGAAAGAGAACAAACGAACGGTGTACCTGGTGCACTATGCATAAGTGAGAGAGGAAGAATGCATGTGAGGGAGAGCGAGAGAACGAGCGAGCGAAAGGTAATTGTATCATTTTAATTTCATTCTTCTTTTCGTGTTTCTCTCTATTCAATCATACGTCGATATACGAGCGAGAGATAATAGAAAAATGATGAGATATGCGCACGAGGCTAGGACGAGGCTAGCTACCTTGAAACTTCCCCTCCCCCCTCAGCTACATATACACATTACACCACACACATACACACACGCAAAATGGATGAAAAAAAAATTGTGAATCGTTAGTTGTCAAAATGATGAAAGAAAAATTGATGAACTACATGAAGTGCTCAATATTATTATGGCGAACTCAAAAGTTATAAAAAGAAATGTACTCGTGGATAAAGTATTGCAAATGTTTGGGGATGAATTATAAATTGAATTTCGATTAAACGATGAAAAATTGAAATTTATCTGGAACAATTTGGGATAAAACACTTATTCATTAATTGTCAACTCAGCCAAATCGATTAATCACCCGCCCGCCCTTGTAATGAAGATTACTAATATTAACCCCAATAAACTGTACATACAATTGTAACTTTGCTTGACTCTTCATTTTTATTAATTGACTGACCTTATGTGTGATTCCTTACTATCCTAGTCCATTATCTTCTTTTTATAAAAAAATATTTTTCTTCAAAGTTTAAATCCACTGATCATAGTCACTGATATTTTTAAAAATTCAATCTTTTTTTAATACAAAAATATTATAGAAGTTCTATCGCATAATAAATCAATAATAATTTTGATTATACCGCAAATCAACCAATCTAAAGTTTAAAACGGTAAGTAATACCATTTTTTTATTAACAATAAAGAATATACTAAGACATGAAATTAATGTTAGAACATTCCAATATCAAGTTACAGCGTTGACAACAGAGTAATTTGTATCGCTTTACGCTAATCAAAAAACGCATGAAGCAGAATTGAAGTTTTCGTTTTGCGGCTTGGCTTATTACGTGAAGTGGCGCGTGAGGAATTGCGGTTTTCTGAGGTGTCGAAACACGTGTAAGAGAGCAAGACTACATGTATACGTGCGCGCGCGCGTCCGCACGAATTTGAGCCCCCCACGTGCGCGCGCGCACAACGAGCTGGTGTGGTCAACGCGTGACAAAAGAGCTTCTGCGGCCGCCGCGCGACTTTGCACTTGTGAGTCTTCGCGCGATATTCTTCTGATCCACCGGAGCGAGCCCGCAGATCAACTCTCTAACCGCGCGCGCGCGATGCTATACATCTCGAATGGATTCTTAGTTTTAAAGGGAATCCTTAAGGTCTCTCGCTTCGCGTTGCGTTTTATTTTGTTCTATTTGAAAGCGAAAAAAGGGATTAGGAATTTCACTTTTTACGATACTCCACGCGACGAGACTTCAAATTCGAGACTTATCACACCTTTAATTTATAGAGTATATAATCCGTTAGATTCCAATACATGATGATGTATCTGATCAAACGTATATATTACTTTATGGTGCTTAAATTTTTAGACAACCAATTATACAGAAAGAAACCGCTGAATAGAAAAAGAATTAATAAAAACTTTTTATAGGATTTCTTAATATAATAAAATTTTGTTATATTTCATAAAAAATATAAAGCTTGTTAAAAACTCTATTTACACTCTAATTTTACACTTAGCATCAAGGAAGCAATTTTCGATGAACACTTTTATCCTCCTTTACTGATATTTGTAAAAACTATTCATTTACTGGATAATTTTGAAATTGTTCATAGTAGTCTTTTCCTAATTTTTATTATAACTTATTATATATATATTTATTTATTTATTTATTTATTTATTTATTCATTTTCCTTAAATTATACGCTCATATTATAAATTCGATACATTATATAAATTAAACTACAAAGTACAACAGCCCTATTTATGAAACTTAGAATAATTTTATAATTTTAACAATAGCTATTATAAATAAGTATAATAAAGAAAGACAATGATCAAATTGATGCCATTTATTTAGATTACCGTAAAACGTTTGCTTCAGTAAATCATGAACGACTACTTGACAAGTTATACAATGTTTGTATTTGCGGTTCGCCACTTTTATGGCTTACTTCCTACCTAAAGGACAGAACTTGCCAAGTCAGAATCAAAAATGCAATTTCTTCATCGTTTTCCGTAAGCTCTGGTGTTCCACAAGGCTCGCACATTGGCCCAATTCTTTTTATTGCTTTTATAAATGATATCTCGCACGCCGTGAATAACTGTAAGTTTTTATTATATGCTGACGATTTAAAATTATTTACAAAAATAACTTCAGCCACCGACGCTCAACGTTTGCAAACCACATTAAATGAAGTGGCCAAATGGTCATCTCAAAATGGACGACAATTAAATATAAGCAAATGTAATATTATCTCTTTTTACAGAGGATCCTCTTACTCTTGTTATGATTACTTAATCAACAGTCACAAGCTAACTAGAGTTAATGTAATTAAAGAACTAGGAGTTATACTTACGGAACAAATGTCGTTCCACAAACATGTTGAGATGACCACTTCAAAGGTATTTAAAATGCTATGCTTTATATTTAGAAATACGCAAACGTTCAAAAATGTCTCTTCACTATTATCTTTCTACAAAAGTTTAGTGCTACCAAATCTATTATACGGGTCGTTGATTTGGTCTCCTTATCAGGAATATCTAAAGACCCTACTAGAATTGGTACAGCATAAGTTTCTGCGTCACTTGTCGTATAGATTCTTTGTACCGATGAGTAGATTTAATCATAATTATAGCACAATTTCGGAACAAGTTGGTTTATTTACTATCCATTCTACTCATCGCTACAATGAATCCATTTTTATGTACAAATTTTTATCATCCATTGTTAAACACCCAGCGCTAGTGGACTTATTTGTACTACGAGTACAATCTTACATAGTTAGGCATTATAGAGATCTGAAAGAAGAGAATTGTAAACTTGCATCTACATTTAATGGACCTACTTTTAGACTGCGCAGAAATTGGAATACATTAAAAACCAATTTATCTGAAATTATATTGATTTCTAATTTTAAAAGTTTTACTAAGCCGCAACTGTTAAAATTTTATTAAATGACTGTATTAATCACTTCTTTAAACATTTGTGTACTAAGGGTTTTACCCATTAATTCTCTAAAATAAAATAAAAATAAAAAATAATTAAAAGTAAGCAAATTTACTTAGCTAATTTTCTACAATTATTCTTATAAATTAAAAAAATAAGTGGCTATCAGAGGCCTGTAATGTAGAACTCTTGTAAGTAAGTAGGCGTATAAACGTTACACCTAATAACGAATTGAAGATTTTGCTTTTCGTAAGCAAATCTGATGTGTTTTTCTTGTTGTGTTTTAAACCCAAAGTAATGTGGAAAATTCTGGAAAGGACTAGCAAGAGTGGCTTCATTTTTTGAAACAAAAATAACAGATGTATTGGTTGAAGTTCTTGCCGGTCCTTTTGAAAAAAAGCGTTGTTTCCGAAATATGAAAAAAAGTTTAAAACATCCCCGCTTTTTTGTGCCATATTTAAGTGCAATAATAAAAATAAGGTGCACAGACGAATTGGTGACTTTATTTTACAACTATCCAAAACACTTTCCACGATCCTTCCCGGGTTTTTCCCCCGTTTACCTCGGGAAGTACTGAGGGCAGCGTCCCGAGTTCCGAGCCAAATAAAGTGCGAGAGCGTCAGAATTCTTTCTATAAGTGTTGTTCTGAGTTTTTAATAAACACCTTTACCCTGCCCACCTTAACAAATCAACGGGCGAACGTGACAGGACTTGGGTAGTGTTGTGTTTCCTAGTGCTTCGAGTCTTAAATATTATTCTGTGCTAACGCCGTTAGATCAAAAGAAAGAAAAAAGAAAAAACGTACACGTCCATCAGTTGATATTCCTGATTGTGGAAGTACATCTGTTACACCTAGTTCAGTGTGATCACTCTTGGTCGAGTGTGATTCGAAATAATCAATTAGTTATAGTTATTGTTTGTTAATAGTTAGCTGATAAAAATGGATCTAGGAAAAAGATTTGCTGGTAATGCTGCAACTCGATTCAAGAGTAAGTTGGAAATGCAAGGCTTTGGTTTCCAACCGGGCTCCGGGATCAATAAGGCAAACGCAATGGTTAAACGAAAGTCTGGAAATAGTAATATACGATTGCATTGTAAGAAGGAAGTGATCGTGAACACGTGATCAAAATGCGGTACTAGCGAGTGTGATTGCCTGCAGTAGTGATACTAGTCGAGTGCATAGTAATGATCAGACTTCAAGTTTATATTCGTTGTTGCGTCACTTGGGAGTGAATTTTTCTGAAGACTTAAGGAGGTTAGGTAGTAGACTAAAATGATAAGAGACTTTTAAAACTTGGCTTAATCTAATGCTAAACATATAAAAAAAAATCACGAAAAAGTGTAGAAAAATTGACAATGTAGTTTTCGGGAAAGTCGATATCAAAATAGACGCTCTTATACATGGGCTCTTACCCCTGGCGAAAGTTATTTTAAATAATAGGTAATAAAAACTGATAATAACTAATAATAATTTATAATAACTTACAGTGACTGATGAAAACTGATAATACTTAACAATATTCGGTAATAATAACAAAAACTTTGATAAAAACTATTAATTATTATACGAATATGAACATTTTTATCAATTATTAACAGTTTTTTCAAATATTATTAATTATTATTGGATATTATCAGATATTATCAGTTCTTATAAATGGTTATTAGTTATTATCCATCTTTATTAGTCAATATCTGAAGATGAACATCCAGGACAAAAACCAAAGTTGTAGAGGTCAATGGAGTTAAAGGTGTATCAGCGCTTATTAATTTGAAGTTCTTTGATTTAGCAACTAGAATAACTCCAGATAGTATGCACTGCGTTTACCTTGGCGTTATAAGGCAGTATACAGAAATTATACTAACTTCCGTTAAAAAGCCCTATTACGTTGGATTTCTAACCAATGTAGGTGTCATTACTAAACGTCTTCTTTCAGTAACACCGCCTTCGTGTATTACTAGAACACCACGATCTCTGGACGTAAGTAGCATGTGGAAGGCATCGGAATGGCGTTCCTGGTTACTATAATACTACTATTTAGTTTGTTTAGAAGGAATTCTACCTTTCAAATATTTAGTACACTTATCAAAATTGGTATCTGGAATTGAATTATTGTTACACGATTCTATAAGCCAAGAACATATAAATTGTGCAAATCGATTATTGGTTGAATTTGTTATTGAGTTTCAGGAATTGTTTGAGAAAGAACAAATGACTTATAATGTACAGCTGTTGTTACATGTTACAAAAAGCGTTAAAAATTTAGGCCCTTTATATGTACATGACGCATTTTGTTTCGAGAACCAAAATCGACTTTTATTGAATATGAAAAAAGTCCAACAGAAATAGCAGTTCAAATTGCGAATCGTTATTTCTTCTACAAGGCAATACCATTATTTTCTACATATCTTCCAATTGGATCAAGACTTTTAGAATTTACTGAACATTTTGAAAATAATGTTAAAGTTTGTGTAAAAATTGATTCAGCTGTAGCTATTGGGAAAGGAAACAATTATGTTTTAACGAATTTGAACAGCATCTGAACTATGCTGGTATTTGTATTAGGTATGAAAAACTGATTTCTAAGAAACGGAGCTATACGACAATCTAGTATGCACGGAATCTAAAAATAAATGATTCTATCATTGAAATTAAATCTGGACTAAAAGGTGTGATTACTAACATCTACGTGATAAATGAAAACGAAGAAAGAAATTGTTTTGTTTTTTCACCCTTTGAACATATGTAAGATCTCCGCATGCCTACGCGGCAACGAAGATTACTTCGTGGAGAGGGCGAAGAAGTTTAGAGAGAAGGTTAGGTCGGCAAGGTAGAGGTGTTTCGTCCTGGGTTACCGTCTGGACTCATCACTATCACGCCAGGTGGGGTGTCGGTTGATGATCGATTGCGCCTTATATATCGATCGCCAGCCCATTTGGTCGCTTGCGAGAGGAGAAGGTAGGTGCGGACTCTAGCGGCTGTGAAGCCAAGTTAGAAACGCCACACATAAATTATGCTTCAATATATAACATAACACACGTTCAACGTATTAAGGAATGTTCCATCAATTTTGAGAAATTATGTGTGTGCACACCTAAAGATTTAAGAGATCAATGCTTTTTAATTGAAATTAATAATAATATGTACTCAAGTTCTGTTACGAAAGGATCTCTTGGAGATTAAATATAAGTGTAATAAATTCTATTATATTCTAGTAATTCTATTTCTTTTTTCCTGGCCTTTACACATGTTGTTTCATAATATACCTATATTCCTGATCACACTTGGAGACTGGTTGTCCATATCAAACGCATATTAATCACATTTTGAATTCTACAGGTCTAATAAGAACTTCCTAGTCGCATACACATACACACACACGCGCGCGCACTTGCATGAAATTTGTAATACTTAAAAATTATTTTATTAGTTCTATTATTATACAAGAAATAATATAACTAATAATAATTAATAATAGCTGATAAAAACTAATAATAATTAATAATAGCTGATAAAAACTAATAATAATTGACAATAACTGATAGAACTAATTATAATTGAGTAATAATAATTGATAATAACTGATAAAAACTAATAATAATCGACAATAACTAATAATTTCTGATAATACTAACTTGATATTGATTGATAATAGCTGATAATAATTAATAAAAATGTTCCAATTCGTACAATAATTATCAGTTTTTATCAAACATTCTTAGTTTTTATCAATTTTTATCAGTTTTCAACTATCTTTATTAGTTAAAATTTAAGATATCTTTCGCCAGAGACGGGAGAAAACATAAATCTTTCAATCACAGTTGAATATTTTTGTCTAAAATAATAAACTTATTAAAAGCAAAGTTGCAATATAAAGTTCAATCATTCCTGAATATTTTAAAGCAGAAAACAGGTGCACTTACAATTTAGTTATTTAGATAATTGAAATAAAAGAAAATAATTTCGTCATTATTTGACAAATGGCCGACCAACGCAAAGAAATTTGGCAACGCACAGCTGCAGTGCATTGCGCAACTGATCTGCACAGCGGCACTTTTCAAACGTTTTGACTCCACGGAAAAAATTTGGCACGCATACGAACGGTAGCTTGGGTGTGCTGGACGGTGCCGGAACTGGAATTATTATATTTAAGAGCTATTTGCAAAATGTCATCCGTCATAGAAAAACCTCCGGTTTCAAGATCGAATACAATTATTGCTATGGAATTATCACTCATATCATCGTTCATTTCATCGTTAACAGTAGGAATATCTACCGGTATTTAAAATAATCCAATATAAGATTCATAAGTCTGTCCTTCTATAGCTTCACGCTGATTTTTTAATTGCGCGCGATTTTTTTGTAGCATATAGCCATCTAATTTGAATCCTGCGGTTTTTGCTATCTCAGCTCGCGTTTTGGAGTATTTAGTGGTCCTTTCAATGTTTTGACCATATGTAGAGCCTCTCTACATATCGTCGCTCCCTACGAAGACTAGCACATCTCAAATTCCCCGCGAAGACTAGCACATCTCAACTTCCCCGCGAAGACTAGCACATTTCAAATCCCCCCGCGAAGACTAGCACATTTCGCTTTCTCCCCGGGAAGACTAGCACATTTCACGTTCTCCCCGCGAAGACTAGCACATCTCGCGTTCTCCCCGCGAAGACTAGCACATGTCGCACCTTCCCGGCGAAGGTGCGAAATCTTCACCAAAAAGCTTATGTGCAGGACATATTCGTAAAGAAAATAACTGTGTAGAGTATGCTCGCTTAGAAATTTCCCCCAAAAAGCTTGTGTAGAGTGTGTGCGTATAGAGAAAAGTTGTGTAGAGTATGCTCCTTTAGAATTTTTTACTTAAAAGCTTGTGTAGAGTGTGTACGTGAAGAGAAAATCTGTGTAGAGTATGCCCGTGTAGAATAACCTCTCTGTGTAGAGTGTGAATGTGTAGAGTATAGGCGGTGTCAAGTGGCGAGTTTGGAAGATATCTTGAATACTGAATGTAAGCAAACTGAATTTTATGGAGATTCAGACGATCAGAGTTTGGCTAAGGCACTTAATTTTTCTACAAGAAATATGAGTGCTCTTAATCATGCTGACAAGCGTACTATTCGAGAGGCTATCAAGAACACAAGCGGTGCTAACAGGTTGACGAGGTTTACGAAGTATTGGGGATATCGAACAAGGGATCGAGAGTTTGGATTTGTCGAGTGTGTAAGTAGGGAGTCAGCATGCATATAGTGAGACTAGCCTGGCTGCAGCAATTACTACGTCTAAGGCCAACACCTGCGTGTATGCACCGTATGCCAGAGAAGCGTATGAAAGGTTCATGGTATTGGGAATTTGTAGGTTTCCCCACGCAGTATTAAAGTCGGGCACGATGTCGCCAGTAATTGGTAGATTTGCGATTAGTGCCGAGGGAGCACGTCTGTGATAATGTCTGCTATAGGAGAGAGGCCAGCAGGTGCTGCGCCGGAGAGCCTAGTCGTGACGTGCAGCGATATTTATTCATACATATAGTTGAATATGCTGCAAAGACGAATAGCATGCTCGACTATAGAGATTGATTTGCTTTAGCTAGCTTGCTGTACTGTTCGGAGGAAATGGTAAATTACAGTCTGCCGCGAGCTCAAGGACTTATTATTAAATGCCTTAGCAGTAGATTCCTCCGACTCTAAAGTTCCACCACCTAAGTATAGTTAATTCGTAATATTACGTGCTCTGGCGGTGACTAGGCAGACTATGATGATGGGAAAAGATCTGTTGGCGCACTTAGCACCGAGTTATAGTCACACTACAGGTAGGCTTAGTAGTTGATCCACTCAATATTAAATGCTCGTGGCAAACTCAGATGATCAAAGAAGATGTTTCGTACTTGAATGTAGCTTGGAGTAGAGTAGCCCTAGGACGTGTATTTTCAAATTGGTATGATTACTTCATGCGGCATGGTATCTGGCATGATCTGGATAGTTATGAGGGTCCGTATGCAGTACAAAAGGAGAGAGTCGCTTCAACTCTGGTCTGCCTGGCTGTATATGCAGAGACAGAGGTAGATGTTGATCTACTACACCCTGAGGACTTCTCAGACTTGTCGGAGTGGAGTATCAGTAGATATGAGAGAATAAAGCAGTGTTTAGTACGTGGAGGGGTCAGGATCAAGTTTTCTGAATTGAGGGCACCTAAGAAGGTTATGACGAGGCGTGTACCTGGAGGTAAGGTGCTCAGCTTACCATCAGAGGATGCAAACGTAAGAACACTAAAGATGTCGAAGGACTTGAGAGATTCTAGTGGCAGGGCTAGTCCTTTATGGAATTCGAGAATAGCTGATAGGAGTGTGAGCATTAGTAAATCTAATGGGGGTGAGAACAGAGAAAGCGTTTCTAAAAATAAGTTTGCACCTGTAAGATAGAGATTTTTGCGTTTTCTATGGTTAGACAAAGACGAATTCATTGTAATTTATAGACATTGCAGGGTTGTATTCGACGTTTGTAGTAGTCAGTATATTCTAGACATGATTATAAAGTTACATTTAGAATAAATTTTAAAAGCGTCTGATGATGATTGTAAAAATAATTTTGCAAAGGAAAATATTTTTCAACTTTTACGTAGTTTTTATGTGGACAATTGTGTTACTAGTGGAGGATCCGTAGAAAATCTGAATAAGTTTATATGTGATGCGAAAACAGCAATGGCGTTAGCGGGTTTTGACCTGCGAGGGTGAAAGTATACCAATGACGATACTTCCAATCAGCCGACCCCAGTTTTAGGTATAAAATGGGACAAAGGCTCGGACACATTATGCTTAGCGCCATTCGATGTAGAAAAATTTAAAGGTGAAGAAATTACCAAGAGGAACATTCTGTCCGCGGCGCATCGTGTATTTGACTAGTTAGATTTTTTTGCCCTATAACACTCACGCATAGAATTTAATTACAAGAAGCTTGGGCGGAAAATCTATCGTGGGATGATGAAGTAAGCGAGAGTATTAAAATTAGATTTATTAATTGGATAACGGAGATGGAAAATATTGTTCCGTGTTATATGATAGGCGATATAGGTCAAGTAAATAATATTATTTTACACACCTTTTCCAACGCAAGTCTGCACGCGTATGCTTGTATCACCTTTATTCGTGTCGAAAGAGTGTTCGACACGTCCGTATATTTTGTGTAGGGGAAAATGCAAGTATCTCCTATTAAAGGAGCTGATAAAACGCCATTAACTATACCTCGTTTGGAGTTGCTCGCGGCGACAATCGGAGCGCGTTTAACTGCTAAGATTATGGAGGCTTTAACTATAGAAGATATGCATGTGTACTACTGGTCGGATTCCTCTACGGTATTAGCGTGGATACGCAGAAAAAATAATTGGGGTAGGTTTGTAGAAAATAGAATAAAAGAAATTAAAGATTTAACAAATTTGAAGCAGTGGAAGCACATACCTGGACACCTTAATCCGGCAGATTTGCCTTCAAAAGATGGTGGGAGGGCCCTGCTTGGTTACACCAGGTAAAAGTAAAGTGGCCTGACCAGCCATTGGTAGTTGACGAGAACGAAGTAAAAGCTGAATTAAGGAAAACAAAGGTACCTACGCAAATGAATGTGCCACACTGATCGCCATGCCAAAGAGTCAGAATAACGAAAATATTAATAACTTATACAATAAATATTCTTTATTTGTTTACTTGTACAATTACAATAACAAAATTGCTCGAGTAATAGCATGGCTGCGTAGATTCATTTTAAACTGTAGGACTTGTTTTCAAACTGTAACTCTCAAAGTGTAACGTACAATTTCTCCTAGTTTTAAGTTTATTAAAGTTTTTCCATTTTTATTTTATAAGTGTTGTTCTGAGTTTTTTATAAACACCATAACCCTGTCCACCTTAACTAAACGTTTCTCAATCGTAAGCAAAGTGGAAAAATGTATTCTTACATCTACTTATAACTAATCAAGAGTTCATTAGACAGGTTAATCAATACACCAATACGGTAATCAACAATGTCTTAATTAATTTAAAACCTTGGCACTTTTTAAGTATGATCCCCAGAACAACGTAAACTGATACGAGTGGGGTGGAAAATTGACACAATGTATACAAAAGAAGAAAAAATTAGTTCATCTTTTGAGATTGACTAGATAAATTATTGGGAGTAGGAGATAAATGTCAAATGAGCTGTAACACAGGTATAATCAACAGTGTGATCCCATATAACACTGAATATTGGAGCAATATTGACTCAATGATGCTTTGACATTTTTATCATCTTCGCCAATGTTTCCTCAACGTTAATAGAAATGGACCTTGAGGCAATAAACCACAATTTCTGTTTTTCCATTAATTGGAAATATTCTTCTCTCCCACAGTCCCTCCCTGCGTAACAACGGGAATGTGGCATTTTCGGCCTCGGTGGGAGGAAAAATAGTATACGCTCCACGGGAGTAAAATCGGACAGCCCACATCTCGTGTTTGCCACTCTCGCCTTTGGCTCGGCTGGCAATTTACACGGGATATAGACTGTCCAAGTTTTTCCCTCCCACGGTGCATAATATACTATTGTAATATTATTACACTATTGTAATTTTATGTGCAATATTGCTGCAAGATTATACCATATTGACCAAAAATAATATTTTTTAAAATTGAAATAATGACACTTACACGTATGAAAATGTTTTGCAATAATTATGCCTAAAGGTTGTATGCATGGCTAATTATTAACATTCTAGAAATATTGGCGAAAATGGTAAAAATATTAAAGTAACTTTGAGGCAATATTGCTCCAAATTTCGTATTACATATAGGATAAATAAGCCTCGATATCGTCTTCCTATCT
Source organism: Torymus tubicola (assembly GCA_035583055.1). Classification (NCBI taxonomy): domain Eukaryota; kingdom Metazoa; phylum Arthropoda; class Insecta; order Hymenoptera; family Torymidae; genus Torymus; species Torymus tubicola. The sequence goes on along the minus strand of JAWWEQ010000010.1, from coordinate 23,142,264 downwards.
CTTTAATATCATGGTAAAATCCTTAATCTTCTTCTTGATTTAAGTCTTCAAGATTTTTCGGGATGTAGTTAGGGTAAGAATCAAAACATACCTTAGTTTATGATAATATTCTTTCTTCTACAAGTTCAGTACGAAAAGCTCCTCTTCTCGATAAAATTGAGTGTTTTTGACGTAAATATCTTTGAAGAATGCAAGTTTACGAAAAATGTTATTATACAAAAAAAAAATATGTTTTAATTATATCTACCACTTTTGTTAGCAACATTTTTGTGTGAGATCACCATTGTATGTAATACTCAAAAAACCATTTTTCGATCACTCAAAATTTGTTGGAATTATTAGTAGAGCTTGATTACACACGAGCAACCATATATTATGCATCATTAAAATGCTCTAATGCGGTTTTTAACAGTTCAAAACATAGATTGTCGCGATAAATGTTGGTTTTTGATGTAATAAATTTTTCATAATGATGAAGCTGTAAGATTTTCCCTAATAGAAGTTGATACTAAAAATTAAAAAAAAATCCAAATAGTTTATTTAGTTATAAAAACAAAAGCAAAAACAAATCTTCTAAATAAGTTTTTATAAAGTAATTTAATCAAATAGTTCACAAGATATAGCTCGTTCATATACACGTGCACGTTTATTTGGTTAAAAAGCAACGGATTTTCATACAAAAAGGTTCAAAATATGTTTTTAAACATTTTTTTTTGTTTCAATTTTTTTTTTCATCATTACAAAGCATCCACTTCAAAATTAAGAATAAAAACGGCTACAGAAACAAACATTTTCTTCAATAGATCGGTATCGTGATGTGATTATAAGTTTGCATATTATTGGAATTCTTTTTAATCGTATTTAATAGTATTAATATAATATTTTCTTGTAGCATTTTTTGTTTAAATTATAGTCTTTTCTAATTGAAACCCCTACTAAAAAAATTACACTGAATAATTTTGAGATGTAAAATCTCGTATTTAATATAACTAGAAAGTGGATAAGCGGGCGTACCGCGCATGGAACTTTTTTTGTAGAACAATATAAAATGTAATAAATGATGAATAAATAATGTTTAATTTGATAAATGATGAAACTTGTAAACCTGTGGATTTAAGGTAGCATGAGCGACTTTTGTAAAATACTAAATCAATTTGAAAACTTGACTGAAATATTGTTCAAGTCTAAAATTTTTCATAGCTTTCAAGAAACTAGAAAGTCGCCGACCAAATTATTAAGAAAAACAGTGGCAAAATAGCACACTTTTAGGCGGAGCTTATGGCCACGTCTATTTTTTTGCTGATTAATGATTCATGGCATTATTATAAAATACTATTTCTTAACAAA
>JAWWEQ010000010.1:23125766-23136038 GCA_035583055.1 Torymus tubicola | reverse complement strand
AAATAAAAAAATTTGTATCTATAACTTGTATAATTTATTAAAAATATAGATTTAAATAATTACATTTTTTTAAATTTTAATTTAATAAAAGGAATCGATAAAATAGTTTGAGGAAGCTAAGTGCCAATGAATTGGCAACGGTTTTTTATATAAAAGCATGAAATATATTCCATCAAAGGTATATTTAGTAAAATAAATATTCTAATTGGTACCGATGATGAAATAAGATATTTATATTGATAATTTTATTATCAAAGTAGTCTGATCTTTGTCTATTAAACGTTAAAACTGTGACAAATCAATATTTCTTTTTGATATAAATGATGCAAGCAAAGTCTAACTATATTTATAAATATTATATTAACATTTTTTAGTATCGTGAATAAGTGTGCATGCGTGGGCGTGTAAATTATAAACTACATACAGTAATTAATGAAGTAATACAAAACCAACAGTATTGTATTAAACCAAAGATCTTTTCATACTAATGTATCTAATGAGATGGAATTTAAATTTCTTAGAACTTTCCATTAACATAAACTGAAACCAATAACTTAGACAAGATAAGAAATTTAAAGAGAAATGAAGTATTTAAGTAATTAAATATTTTAACTTACAAGATGAAAAAATTGAATGTAAAAACAAACTAAATTTGAAAAAGCTAAGGGTCAATGAGATGACCCAAATTTTATACGGAAGATTATCTCTGGTGTGCATTCAATATGTACACACTGGCCTTGCAGTTAATGATAAGTGATTACGTTAATACTTTGATTGCAATTGTTTACTGAATATACTTTACCTTTTGCGTCATATAAAACTCTTTATTTTTCTCAGTGATCGCTAGTAGTCGTCGTACATTTCATATTCCCACATAGACTAGTAATATTATTTTATAACGTTTTACATTTTAAAGTTAGAACAAAATTATTATTTTAATTTTATATTATAATATAAGTAATATAATTGTATACAATAGAATTTTATTATGAAAATTTAAAAATTTGAACATAAAGTTGTCGAAGGTAAGTAAAATTTAATACCTGGAATGGTATAATTTGTTATTAATAATTTTTATTATTTTACAAGTATGATAGACGTTTCACGTAATAAATTGATATCATCAATCACTACTTCATACAAAATCAAATTACATTCTTTATACTGTACGTCAAAGTTGTGTTGAACTACAATGTGATAATTAAAAAATCATAACCCACATCATACATTTCGCTAATTCATTTACCACCTGTTATTCCATATGTATAAATACAAAAATAGGTCATTCATTTAGATAAAATGCAAATTAATTTTTGCTATAAAAGCCTTGACAGAATGTTCTCTTGTTTTAGATAAAAACCAAATACTCATTCAATAACTTCTTATAAATCAGTGGAAAAAATGGTGTCGTTAAGATGCCTCAGTTTTATCACTTTAATTGTGGCTGCAGTAGCATTCCGTGATGTCGAATTTGAATACGAAGGTGCCAACGTCACAATTGGCCACAGGGAAGTAGGTGATTTTCTTGTAGCTGAGAAGATTTTCTACAGAGATCCCAACCCAAAGAAAAGGACCATCGCATTCAGACCTTTCGATGTTCCCGATGAATACGAAATCACTCAAGTTCTTGTTCTCGATCAGAGCAATGGAGAAGGCGGTAGAGCTACCTACGAATACGGCGGTCCAGGCATGACTCGTATTTTACTAGGATTTTCGAGTGCCATAAATCAAGGAATTCACTACGTTGTCAAGTTATACGGCAGAATTTATAAGCCATAATTTTTTTATATTATGTTTCTTTTTAAAATACTGTCTATTTCAAATGTGATTGAAAAATAATTTTTACTGTACTTCGCACATGTAATAAAGTTATTTATGAAAGATACAAACAAAATAAATTTTTTACACTTCCTATGCATGTTTCAAATACATTTAAAATATTATTAAAGCAATCAAGTTATTATTATAATCAACAAAATATTTTTATTAGTCCAAAATTTCTTATTTATTTAAGTTTATGCTTTATATAAACAATAAACGCATTAGCTGTGAGCTAGGTTGTGTTATGGAGCAAAAGATTTCATGTTAAGTAACATAAAGAAGTAGGATAACTATAGATATCTTTATCTTATTCTCTGTTCTGTCTAAGTGGTACCCACATTTTACAGAACACCTGCAGTCTAAATCTACTGTGTCTATCATTTGAGAGCATGTATCTACGGATATGCGGGTGTTGCGCAATGAAATAATGTAAATTACTTTACTTTGTAATTAAACATTGTTTGGTTTGATAATAGATTTAGAACGCGGATCATTAGAAAGAAAACACATCTCAATGCAATGCTTTTTTGCAATCTTATTTTAATACGTTATCCCATGAATCTACACATAATTCTATAACATCATGATCGATTCGAATTTTAGTCAGATCCGAAAAATATCAGCTTCTGGAAGGTGTGAATATCTTAAACATTTTTCAAAATCAATATAGTTAAAACTATAAATTCTAGTCACTATAACCAGGATATACTTGGTTCTGCGTACTTTGTACATAACAAAAAAATATATTTATCCTATTATATGTAGAGTATACGAAAACTTCTAATGGGTTTTGAAATTAATTGGAAGTATTGCCGTTGTTGCAAAAATTCAATAAAAATCATGGTAATAATTCGAATGTTTAATATGATTACTTTTGCATAATTACAATTTCCTACTTGGCAGTGGTAATACTATAGATAATAACAATACGGCGCAATTCAAAAGCATCTGGTGGATCTACTAAGAAATGTGTTATTTGCATCACATAACTAACGGGGACCTCATAACAGAATCATAAGAAGTCAGCACCTCCATTTCCAGGGAAAGATTCTGAGGAATTCTAAGGGATTATAACATATATAAGTACGTTTTGTTTTGATTTTGAATAAAATGATTAAAATTTTTTGTGATGTGTAAAGAAGATCATGTTAATCATAAGGAACTAAACTATTTTCAAATTAACAAGAACTGAATTATAAGTTGACATGTAAAACTGTGGCTCCGAGGCATAACGACATAAGTCCACTTTCAAAGTTTCTGAGAAAAATGGGTTTCAATGTTCAAACTTATTCGTAAGATCAGAATAAACGAGATAGGCCGCGATACTGTACTAATCAATTAACACATTTAAAACAAATATTTACACGGTGGTATGACCAGGTTGTACATTTTCTCCTTTGTAAAAACTCGATAAAAGTATGAAGTTACGTTGTTATGCCGGGAACTTGGACTTATCTAATAGTTCTGTTCTCGCTTATTTTTCGATTATTTTCGATAATTTAATTATGAATTTAGATCAAAATTAACAATTAATCAACGAATAATAATAATTATATTAAAAATAATACAACTTGAATACAACTCGAATACAACTTGAATTCGCGATAAAATAAAAAGCATTTTCTTTATTTCATAAAAGAACAGGTATTATGAACTAACTTTCAAAATTCTCACATTTATGCACTTAAAGTTTGTAAAATTATAAATTTTATTTAGTTATTGTATATATTTTATATAAAATAATTTTTATATTCAATTTAGTTGGATAAAATAAATCAGTGCTGGACTTATGTTGTTATGCCGCACACTAAATTTGAAAAATGGACTTATGTTGTTACGTTTTCCGTATATCGTAGCTTAAAGGCAATATTTTAGCTACTACTGATAGGTTTAAATGAAAAAGACGCATTTAAAGATACAAAATCCAAGGTTTTCCAGATTTTCAAAAAATGGACTTATGTCGTTATGCCTCGGAGCCACAGAAATATATCAGTTACAATAACTATTACTAGTTTGGATTACATGATGATAATTTGAGAATAATCACTTAATTGAAAAATTTGTAAAGACACTTATTTTCACCTAACGAATTTTCAGGAAAATGTTTCTAAGTGAATTATTACAATGAATCAATCACTGAACGTTCTCATAAATAAGCTATCAGAGAAAAAACGATAGCAAAGGAGAGACAGAGCGACAAAAAGGAAGAAAAAAATTAAAGAGTTTATTTTGGCTTATAATAACCAAGGGATTGCCCGTAATTCTGAGAGAGATAAGATTCCATCGGACCGTACCTGACTGCTAACCAAATAACGATCGATCGAAGCAGAGCGAGAGGCAGAAGAAAAAAAGAGGAGGAAGAGGAAGCGAATGATGTCTATAGATTCACTATATTGAAAGCGAGGCTCATCCTTTATAGGCGTTTGTGCTTTTCTCTAAAATCTCAGCGCCGTCCGCTTGGCGCCCGAAAGGCCCGCTGCTGCCGGTGTTGCTGCCGCTGCTCAGGGGCAAGCGGAGCGCGCGCACGCGTGCGCGTCCCACGGAGGCTCCCCTTGGCCCCGGGCTACTGTCTCCCGGATTGATGTGTGGCCAATTATCGCTATTTTTATTGCATAATGAGGCTCCTTAATTACAATGGGCCCGATAGCTCTACTATTTTTAGGGGCTCCCGCATCTTCTACGATGTTGTACATGCGCGTATAAATCAATAGGCGAGCACGAAAAGCTGCCCTAATTCCTCCTGAGTTAGTCAACGAAATCATCATTTAATTACGATCTGCGAAACATGTTCGTGTTCTCCGCGAAGCGAGTTAAGAAGAAGAGCTAATTAAAATTAATTTTCTAATCGAATCCAATTAATATTCTTTTTCCGTTGTTTATAATTTTTTTTTAAACTTACAATTGCTATATGCAATTTTGGAAATATAACTAAAATCATATAAAAAAATTTGCTGTAAAGTAACTTTAATTTTGTAAAATATATTGTTACTTTACTTGTTTTAATATTGATAAAAAAAAATTAAATAAACTAATTTATTTTGTAAATTTTATATACATAGTATTATTTCTCTTTTGTCTGAATTAGAGCCCCTGTGACATGAGAACAAAAAGTTTTGTCGCTTTTAAGTTAGCTGAGGGTACTGTTTGAAGGCCCCGCTTGAGATTTAAATCGTTTTTGCCAACGGTGAGTTACGACCTGAAACTTTTTCGGGATTTTAGCATTTCAGAAAGGAAAAAAAGAATCCCTTGTATGAAATCGTCCGCTTGTATTATACGTCTTAATTTAGAACTGTAACATTGAATTTCAATGAGAATAGAAATCATTTATTGCTTCAAAGATTAAGCTTTATTCCAAGTCATTAATTTTATTATTTTTATTACTTTATTTTGTTCATTCACGTAATGTATACCAAAACCCAATATTTTTTATTGAACATGCGTCAATTGATAAATTTATATTACGCAATGCTTCAATGCTAAATTAGTAAATAAAATATACAAATAAAAAATTTTAAAGATTCGTGTAATTAAAGCTCATTAAAAGATGTTAATGACATCAACCTATTAGGTCAACTGACTAATTTTTTTTATATTTGACCTACAGAAAAAGCTCATATATCAAATTTTGTCATAATGCTCTCACCTCATTATTTGCACTTACAACTCGTAGCGAATCGTAGCAATATGAGAGCCGATTCGCCTACAATAACATTTGTCTCCGTTACTCCGTACAAGATAGCATATAGACGTTTTTTCTGGGGGACTCCTTTTTTACGCATGCATTATGCGTATGTAGGCCGTGAGTAGATGGAGAGACAAAAAGGCATGGGTGGCAGAGACTCAGAGAAAGGAGAGAAAGAGAAAACGATGAGTGAGGATTCCCCTACTCTTTATATCTTTCCCTCTTTCTCTGGTTCTGCGTGCGCGCAGGCCCCCGAAAGTCAGCGTGCGCGCGCGGGCGCTCGCGGTGAAAAGCAAACGTGCGCGTCACGCGGTAGAAACGAGCGCGAGCGAGGAGAAAAAGGGAAGAAGAGCGGCCGAGCGCGCTGGCAGAAGAGAGACGGAGAACTTGCTCGGGTTCCGCGAATCCACGTAATCGATTCCGTCATGTCGCGGGACCACCCGTAAGGACCTAATAAATAAGTAATACGTTGGTTGAAAGGAGCGTCCCTTCGAAAGAAAGAGCTCCGCAGAGAGAGCGAGCGTGTGTGTGCGAGCGAGAGAGACAGACGCAGAGAGGGAGAGGAGGAGTGAGACGAGCAGAACGGGAGAGAAAGAGAGAGAGAGATAGACGTGTATACACATAGGCTACTTCTCTCATGCTTGCGGATGCATCGGAAGCAGCGCGGCGTGGAGGTGGATCGCGGATGAGGAGAAGGAGCCGGAGGAGAAATAGAGAGAGAAAGAGTTCTCTCTCTCTCTCTCTTATGTACACTCTAGACTTTAAAAAGGCTACCGTGAGGGAGAGAGAGATGGGGGAGGAGAAGGAGGAGGGGAAAGAGATGTGCGCTCTTCTCTTCGTGTTCAGCCATAAGTTGCGACGTGGGAATAATGAAATCGTCGCTGGAACTGTCGCCATCGCGCTGCGGGACGCCGGGAGCCCGGCGATTTTTCAGCGGATTCGCGCACACCGCACACGCGAATCGGCAACGTCCCAGAGAAGAGGCGCGATGACGCACAGAGAAAGAGGATGGGCTTTGACGGAGCGACTTTTCTTCGGATGGGGCTGAGTTATGGAAACAGAGCTGCTCGTATCGAGAAACATATTTTCTTCGCCAATTTCGGTTGCCTTTGCTATTTTCTACGCCTTTATTCTGCTGAGGACTAATTCCAACGATAAGTTTCGTATCATCAAAAATAATTGGGATGGACGAATATACCAATCATTTTTTATTGGAAGAAATTTGTTATCTCGCCTTGAACACTTTTAAAAATTAATAACTAAAATAATTGAATTGCTGAATTCAGTCTTTTGTTTATTTCAATATATAATAGTAAAAACAAATGTTCTGCAATCATCTTGCAACTCTTCGGTTTTTACACACACTTTTACAGCAACTCTTGGTATGCAATTCGCATGCCTCTGACTTACCTTCCTCTTCGAATCAGTCTTTATCTTTTATACTGTAGCCCAACCTCACAGGAACCTGGCACTTCTTCACTATGGTCTCTTATTTATGCAACCTCTTCTTATTCTTCTTCCCACATTTCTCCTATGGCGTTTCTATAGTCCCCTCAATTCAATTTAAAACTACACACAAATCCTTTACAGATACTTCTTACCTTCCTTACAGTATCATTTTTCTCATAAAACCCCGGTAGCAGTAATCTTCCCTTGGTTTCTTCTCTTCTTAGACTAACTCAATCTCATCTCAGCAATTCTGTCACATTTTAAAAATCTAATGTATATTTCAACTTTCTGTCCTGCTTCCGGATTTTGCAATAGACTTTTCGCTGATTTTCATACCGAAATATAAAATCATATAAAAAATTCCACACTCCTCCCGCGATAATAACTTCTTTCTTCTTAACAACAGCACTTCACCTATTACAACCTCTCCTGTATCAACCTCTTTCATTTTTTACTATGCCTAATCCCTTATCTTATTAGAAGTCGAGGATAATAAATTCTTCAGCGAAAATTTTTCAATTTCCATCTCAATAAGCACCTTCATCCCAATTCATTTACAGACACTCTCTCACAGCTTCAATTTCAGAATAGCTTTCAAATTGAGCTCGACGATATTTCCAACTGTCAGTTAACTCCGTCGGTTACTCTAACTTCATCCAACAGAAAAATACAATCACATACATTACAGCCATTTTGAATACCATCGCAAACTTTTGAGATAAATGCCCGGGCAACCTTCGCTCATTTAAGGGCGAACACCCATCACTAAGCCCATTTCTAAAACATAACTAAACGCCATCATTACAACATGCGCACTGAAAATCAACTCATTCCCAGAGCGAGACTAAGTCAACAATCTCATTATCAAGCACTCTGACTATATCCTCACCGTTCCAACAGAAGACTTTAAAAAATTCTTGCAAGCGTTTTCCACCTCGGGTTTTAAAAAAAACTTCTAGTACTGTTTATACCTTAAGAAAAACACTGACAAAACTAGGTCTATAACTTCTAGCTCAAGCCCTCCTCAAACTCCTCAAAAGACTTTTTCACATCTGGAATCTTGAACATCACCATATTCTCCCGTCCGCAAAATCCGACTTTTACAAAAGCATATCCTGCATATTAACCACTACTGTATACGAAACCTTCCATGAGAATGAGTTCATCGCGGCACTTCTTCTAGGGATTAAGACCATCAACAACGGATTAGACCTTCTCCTTGAAGGTTGCATGATTGTCTCCTCTCCCTCATTAGAATATTGACTTTTAGGGCACTAAATCTTATTAATATGAGGACTCAAGATATCTCAACTTTGCAGGTATAGTCACTGCACATTTCCTTGGAAGATCTCAACATTTGTCATTTCACCTTCAAAGAAAATCTAGCGCGTGTCAGCAGATATTTCGACCACCGCGGTTCTCTAAAGGTTAATAACTCCTGAAAACTCCACTGATAATTAATGAATAATCACTAATTGTATATAGGTGTACCACTGACTTGGTATCAATCCATATACACTAGTTTAAATTTATAGAGTACATTATACATAGTACGGTTTTTAACTATCAAATTAATAAGTACCACCTATTGGTAAACTCTGGATGAGCACACTATCCTGAAAAGCAAATGTATATTAATATAAATATTTCTAAAGTAATTATTTATAAGATTTTAATTGATAAAAAAATTATATAATTAAATAAGTACTTCACATAATTACTTTCAGAATGATTTCTCGCGAATACTCATTTTACCTTTCCTATATAAAAGAAAGAGATAGACTTCAGATTGTCACCTTTAATGTTTGTGATTGATCAATTTGAAATGGACATGTAAAATTTGATTGGATAAGATGCGCGAAGTGCACATTGACACTTGTAGTATATACAAAATATAACAATATTGTTAAACATTAATATAAATGGACTCCAATTAAACATTGTTTTGTATCATTAGTAATAAGATAAAAATAAATAATACCGTACACTAAACTTGACTTCGTGAAAACTACTAATTAAATCAGAAAAACTATTAATAATAGTTTTAAAAAACTACTAAATTAAATAATGAATATGCACTAATAAATTAATTTCTCTCAGTTACTTCTTACATACACCCAATACAGTAAATAAAATCGCTTTAAGCCTAAATAATATTAATTGTACGATTAGGAGTCAAAGCTTGGCCAGCCGGTGAGTGATCAGTTCAGTGTTTAATCAATGCTTGGCGTTCTATTAATTACGGCACGAGACCAAAGGAGACGAGTAACAGCGGTGGCAACGACGAACGACTAAAGACCGCACGAAATAGACATCGTGAAAGAAAAGCGCCCAGACCCAAAACAAAGCTCGAGAGGCGAGAGAAGCTCTCGACCGCTTCCTGTCAATTGTCGGGCGTTTCTGCGAGACTGCTTCGCCTTCTCTTGCACCCTTGTCTTCGTATACGAGGTGTAATTTATGAATGTTATCAACTAACAAATAAAAAAGAAGAATTAAATAAAAATTGTCCAATGCTCTTTTTTATATTTTTCACGTTTTACCAGTTACAATATTAGTTTACAAAGAAATCAGACAAAGTAATAAAAATTAAAATTTGTGCATTAAAAACTCCAGAATGTCAAATATGCATGTACTCACTATAATATAATTTTATGGAAATTGTTTATTTCTTGAGATCTTATGCCATGGTAAGAATTGACAAAAATTTTAAATGTGACTTTTTGTATTTCATATACTAAAAATACTTAAATATTGCACAACTTCTCTTCATATTGATCTAATAACGTTCCCAAAAATTGCAGGATTTTATGAATTCACACTTGACACGAACTGATCCCAACGCTTGGATTCGGGTTTGAAAGATCTCGGATTGCTCCGCACGAGAGACAAACGACCAGGCGCGTAAGAGAGAAAGACAGAGAGGGAGAGAAAAAGAGTTCGACACCCGAGTAGCCAAAGGAGATCCGGCGTGTTCGAGCGAGCAAGATTTAGCCCGGGTAGCTGTTATATAGCGCGATACCCGCGCGGGGCCAACACTAGGCGAGTAACACTTAGAAGGTGTCGGCCAGCCCGAACGAGCTGCCAAGTGAGAAAGAGAGTAAGAGGCGGAGGCGAGAAAAAGAGAGAAAGGAGAAAAGCAAGCGCGAGAGAGAGAGAGAAAGAGAGAGAGAGAGTTAGAGGTCAATATCAAAATGCCCTGGCTGCTCGTATGGGTCTTCATGCGCGCGCCCGGAGAGAAAAAGAGCTCACCCAAGAGACTTATGGGGGTTTCGCAAACGACACTTGACCGCACAACACGCCCTTATCCGTCTATATATATA
>JAWWEQ010000010.1:23060958-23121353 GCA_035583055.1 Torymus tubicola | reverse complement strand
AGTGTGTGCATGTAGAGAAAAGTTGTGTAGAGTATGCTCCTTTAGAATTTTTTACCTAAAAGCTTGTGTAGAGTGTGAGCGTGTAGAGAAAATCTGTGTAGAGTATGCTCGTGTAGAATAACCTCCCTGTGTAGAGTGTGAATGTGTAGAGTATAGGCGGTGCCTCGTTAAGGTGTGAAATGGCCATGCTTCAATCATTACCAATATATATATTAAAAGGCAGTGCCTTATATATATCGGCGCATGAATTAAACTAACCGTGTCGAAAATTTATGAAAAGACACTTTAGCTAAAAATTATCCTTTTCTTCTGCAGTAAATTTAATAATTAAGTTGTCAGTGTTACCTTTATTCAGTCATAAAATCAGTCATAAAATCTTATGTACCCCTCCCCCTCCCATCTATTTCGTAAAACATACGCATAAACATATAAATAGTTTGGTGTATGAATGTGAATGATCATATACTATAATCATATATTTACTTTTTGACTCTTGATCAATTGGAATAGTGCCATATAAAATTTTTTTAATATCATTAAATAAATTTGAGTAAGTTTGTGAAGTTAGTCAATAATTTAAATTATATTTTGAAGATCCTTAAACTTACTGCACGATACCTTTTATAATATTGCCTTTAAAAACGGAGCAGGTGTTGATTTTGAATGAATGCTATTATATGCAAATGTCGTAAATTTCATCTTCATGTAATTAAAATCAATCTCTGACGTGAAAATACTAAAAAAGTTTATAGACTTCAAATATATTGTAATTGTTACGAAGAGGGTCTTCAGGTGATGATATCAACAAAAACTGCGATACTGGTAATATTGAAGGTATTCTTGTCTCGTAAATCATTGATTGTACCACCATTAATCATGTTGCCATTCATTTGAGTAACATACTTCAATTGCATCACATTCTCCTAAGCAATTATTTTGTGATGAAAAATTGTATGTTCAGCATTTTTTAACGAAAATTGCTACGGCTCGGACAACTTTTGAAGTTAAGCTTGCCAGAAGATGAAAAATGAGTACTTCGGCCATGTAAGCATATATGTTCAGCAAATAATCTTTTACTTCGACGAAAATTGCAATTGTTATAATTTGCGGTCGGTTTCCACTGGACCACAACAAGTTTAACGCCCCGTTGAAGTTCGCGGGGCACTTGGCATGTGAAGTAAAACAAGAGAAGCAAAGACCAACTCGAAAATACAAACATTCGCTGGTTATACGTCGGGAAGTTGCAAGAGAGAATACGCTGCATTACTGTGTTTTGCGCGCAAAATCAAGGCCCGGCTCGCGGTATATTACCACTCGAATTTACATATTTCGCGATAGGAGGGGAGAGGGGTGGCCTCGCAAAGTATAGGCCGCACGCTCGCTCCCCCCGCTCCTTTTTGTTGCTTGGCGCTTGGCTTGGCGCTCTTTTTAAACGTTTTCTTAATTAAACGTTTTCTTTTTGGCGGCGTCCTCGCTCTCCCAACGAGTCCCGGGGCCCGGGAATCAACCTGGAAGTATAACGAGCCCGGGCCGCCGAAATTCCGACGCTACCTCCTCCCTCTCGTGTTCTTTCTTGCTCGCTTGGTGAATGGGAAATCCGCCCTTTATTTCGCACTAAATCGTCCGGCGGTCGACGTGGCTCCTGATGGGAGTTTATGTCGGGCCGCTCATATGTATACATATGAGAAGGCGCGGGCGCGCATATGCAATATAAGCTGCCCGAGGCGACTCTCTCTCTCTCTTTCTCTCTCTCTCGGCCCTTTACGATCCTCGAATTAGCTACTATGCCAAGACACTCGCCTCCCGCCTTTCCTTTAACAAAGAAGTCGGTGCACTTGTGACGACGACGGCGACGACGACGGCGACTAGTAGCGGGGGAGAGAGTAGAAGAGAGAGAGAGAGAGAGAGGCGCTGAAGAGAAACGAATTTCGCCTTGGAAATCCTTACAGGCGCTCGGGTGTATGTGGCGATGGGTGGCTACGCCCCTGCTAGAGCGAGATATCCGACGGCAGCGCGGCAACTGCTTCGACCCTTTTGTTAAAAGAGCCTTCAATCTTGAAACGCGAGACCAGCGCGCGCTCGTTTTCTCTCCTCCTTTCCTTCTCTCACTCTCTTCGTTTTCGCGCCACGCATACATATAAACATTCGCGTATACACACCTCGTTTGCGTGCTTTTTTTTCTTGCAAGAAGTCGAGAGAGAGAGAGAGAGAGAGAGCGTGCAAAACAACGCTCCGAGCAGTGTGTAAGGCGCATCACAGGCGCTGCTCGATCGCTGCGTGTTTATTTGCATGCGTGCGCGCGGGCGTCCGCGAAGCAACGAGGGCGAGCGAGGATTTACCGTTAGCGTGTGTACCGCGGATCAAGGGCGGAAGAAGAGAGCAACAGCAGCAGCAGCCGGCAAAGTTCTATATATACGCGCACGTATACTCACACACATGTGCGAGATCGATATCGATTTGCGCGGATCGCGCTTAATTCGATGCTTCGAGAAGTAGGGTTTTTAAGCCCGGTCGATGATTCTGTGGGCACGATGTGTAATTATGTCATTTGCCGGGGAAAGACATCAGGGAGCGGGCCGAGATTGTCGGTTTCGCGGATTATGATATTGCACGGCTATAAAAATTAATCAGCGGATTGGCCTAACAACCTCCGTCTTTTATTACGCCGATGCATCTCGGAGGGAAAGTTCGGAAATAAAAACGGGACGTGGCATAAAGGGAGCGGAGTTATGCCATCAGCTTTGATTACCGGCTAGACTGTTAGAGTCATTTGTTCTTCGACAATTTCACGGGGGAAATGTTGCATGCATCGATCAGCTGCCTCGCTCGCGATTGGTATAATTGTGACGAAAAAATGAGTCAAAATTTTATTTTTTTCAGATGTGTAATTTTCGTACACTTCTGATTTATTGAAATAAACACATGCTTAGATTTTATGGCAAGGTCATTATGTGTAGGCTGCCAGTCATTGTTCAATTAAATCCAATAAAGAATCCAATGTACTGTAATTGTACTAAATTGTAGAAATTATACATGTTTGAGTATAAATAAAAAATATTATTACAGTCATTAGGAAATTGTTAATAATTTTATGTAAAATTACTTGTTTAAAAAAAAATTGTAACATCGAAATACATTTGTATAATAATACTTGCTACATTCAGTTTAACCCTATACATGAGTGTACTTAGAGGAATCTGATGTTCAATTTCTATTTTTAAATTAGTATGACGATCGTAAAAAATACCTTTAAATCACAACTGTCGTTATGAACAAGATGCATGGCGTATCTGGATACAGTGTGTCTTTTGGAAATGTGTACCACGACTATAAATTTTCTTGACGTTTATCAAAAACACATGTTGCCTCGACCTGCAGTTCATATCCGCACGTGAATGTATGTGCAGCTTGTTACCGTGACTTAGTTTCTTTCAATCTAAAATTGTGTTATTGCACCATTCAAATTGATTGCAAGTAATGATATTGATAAAATCAATAAAAATTTATCTTATATTTTGATTTGATAAAAATTAACTTTCTAATTCACAAAAATCTTACAATCATATGTCATCACACTTAGCACTTTATATTGTACCATATGTTATTTCATAACAGTTTAACATTTTTTTTACAAATGCTTCTAACAATAAAACATCGTGACTTGTTTATATCATCGATTTTGTTGAAATCCAGAAAAATGGTACCTCATTCAAAAAAGTATGGACGAATGCACATCAAAGGCTACAATCTTAATAATTGTATCTAATTTGGTATAAAAAAAATTATATAATTAATAGCATAAAGTTTAAATAAGAAATTTAACACGAATACTCAACATCATTTCTTATAAAACTAATCAATCGCAAGCTTTAAAGTTTGAAAATTGACATTAAACTGAATAAATACACTATCCTTCACAGCTCTCAATTCATCTCCTGGTTAACTCACATCTATCTATCACGTAAATAAAACCGGATCCTAATGAGACTTTCGGAAAACTATCCGAAGGATCCGATCAGTCACTATATAGAGCTCCAAAAAGGAAAGGGCAAGGTGAGACCATGCCGTTCTGCCGGACGACGATCCGCGTGCGGGGACACGGAGTATAGGTATATAGGGAGATGCTGTGCGAGGTTAGCCCCGCTCGTGCGCAGATGTAGGAGCCCGGTTCCCACACCGCGCGGCCCATGATTTATCAGGCTGCCAAGCGCGCGCACTGCGGACCCGCTGTCATCGTCTCTCGCGTTGCTGCTGCCGCCGCGCTGTAGCTCGCGTATATAACGTACTTATACTACACGCGCCGCTATACTATATATATATATATATACACGCACGCGTGCGCGCGGGGCCCAAACGAGAAGAGAATCCCCACCCCTTTTTTTGGAGACTGCCACTGGCCTAACCGGCACTTCGTACTTCGCTGAGTGCATCGCCTGCGGGCTGTTTGTTATATATACATGCAGCAAGCATACATGGACCGAAGAACGACGAAGCTGAAGTTCTGCCCGTTCGTCAGAGTTTAAAGTACGTAACGGTGTTACGACTGTATTGGATTTTAGATTGTAAACAGTATTTATTATACCGTTAGTGAACAAGTGGTATTACCGGGGGGGTTTCGTTAATGGATTATTTCGAGGATAAACTGCTGATGAAAGTTTTAAATTTTCACGACAATGATATTTTACGTAAGTAATTATAAGCGGGCTGTGTATTTTATCGTGTAAACTGCACCTTATGCAAAGCTTGAGCAGAGTTATACGGTCTGAAGTCTATTAAAATTAATTTAAAATATTAATATTACGAGTGGTGGAGTATCATGATTAAGTTATACTGTACTGAATATCATAATTTTCGGAGAATGTGCGCTGTACGTTGCAGTTCACAAACTTACATAATGTATAAAAAAAACTGTTCAAGTATGCTGGTATGTAAGGAATAAGTAAACAATTACTAGGGCCAAAAAAAAATTATCTCAATAGAATTTCACAATAGATTCGATGATTAGAAAATATACTGCGAAAATGTTTTCAAAAAAGTGTCAGATATATGTTGATATTTCAGTTAACTTGATTCAATTTTATATTTATTGTTTAAAATATTTCTATAGTACGAAACAAAAACGCATTAGGTATGCAGCTCGAATTGCATAAGCACACGAACGACCACAACTTCACAAATGGCTTCAGAGAAACCCAGCTGAAATTATACTTCTATATGGTTGAATTTCTCAAAATTATAGTGGTTTACATTACTTTGCTTACGGCATTCGTCGCATTTCTTGGAAATAAAATCGTTTCGATTCTAAATTTCCGAAAAATGTTTGAATAGGTATAATATATTTAGCATTCAACATACACCACATTCCCCACAGGAAAACATAAGTTGACCACGTATATAGTTACGTCAAACCTATATATAATGTAAACTCATAAAAAAAACTCGAAGCAACTGCGATCATTGTAAAAATGTATCAGAACAGCACGTACAAAGAAGATAATGAAATAAATATCAGGCGTAAAATGAATGTCACGCCACAGCAGTTCACTTATCCTTATGAACGGCAAACCGCAGCTCCTGTATGTAGGTATATACACACACGGCGAGCGCGTTTCCGCGAATCTCTCGCAGCGCCGATGTAAAAACGACAGGGCAACTGCGGTCTCCGACAAACCGGAGCGCGTGCGCACCACGGCGGGAAATGCGTTGGGACATCGGTGCGCAGCAGCAGCAGCAGCGGCGGCGGCGGCGGTGGCAAGGCGTCTGACCGCAACGCAGCCTAACTACTTAATCAGACGCAGCGCCTGCTGTATACAGGCGCGCGTGCGAGAGCGCAATCCTTTGCATTCTTCCGCATATCTCGCGGCCGTCATCCCCCGCTCTTGGCGCTATCGCCCGTCGGACCGGAAACTCAGGGCGCGCGAGCGAGTGAGCGCTTATATACTCGTATATGCGTTGTGTCGAGCTTCTCCTTCTTCGCCGGTCGCGCGAGCGCACGCATACACACGCACGCACTGAGGTGAAAGAGAGAAGAGGCGCGCTGACGGAAATAGCGCCAGTATCTAGTGTATATAGCGCGTGAACGAGAAAGAGAGAAAGGAGAGGGAGGGAGGGAGAGAAAGAGAGAATTCGTTCTCCGAAATAAGCGCGATGCCGTTGGATTTCCGACGGCGGCTGCTATACTGCACAGTAGTATAGCGGAGCTGTGCGCTCAGTACAACGCTGAGGCAGCGTCGCCGTCGTCGCGGGCAAAAGAAAAGACACGCGCGCCGCGAGATTCGCACGCGTATATAGCGACTTCTCGCTCGAGCGCGACGAGGTCCGCTCTTTTTATTCGCACGCGCGATACTGGATTGCTTCGGAAAGTAGGAAAATGGAACAAAGAGATTTATGGGGAAGATCCGTGCTGGAATGCCGAGTAAGCTTTGCTGCAGTTTGATTTTAGATTTTTGAGGCGGTAAACTTAATTTGAATTAGTCAGTTTTATAACCCTAGTAGAAATCGACCGTTTTTCTCCCATTATGAAACGATTTTTCCACCATTGTTTTCCCATTTTATAGTCAGTGGACTGAAATGACCATAAAATAGAAGAAAAATGGTAGAAAAATCATTTCATCAATGGGAGAAAAATAGGCGATTTCTACCAGGGAAAAAAGCACGTCATTTCGAAAATCGTTACTTCAATCATTTCTCCTGTACAAGTACTCTAGTTGTATACAGTACTTGCACGAGTACAGAAATGTTTATACAAACTTTATTGTTACCGCGTAGAAATTAGAAACACAAAAAATTATTTCATATTCGCTCCTTCAGTTCCGTTTTGAACTCAAGTATTTGAGTTTAAAAGTTATTGAATAAAGCTTCGATAACATCCGTTCGCCAATGGCCGTGAGCTCACCTTGTGCATATATCCATATATATCTTCGGGTTTTACCCGCGGTAAGCGGAATAACCATAAGCAAATACAGCACGGATAAGGTGTAGATTTAGTGACGATAAATAAAACAGATGGCAGCGTAAGATATGGAAACAAAAGTATCGGAATATGCTTACGTTTTTTTAACTAATAAATACATCAAAAAAATCCTTTTGGGCGTATATATGTATATAATATACATTCCCAAAAACTACTTCGAAAATCATAAATTCTCGTCCAGTTGCCATTCCTCCTCTTCCAATTCTCCTCTCTATTATAACTCTCTGGGCTATCCCGCATACGCGGCTAAAGATGGCCCCAGTGCGGAGGAAAGGTTGACGAAGGCAAACCTCTTGCCGGCCCTCCGATTTATCGCTCGAGCGCGTCTCGCGTGATCCCGCGCGATTATGTGTGTGCGCGCAGGAATGTAGGTGAAACGCGTGACGGGGCTTCCGCGAGAAATTTGTATAATTTGACATGTGCGCTCGCCGCCCGGCCGGTAAATACGCTCGTATTTAAAGATAATTTTCTACCCCGCTCCTTCGCTCTAAGACTATTACGTTCATTGCTCTTTTTTGTTTAACTGATTCCTCGCTTCTATACGTTTGCTTTCGTATACCTATACATGTACGTATGTACGAGTAATATTTATTTTTCCTTATTTCTTTCTCGTATGATTGACAGAAATATCGCGTTTTCTTATTTTGGAACAGGTTGCGTTTGTGCATGCAATCAACTTCTGCATTTCTATACCGCTTAACGGGCTATTAGATGTGGAAACATATTTTGCAGTTTGAGCTCTTTGAATACAAAGCACTGTATCTTCTGTATGTAAACATACAAATACCATGTTTTTTACCGGAAGAAACTACTAATGCAATTACTGGTGTACAATCATTCAATTTATCATTTACTTGGACATTAACATTCCTTTATTATAACTGAATCATCGGTACTTTATATTGAGTCATACAGAAAATTCAAATTGCAGTTTCATTTTCTCTTTAGTATTCCAAAAAACACTTCAAAATTAATTATTCATATTTATACGACAGTGAATCTTTATTTATATTTTATACCTAGCTTATGTGTTTTTAATCACAAAGTTAAGATTGATCCTATTCAATTTTTGGCATTAATCTAAAAATAACCGCGTAACTTCACTTTTTATTTTTATATATTATTTTGCAAAATACACAAATAATTTTTGGCCGCATTACTTAATTTAAATAAATTTTGATCAATTAGCTTAAGAATTTAAGAAAATAATACATTATAAGGATAACACATTGAAATTATATAAAGTATAGCCTTTCACAAAATTTTAATAGCGGACAAATTTTCGGGCAACAGGTGTATTTCTAACCCAAAACCGAATTTAATTCGGTAGCAGGTACAAAATTATCCAATTACGTGGACATTTATTAACTAATAAACGTACCATTTCTTACTACAATTTTTATCTACTCCAGTTTCCAAAAATATATAGTCTGTATACTAATTATTTCGTGACGTAAATTTACATTAAATATTTTCAAATTTGTTCTGTTTTTATAAAATACAAAAAGTTTTTATGTGTAGATAAAAACTTATTAATGTTTATAGTACAATATTTTGACAGATTTATTACTGTGAAAACTAGTCGTATTCCACTTATTTTGACTTTTTACTTTGATTTTTGTTGATAATTTAGTCAATATCATAGTATTTTCTTAAGACGGAGTAAAAATGTAAGCTTGAAAAGAGATTTACACTTACATATCACAGATATTTTTCTATATTTACAAAACGTCAACGAATCCATTTCAGTATCTGTTATAATTTGCAAATTTTTGTCTCCAAAACACTCCCGTGCAGCTGTAGACTGGGATAACTTAGTTTCTCCAACAAGATAATTTGCCTTCTCGCAGAGCATGATAGATAGATTTTATTTGCAAGTAGAAATTTCCATCGCATCGTGACTAATATCTAATGCTCTTCGGAGAAAACAGTATCACAACGGGGATCTTTTAACGCCAACGTCATACCTCATCCCTTCCGCGCGTCGAAAAGAATTCGCGATCGGACATTCCTCGCAGTCATCGAGCAGTTTCTCGCGTAGGGTTTAGGATGTATCGGCCAATCGAAAAGTGCAACGCCAGCGGCTCGATGCAGGGGCACCGCGCTGACGGGGTTGGTCGTCTTTCTCTCGCGCGCTCGTATGTGTGCAGAAGAAGAAGACGGCGACGACGACGACGAAGGAGTTAAAAGAGAGAGAGAAAGATAGAGAGAGAGAAGGAGGGAGGAGGGAGCGAGCGAAGGCGCGCGTACGCGCCCGAGAAAGAGGGAGGGGAGCGCGAACAAACCGGGGGTTTGTTGGCATGGGCTTAGCAAGTTGTAGGAGCGCCGGGCCCCAGTCGAACTCCTTCCTCTCCGAGCGACGGACCGTTTGTCAATCAATCCGCTCTCTTACACTCTTGCGTTGTCTTTCTCTCTCTCTCTTTCTCTGTCGCGTACATACGCAAGCGGCTTTCTTGCGTTTTGAGCTATGATGTCGGGGTATTGTCGTGTTCTAGTGCGGCTAGTGGTGCTGCTCCTGTTGGGTGGCGGCGTCCAGGGTCACAGCTCGGAGGAGAGTCCGCTGCAGCGCAGGATCGCCACCAGCATGGCCCAGGGCCGCTCGGCGCCGCTTTTCGGTGCAGATCGACCTTCACACGCCGAGATTTTCAAGGTGCTGCTGCCCGAGTACCAGATACGGGCCACCCTCATGCCCAACAACGTGTCTCAGTGAGTGCTTTTCTCAGCTGCGGTTATTTTTCCGTATGCCGATCGATGATGGTATCGGGTAACGTACAATGAATGTGAAATAAACGTGTTGGTAGATTGATTATTTATTTATTCACCTCAAGTTTTTTAAAACTTAAACATAATATATTTAACAGTTTAACATTTTATCGGCAAACTATAAACGTCCTAATCAAAACCTCGTACTATTGCAATAAACAAATTCAAATTGTCAACATTTCTGCTCATTGTATTACTAAAATATCTACGTCAAGTTAAACAAGATTAAAAAATAAATTCTGTAAGCAACTTACCTATAAGGTAAGCGTTTGGAATAACTAGACATTCAAATTTCTCCACACGTGCTGCACTAAATTCAAATCGTTTCAGTAACACTTTCAATTTAATAGAGCAATTTTTCTATTCCTTTCTACAGTCCCTGTCGCGATCTTTCATTTATACATTTGAACGGCTAATTTCGTTAAAGTACGGCTAATTTCATTAAAATAGAATTTACTCAGATTAATGAAAAACAGATTTAAAAAGCAAGAGACAACTCGATTCAAAAATAAATAAGCCGAAATTCCCCGAAGCCAGACATTACACATGCAATTTCGAGCGATCTATTTTTACGGTAAATAATCCGCTTTTTCGATGTCTATATCCCGAGCGCGTGTCTTTCTTCTGTCAACATGTGCTAAGTAGGGAAATATTTTTTTGACTTTCCCCGACTTTAGAGTCGGCGACGACGACGACTGCAAGCGTTCTTATATAGCCCGGCGCGTGCGCTTGCGCGTGCGACGTCGCCGTCAATCTGTCTTTTAATATCCTACAAAGAGCGTGTAATTGACCGCGCAAATAAACTGTATATCCCAAAACCTCTCGCAGAAGCGACGGGCGCAAAGCGCACGCGCATTAAACTCTCTCTTCCTGCATCTCTCTCTCTTGTCGCCGAATGAAATATCACCGCGAAATATTACGTAAGTCAGAGTTCGCATCTCGCACGCGCGGCGACAATGACTCCTTAGCCGAGCACTTCTTCCTTTTACGATAGAAAAGCGAGGCTATAAGCGGCTGTCCCCTGGCCTCTTCTCTCTCGGATGAAGAATAGTATGTAAAGCGCGGTGCGGGCGCCGTGCCAGCTATATGGCGAGCGCGCCGGCGAATGCGCCACGTGCTTGCGCGCGCGCACCGATGGACCTTTTTCCCGCCTCTATGCGTGCATGCTTCGTTCGCTCGGCCCGCAAGCTCACGCTCATCACCCGGGGAATACGTGTTTAATAAACCGAGCGACTGTATATGCGCGCGCGTCTGCGGCGGAATCAGCAGCCGCGAGAAAATAATCCGCGCCCGCTTTGAAGTGTCGCGCGGGGATCCAAAAAGCTCGAGCTCAAACAAAACAGCGCCGAGCTGCGGGACGACGAGGATGATTTTTCTTTTTCGAAGGTCGACGCGCCGCTGCATCTGGAAGCTCTCTAATTGCACGGCCTCGGCTAGCAGCAGCACCGCCTCAAAGGCTGCCTTTAACAATGAAACTTTGTTGAACGACGTCTAGATGCTCGTGGATTTTACGCGCGCGTCGCGAGGCCGCAACAGTAATACCTTGAGACGCGTTTACTCGTGCATGCGGGAAACGCGTGTCACTCGCGATGCTCTTCTTGTTTTCGGTAGTATAGTCGCCGTCTTGATTGCTGACGATCTCCTGTGTTCTTCCCCGCCAAGAGATCCTATATAAAGTTCTCTTGAATAATTATACGAATCTGATGAGGTATGGTGAAACTTTTCAGTCTTTACATGTTTCTGGAATTCAGTTTAATAGCAGTAATTTTAATATTACCACAGTCATTTAATAGTTTACATGGTACACCTTTTGTAATTAAATATACTACAATATAGATGATAGTAATGTAAAAAACGATATTCATAATTTGTAATGGAATGGAAAAATTTTATTTTTTATGGCAATGGCAGGATAATTATCGGTTAGGGCATGTTGCATACCTCTTGCACTCTTCCTCTCAACATTACAGATAATTTACACCTTGTTGATTAAATTATGTCTTATTTGTATTTCACTTTTTAAAATTTGATTGCGATATGTTCATTAAAACGTCAGCTGAAGCACATACTTTCACAAGTTTTCCAATCCGTTCAAAGACCTCAAATAGCCTTGGTCTTCGATTTATCAAGTGTATCGATATATCTTTAATGGCAATGCAGATAATTCTAGGTATAACGTACACAAATTTTATTACTTATTATTCCATTGTGAAATATTAACAGACTCTTCAAAGACTTTTAAAGGAAACTATTCATTACTCTAATCTTGACAGGCTGTTACTTCTCGCCGCGAGAAGGTGCCATGTAATCATCTCACTCGCAACAAGTCATAAAAAAGTTGTTTGCAAAACGTTTTATATGCTGCAACTTTTAATAATCTACTTATTACTATATGGAAATAAAAAGCTCGTACAATTTAGTTGAAGTATACAGTTCGTAAGAATAGAATAAACGACTCATTATAATTGAAAAATACCAAGCTCTATTAAATTCTTTATATTCCTTTAGAATAGTGAAGTAGTATATCAAGCAGTTTCTTCTTTGTTTACTCGTAAAAACATTCCTATTATTAAAATCAAAATGTAAATATATTACATTGTATGCGGTGCACTAACAAATATTTGAAATATCTTTTTATTATTATAATTATTAAAACAAATAATTTCGTATTTAACGAACTCATAACAAAATTAAATTTCTCAAAAGTTTAAGAAATATCTAGCAATTTGACAAAAATTAAGCAGAAGACAGCATCATGCTTCTAAAACCCCACAGGTATATAAGACGCGCATCAGTGGCGTTCTCGAAAAAAGAAATCTCTCGTCGTGAAAAAGGAAGAAAAAATGTCACCTCACAGAGTAAACTTGCTAATGCGAGCGCTTCCTTCCTTCCGTCCTTCTCGCAAAAGGTTCCAATCGTCACTGTTTTGGTGTCGCGAGCTCTCGTCGTTCGCAGCTCACCCTCGTACTTTTCGCGCGTATGTAAAAACGACGAGGAGCGCAGCGACAAGACGAACGTTTCGTCGACGCGTTAACTTTTTCCGACGGCGGGTGTCACCTGTCCATCATCGCCGCGACGGCGGGGGAGACGAGAACGTGCACGCGCGCGCGCGCAGAGGAACAAGGGACGGCTCGGATGTGTCAAACGACGCGCTGCGTCGAGACGCTACGCGCCATAAAGCCGCGGACTAGCGAAGAACACGGACCCTTTCGGCCGCCCTTGTACTGCTGATGCCTGTTAATATGCTTGCCTCGCGTGTGTCTACGCTTGCCTTGACTATACGTTTACTGAGAATGACTGCAACTGCGCTGATGCCTCGGGAGATTTCGTGTCAACTTCACTCAGCGGAAGACCACCGGATTTTGATCAAAAGTTAGCTTGATTAATTGCTTATTGTTTATTATAGATGTTGTTACGCAAACATTCATTCGAAGATGTAGAAAGTGACAGGTATAATTAGCTTGCAAAACTTTATTGTTATCCGATTCCCTTAAAAAAAGTACTGAAAATATGGAATTAATTTTAAAATAACCGGTTTCATTACTGAACATCGTTTGGTAAATACACCAACCTAGCACATCAGACCTATTAAATTGTATGTTATATTAAAATAAGATTAAATAAACATGTAGGTACACAACCAATTATAAGCAATGGAATATATTTTTAACTTTTACTAATTTAAAATCAAACCACAAGTAGAATATATTATATAGTACTCCTAATATTTATTGTATTTATACTATTTCAGTACTTCTGCAGATATAAGTACTGTCAAAATAGTAGTACAATTTAATCTTAGTTTTAGCACTCTTTTTCTTTTCAAACAGATTAAAATTAACTATAAAATATCTAAATACTTTGTTTCATTCTGATTTTTAATATTTATGTAAATAAAAATGTTATTGACTTCAATCATCTAATGACGTTTGTTAACGTTTCATAAATAAATACGATATCAAAACTAAAACTAATAAGATTGACGAATTCTACAGATATCAACACCAGTCAACACTCCGGAGACACTAAAAATAGAAAAAAAAATTACAAGTTCTGTAATCATTTTTTCTTGTTTATAAATCTTACGATATAAAAACACTGGTTCAACTACACATCTATTTTTCTTATAGACGTAGAAAAAATAAATGAAAAATAGTCACTAATAACTAACCAATATTAAGCTTAGCTTAGATGAAAATTCTTCTTTCTCCTCCATTATTTTCCTATAAAAAGCTTTTTGACGTTTGTGAAAATTTACTATTCGTTAGTTATCACTTTCGTTTATTTTTTTATGTTAAATTTCCATAAAAAAATAAAAGTCTAGTTAAACTAATGTCACAGGGTCGTTTTTATTATTTTAATTTTTTATTTATTGTATTATCTGAAAATTATCAGTTATGCCTATACAATTTCTTTCTATTTTTTGAACTATATAAATGCAGATGACCTGTAGAATACATCACGTAATTATATTAAGTTATGTTCATAACCCTTTTATTTATTCATTATTTCAAGCAGTATGAGATGATATTTTGTAATGTAACATTTGTAGAGAATACCTGTTCTTATAAACATGCATTCGTCTTAAGCATGCATGTGCATCTAGCAGTAAAAGCTATACCAATGAAAAACATTATCTATTATCAATAAAAAAAAATTGTAATTGGCCAAACTCTAATGCTAAAATCAGAATGCAGTATCTAAGGAAAATTACAAGACTGCCGTAATCCTCGGTTTTCTTGACAAATAACATGCGTACAATCAGTAAATCTCAACTAAACTCAGCATATCCTATTCATTCATTCACAAGTTACTCTTGCCAAAAGAGAAAAATCCCTGCAAGCCATTTACCCATACATAAGTTCTCTAAATATACTTCTTCACCGAATCAACTTGCATCCCTTTGAGTCTCGCGTAGAAAAAAATTCCGCGATCCTTGCAAAAATAGCGGCTCTCAGTCAGGCGACATCGAAGGTACACACACGTTTGCGAGCGACAATCCGGACGCGACGGCTACCTCTATACTATACCCTCGCGAGCATACACGACACTTCGCAGGGCCTTCCGCCGTCTCAGCACTTCGCGGTTCTTTTTTATCAATGCACTGATTCATTCCTTCACTGGTGTGCACACGCGCAACCGCGCGTCGGATTTAGCACGCGGGGGTCGCACAAGCCGCGACCCCAGACGCCGCGACGCCGGCATTGTGTCCTGTCGCTAATTTTACAATGGTCCCCATATAAACTGGCGCAGCGCAGAGTCAGAGGGCGAGAGAGAGAGAGAGAGCACGTGCGCGTTCGTGTACAGCTCCGTCGTCGTCGTCTCTCGGCTCGTCGTCGTCGTCTATGCATGCTCGGCGCGCGCCTTGCCGCACGAGAACGCCTCTCTTGAAAAAGACGCGAACGCGCGTATGGTAGTGTTGTGTTCTGTATACATATATATATGCGTATGTGTGTATGCTGGCGATCGCTGTGGGGCTGCTGTAGCTGCGAGCTGCTGTTGCGACTCTCGAGAAGCCGAGCGGGCGACACGTTGAACGAGCCATAAATTTCGAATTACCACGGGGGATATAGGTATATGTATTTATACTGCTACACGGTTCACTTTCTTATTTACACAGTTGCCCTGTATGCGCGTGTGCTTGCATGTGTGCCGGGCATGAGCTACGAGATTTAAACAAGGATGAAGGATGTAAGTTCCTTGAGATTTTTGATAATCGATTATCTGGGTTACTGGGAACTGTATACGGATCTTTCATTTTACATATAGCCGGTACCAATTATATAAGATACTATTGCTATATAATTCATTAGCTCAAAATCTGTTTAATATGTCAAACCTTCTTTCTATTTAAAATCTATTTAAAATTACTGATGTGTAAGGTAGCTGGCCTTTTGATCATTCGCAAAATTAGAAACTTTTAAATGAATTTTATAAGAATATTAAGTTTCTTATATCGAACGCGGAATTCGACCTTTTTACTGTATAAATTCATTAAATTCATTTTAAGCAAACAACGTAAATTGTATTAAAAAAGAAAAAGATATTATTTGTACCAGTAAATAAAGACTGTTACATTACAATGATTCATGACAAATTTGCAGTGATTTCCAAATTCATTGCATTTTCAATGACTTGTACCTGCTGTATGTTTAATAATTGTTGTATAAAAGAACCAAACAAACAGCTGATCTCGTAAATCACTCCCGACAGAGGGAAGTACAATTTTCGCAACAATGTTCGGCAAAAACAATGGACAAGTCGAAACGTAACAAAGATAAACGACATCGATCCAAAAGCGATACCGGGTAGTTTGCATTTCATACACGTGGGGAAAGTACAGAACGAGAAGTCGAAAGAAGTACAAACGAGCTTCGATGGATATCGTTGAATTTGAAGAAATGTGAGAAAACTATTTGCGAGAGAAACTTTACAATATGACAACAATATTTTCCTAAAAATTAGTCGACGTTTTTAGAAAAATATTGTTTCAAAACCAGCTTTCTTTAACCGCAAAAATAAAAAAATCTTCATTAACTCGTAACCATTTATGCAATGTATAGCAGAGTAATACATAATCACATCTAATCAGCAAATAGATTATTAAATATATTATAAAACGACGCACTAATGTTTCAAAAAGAATGGCAAACAAGACCGCATCAATTGTTTTTCTCTAAGCACTACAGCACATCTCATACAACAAACAATTCATTACAGAATATCAGTTACTTCGCAATCGGCGCACCTCTATAACTCTATACGCACAAGTGAAACCGTCCATCCGTACAGCCAACTTATCGCCAACGTATCGATTACCCATTACACGTGATACATTGTACAAAAGCCAGCTCTCGGCCAGCAAGCGAGTGCGCGCGTACAGTTATGCTCCTGGCGTAAAGTAAAAGAAGAAAAAAGAAAAAGAGAAACGAGAAAACTACGTCTTACGCGTAGTCTCGCGGGAAAAATCGATGATCAAAAGCTCGAAGGGAGAGAGAGAGAGCCAACGCCAGATGGAAATACAAGTTCCCTCTATGCGGTAAAGAAGCCGAGTAAAATAGCCGAAGCGTATCACCGGTATTCGCGAGGCTTGCCCGCGCGCGCGCACGCGTAAGTGGAATAAATGTCGCGCGTCGAAGTGCGCGAGCGCGCGCGCACGCAGTGGCCTTTAGTGACATTTATGGGGAAGGCAGCCGCGCTCGTGCTGCTCGCTCCTCGCTGCCACCGCCGGGGCGAAGTGGCAAAAAGAGACGCGAGGATCGTGGAAAAGAGAGCCGAGCCGAGGCTCACGGACGTTTCGCACGCTCACACACACATACACACATACATACACGTATATACATGCAGGAGTGCGCAGTTTATTTATAAGTCTAGCAAATGAGCGTGATGTGGCCTTTGCCGCTAGAGGGGTGAAATAGTTCGAGCTCTCGCATTGTGTGAGGGATTCGTATCGATCGTGGATCAAAAGAACTTTGCGATTTATAGATGAGTCAAACATTTATTCGGGTCTCGCGTAACATTTTCGTTGATTTACGCGGTCTGAATGCTATACGTTTCCTTGGTATGATGGGAATTATTACAAAATACATGAGATTTTAATAGATATATGAGAAGTATATTCTAAAATAAATCACGTGAAGATTGTTCGATTGGACTACCATATGTCATTGTAATGATTCACTGCAGGAAGTCTTATACTGATCAATAATATACTATGCAGATAATAATACTGTAATTTAGTGTATTTTTAAAAATATTTTAACCATTAAAACATGAGCAATGATTTCCTTATTTCACAAATCAAAAACCAATTTTCATTTCGAATCCTCTGTTTGAAATTGAATTTATTTCATAAGTATAATAATGTCCGGAATCACATAAAATAAATCGAAGCCTTGTAATACGAAAATGATTTTTGTAAATTACTCTGTTATACCTCTGCACACGAACAAATTTAATTTTCTTTAATGTTCCAACGGTATTTGTAGCATTATTATCTTTTGCAAATAAGATTCTTTTCAGCACGAAATGAGTTCAATAATTCACGAACGTTTCTTAAGATATTTCGCAACTTTTAGCAGTAAGAAAATTATTGAAATGTACAGTTCTTAAGTGATTGGTATTTAAAGGAAAAAATCACACGCATACTTAAACCTGAAGGACGTGTGTATGGCTGTAGGTTGTTTGTACTCTGGAATACCAACCTACTCATTAGTACGAAAGCGATACTTTGGGTCAGCTCCTTTAAAATCTTTTTTACTCTCATTTCAGTATCCACCGATCTATATAAAGTATTGTTATAAAATGTTATGATAATTAAATTAAACTTGTAAAAATATAAAAATTACTACGAACTTCACCTAATAACCATATTTGCTAAAAGACTTATTGAAGCGTGAAAAAAAGTTCATTCAAAATCCCGAAACACAAACTTCTCATGTATAACAACGTACGGAATTACGCGTCATTAATCTTACATTAAAATTTCAATTAATCAAAATAACAGTAAAAGCCAGCTAATTTAAATCGGCTTTAATTTATGGGCCGAAGCATCCGTATAAAGCGCGCGGGCGCGCGCGCCGCAGTAGCACATCCCCGCGCAGAGAAATCGCGAAGAATCAACCGCGGTGCAGTGAGGCCCACGCAGGCGCGCGCGCAAGAGTTTCTCCTTTATATTTCGCGCTGGGACCACCAGACTTTCACCAGGGTGTATATATATATATATGTATGTACGTACATCGGAACATTAACATCAGCCGATGGGATGAGCGCCAGCAGGCAACTCGCGCGAGTAAGCGAGCGAGCGCCTCTCGTCAATTTTTATAGCCGCGCCGTCTCACGATGGTTATATGGAAAAATTTCGAGCGCCGAGTATGAATTTCACGTAAATCATGGAATCCGCTTGGGCAACAAACCGGTGCAAATTTGTTGCCGCTCGGCAACATACACGCGACCGCAGTAGTTTCGCTTTATGCTCGCGCGCGCGTGTATAGAGACGACGTCGATGGCATTGAAATATTCTTTTATGATACTTTGAAAAAGGCGGCGATAAATATCGATCGCGCGCGTGATTGATTTCGCTGTGCTTCTTTTTCTGCACATAAACGTCTTGCGTTATTTATGTTACTTTTATTGGAGGCTCCTCGCGAGCTCCACTCGTGAGAATGGGAACTACGTGGATGCGCTGCACGCGGCTTTGCGAAGAGTTATACGCGACACATTTATTTGTATCATAATTGGGCAAAAAATACCTGCTTATGTAATAATTTCCATTATATTATAAGACCATTGCTACTTATCAACGGGAACTTGGCAATAACAGTTTTGGAGCTGTTGAGAAAAAGTTTATAAAACAGTTCTCAAACAACATGAAAGCAGTATGCGAATGGCCATTTAATGGCTACACATGTTTACTAAACAAGACTTTCGCTCTATTTTCAAAGATGATGCGGTCTATCTTTTTCGACAATTGCACATATACTGCACATGTAGCATATAGGAAAGGACAGTCTAGTTGAAAAAATTAATAGATTTCTATTCACCCCTGACCTCGGCTGAATAGTAATATCATACTGGATGCAGATGAACTCATTACAGGTTCTATTATCTGAGCCCGAAGTCTGGACCACCACCGACACTACTGGTCAGCCCGTGCAGCGGCCAGATTTTTTGGAGCGTCAGCTACGTCGGGCCTCCCGAAACCGATCAGCACGCGGAAGACGACAAATGTGAGTCTATAATATATACAAAACCAAGCTTGCTCCTTTCTCTATCTTTCTCTTTCTCGTTTCTCTTCCTCCCTCTGTTTCTCGAGCGCCGACGTCTGGGCTCGCGACACCCGCGTTCCTTTCGCACCGTACGTCTGGCTGCCTCGCTCCTACTATAAACAACTCTACTCGACTAAGATTATTGTTCTTGCTAGAGCTCTTATTATTTTTTACTCGCTGCTATTTTGATACATTAAATGCGCAAAACATGCTCAATATTACTATATATATACATGCTCAAGACAACTTTCTTTTCTACACCTTGTCATTTAACAACTACTCATTCGCATAAACTTTTTTATTTTACTTATATAATTAATTTGGAGAATTTGTCTGTTTGAAACGGTAAAATGTAGACTGACTGAATTTTCATAACTTCGAAGTATAAAATTTACATTTATAATTCTTGGTTGTGAAAATAAACAGAATTCAGATGAAATGGTTAAATCGCACCTAGTTTTCTGCACGCCAAGTGAGAAAAAGAAACGTATGTTTGTCTGAAGTTCCCGTTCCCCCATAAAAAAAACTTACAATCAGAGATACACAGTTGAAAAAGTTGTAGCGCCCCGAAAAAGATACAACCATTATTATGCAAATGTGTGTGTGTGAGAGAGAAAGGCTTCACGGAGTACAGAAAGCGCAAAACGATTCGGCGAAAAACAAATTTCGTTACTTTGATAGCCGATAATACACGTCATTCTCTCCCCCCCTGCCGCCCCTCTCTATATATATACATATGTGTTGGGCAACCTCTCGTTTTGCATTCTGCGCGCGGCTCCCTCTTTTTCCTATTGTTAAAATTCTACCGTTTTTTTCCTTCTGATTATACACCGCGCGCGGACTGCGGCTTCACTGTGGCTTCTCGTGCTCTCTCTCTCTCTCTCTCTCGCTCTCTCTCTCTCTCTCGCTCTCCCTCGAGGCTCGCCCGCCGTCGGCTCACTGGCCTCTCATCTCGCGCGCGGCAGCATTTGGGCTCATTTATAGCTTGTCGTCAAAGTAGCGCGGGTATATCGGCAGCTGTAAACTATTTCGCGACGTCTAGACGCGCTTAAACCCTTCGCGCACGCGTGATTTCTCTTGGTGTGTCGTGTGTGCGCGAACGTCGGCCGCGTAGTGTATCTCCGTTTCCGAGGACCGTGACGAAATTAGAATTTAACGTCGTCGTGTCACAGGCACGGAAGCTCAGCATTCTCTCACCCACCTTGTCGTGTCTCTTTCTTTTCCCCTCCATATACACGTGCGCGCTGCACTTCTTTCTTGACAGTCTGTGGCCCTTTTGCACTCTTTATATGTACACTTTTCTCAAGATCTCACTGATTTCCGAGCCTCTCTTGTCCCGTTTCTTTTTCCTCCCGTCCCGCCTTCTCTTCCGTGCACTACTTTTAAACTTAAATAGAAGTTTTTCTGTCGAACTATCCTACAATCACACTGTTCTTTAAAATAAATATAATTTAACATTTGCTGATGGTGTTCTACGATGTCTTTGGTATATTTCAAGTATATTGTGCGTGAAGTTTACAATGAAAACATGATGCAAATGAACCAGTTTGTCGGAATCACCAAAACTTGTACATAAAAAAGTAACTTCAAGGGAGAAAGCATCTGCTCTAATTCTTCGCTCGAAGAAAGGCAAAAAAAACTGGTTCAAATAAAAAGTCCTGAAGTTCAAGTCATAAAACAAACCGGTTTTGCATGCTCGGCTTGATTAATTAACCATACCGCACGACACCGAAATGAAGAATGCGACATTCTTTTTCATGAGGAAGTCGTTTAGAGTTCCGCAACGCTTGCAAAGATCACCCACGTGACGAGCCCTTGCATGCATATAAGTCGATCTTCCCCACATCTCGCGGCACCTACCAAAGAACTTCAATCGGGGGCGCCCTCGGCCTCCGCGAGAACACGACCCGGCGCGCCATTAGATCGTCGTTAAAAACCCTGCCCTCGCGAAGTGGAGAAAAAAAAGTGATTTACAGACGAGCGAGCGCGCGCGTGAAGCTCGGTAGAGAAAAAAAGAAAGAGAGTGAGAGAGGGAGTAAGAGAGTAAGAGAGAGAGAGAGCTATAAATAATAGAGCATACTCGTAGCGGCCCAGACCCATTGGAAGGTGAATCAGATGATACCAGGATCGCCGCTCTTCACGTACGAGGGCGCGGAAACTCAGAATTTCACTTTCCTCGCGCCGACGCAGGGCGAGCTTTACCTCATCGACATGCGCCCGATCAGCTCGCCGATGCTCGACATGAAAACTCGCTCGCCCAACACTGTACTCCTCTA
Organism: Torymus tubicola; assembly: GCA_035583055.1. NCBI lineage: Eukaryota > Metazoa > Arthropoda > Insecta > Hymenoptera > Torymidae > Torymus > Torymus tubicola. The sequence continues at coordinate 23,099,574 of JAWWEQ010000010.1, read as the reverse complement.
TGCTACGACGGACTATGCGCTAGGCCATCTACCTGGTAACCTGGGACCGGCAAGGTCCGGCAAGCGCGGTCAACATCCGGCGCTGCTCGAGTTCAAGCAACGTCTAAGCAGACGACGCATTATCGTCTCATGGAATAAGAGGTAACTTTTTAATATATTTTTTCTCTCAAGGACGTAAAATTTTTTATTCCCGTCTCGACTGTTAAAGAACCGCTTTAGATTTTCTGAGAATTGGCGCAAAAGTAATACCTAATTTTTACCTCTTTTTTACATTTATAAATGATTTGCTTAATACCTATTGCGCCAAACGTGAATGCGTTTGCCCCGCTTTCGGAGTCAACAAAATGATCACAAAGAAACTAAGAATAAAGTCTAGCAATTTTAATAATATCGTAATTATTGCTCCATTGACCCCAACCGAAAAGATAATTTTACTTGATCTCTTAGCCTTTACAATTATGTAAATGTAAATATTTAAAATATTGATCAATGCTATTCTCAATAACTAATTTTAAATGTTAAATGTAAACAGATGTATGAAAAAACTTATGTTCTCAATTTTATTTTATTTTTATATTTACTGTACTACAATGAAATTCCTTATATGAAGCACGAAACATACGCGGTGAAACCAAAATCCATGAAGTATACACACGTTAATTAGTTTTCTATACAAACATTAACAATCTTTTCGATTCTCATAAAGAAAGTATTGGCTACATTTTTACATTCAAAGCACATCCTATTTGAATGTTCACTAGTATATGTACCTCTCATTGAATTCTCGCGAAGCGTATAAAATATTTCACGTTCAGTGCGTATACAACGTATATAGGTATATGGTATATAATATATGAGTGTTTACGTTGAAAACTAGTTAGCAAAGCCACGTATACATGTATAATATGCTTCTGAATAAATGTACATATTAACCGGAACATCGCGAACCAATTGGCCTTGCGCACTCTTGTATGCTGTATACACATATACGCCCGTGCCCCTACATTAAGCTCCTCATTAATCCTCAGCGCGGAGTGTATACTTATATATGAGCGCGCGTGCGCCCGCGATTCGCAAAACAAGATCTCTGGATGATTCAGTGCGGGGCTTTGCTATACGCGAAGTGCTTTGACGTCACGTTACAGCTACGCGGATCCAAGCAGCTTGAGCTACCTGCTGGCAGTGACGTCGGGCGCGCAGATGCATCCGCCGACACTATGCGCAGCCGAGAACATCCTGAAAAAGCATCCTTGTCCTAGCCGAGCCAGCGGCGCGCAACACGTTCAGGATAGGAGCGAGCCCGAGGGTCTGCACTGCGTCAGAAAGACCAAGCTCACGCTCTTCGGCGTCAAGTACGACACAACGTACTACTTTACTCTTTACATTGTGAGTGCACTTTGTTTTTGCCGCTGCTTCAGGAAGGCAATTTTGTATAATTACAAACAACGTGTGTTTATAATAATTGTACAAAACAATTTAAAAAATCGGAAATTTCGGAAAAAATAAACTTCAAATTACTTTCTGGATTAAAGAAATTTATTATTTTTTTCGTTCAATTTCAAAATTTTTTAAATTACTAATTTCATAAAATATGAAAAATTGCTGTTCCCAGATGAATACACACAACAACGTATCAAGTCGTGTGGCAATGGACTCCTTCAGATTCGAGCGAAAACAGCCAATCACTTTGGAAACTGGACACTACGCAACCGCCAATTTGAGGAAAAATGAAGGCTTCGTAATTTTTCGCTATCGGCCACGCGATAATGCCACAACGATGTTTTACATACGTGCATGCGGTGCCTGCATGAAAGCTAAATTCCGAGGCCCCGACTATAGCCGAGTAAGATTTCCAACACATATTTACATTAAAAAAAAATGAAGTTACTGTAATTATTGTTAATATAAAAAAATCCATCACCGTGTCGTGTCGATTCATCTGTAGGAGGAGCAAATTGGTGGCGAGCTCTCACTTAGGGCACCAGCCTTGCCACCGGGTAAAAGATTCAGCATTCAGATAACTGCTTCCCAGTTCGACCTTGTGAAAATGTCAAGAGTCAAAATTATTGCTACAGACGATGAATCTACCCCCGTGACTGACGTGAGTTTTTAAACTTATTTAGAATTTTTCTCAACTACACATTCGCTTATAATTTTAGTAAATGATAAAAAAATGTTTGCTTATCATGTACTATTTAAATTTTTTATGCAATTATAAAATATGGATTGTAATGATATTAAAGTCATTGAAGTTGTAATAAAAAAGATAAATCTCGTATCCTATATAGATAAATTAAGTCATTATGCAAACAATTTCAAACACAAAATTTATTCAGCAGGGAACAGTTGCACACGTTTTATGTATCGGATAGTATATAACGATATTGTTAGTACGTTCTTTAAATGTTCAGAAATAAATAAACACCTGTGAGTTCGTAAAATCTCTTGGTGTTTGAGTATCATTCAAAATGATATGATGAATTTTTTTCTCAGTTTTGGCCTCTTAATTAGTACCAAATATACTCAACATATAACAATAAATCTTATTTTCTTTCAAGTTTAAGTAAAAGTAAATTAATTTTTAGCTTCAATTACTAAATTTATATGAATTATAAACTTTAAATAACATTTAAAGATTTTTTTTCATTTTTGGTTAAAACATTAAAATTCTAATAATTGTATGAGTATTTTATTATACTTATGAAAAATTTGACATTTATTTCTATGATGTATTAAAGATTTTACAAGTCGAAATTTCATGTATAGTTTATGAACAGGGGTCCTTCTAAGAATCATTACATTTTGATATTTGAATTTTATCTTATAACATCAAAACCATGACCAAAACAGCATGGGTGTTATCAGTGTGCAACTCTCCCCTACGCATCGAAATTCACATGCCGAGCTTGCAGAAAAATTGCTGTAAAAATAATAAACAAAAGAAAGGCTAGGACAAAGGCATCGTCTGAAAACGGTGCGAAGTACGTGTTGCAGAACTCGGCGACGCGGAACATGCCGTGGGAGTACCGGACGTTGCGCAAGTGCCGGGCGAAGCAGGCCTCTTGGTGCGCGAGCGTGCAGAACCCGGGCGGCGCCAGCTCCTCGAGCAGCGGCAGCATCGGCAGCAGCGGACCCTGTGCTAGCGGCAGCTCGCCCACGAGAGGCCCGGCCCACTCGCTCGGCAGGCCCTGCCCTTCTCCCTGAGCTCCCGCGGCCACGTGTGGGCACGCCAACAACACCACCACCACCACTGCCATCGCGGGAGAGGAACTTTCAAAATGGCATCGCAATAACTCCTTCGACAGCAAGCCCCCCACCCACCTACCTCCCCCCTTTTCTCTCCTTATTATTGTCATTATCGCACGTTCGACCGAGCGATTATCTCTCCGACGCGAAACATGTGGAATCGGAAAGTTTTTAAGCGCGCTTCGACATGGATTGATTGTTCGCGCTGGGAGCATGGTAGGGAGTACCAGACGGGTTTCGATGCATGATGATTTGTACATAGTGCCTCAGATTTTGACGCATATAAATCCAGAGATTTGATTGGTTTCCAATTTTTAGTTGGACACATGAATAAAGAGAAAATCGAAAAAATTAAGGTCATCCAACAGCCACTTACTAATTTTTTAAAGATAATTTTTTCTAATTTTTTTTCCTGATTCAGTTACTTGGATTAAAGAAATTACGAAAATCAATTGTTTAAAAATTTTTGTTATAAACTGATTTTATCGCGAGTTTTAAACCTTCCTACCACTGTAGTAAAACAAATCACGAAAAAAGATAAAAACTAAACAGATTAATATAACAATTATAACTTGCTTAGTACCTCTCATTATTGTGAATGAGCTTTTTATTTGAAACAATTGAATATTGCAAACCAGTTCTCAGTTTACATATAAATCATTTTTTAAATCTACTTACAATTACAAAAACTATACTAAAGCACTATAAAAATAACAGTACAAGTAATTCATGATGTACTGCTAAAATATGAACTAAGATTTTGATACTTGATAAAACGGTATTATTTACAAAAGAATCGCAAGTATATTAGTCAATCATACATATTTATATAATATTATTGAAATCTCAACAAAATTATCATAAAAATAAATAATTTAAAATTTTTGAGATTTTTTAAAGAAATAAAAATTAAATTATATCCTTAATATTAAATTAATTTATTATAATTAGTAAAATCTCTTACTCGTAGTATCCAACTATTAAAATAATTTTCTAAAACTCGCAATTTATGCTCGGTTAATGGTACAGAATCATCATTGCCGCTCTCATAACCGTTCAAAAAATGAAATTTTTATTTTTATCAAGTGCGTTTTTAAACTAATAATTAAAAAAAATGATACAGTCATTATTTAACATAATAGTTCTATTTAAATTAAATAAATTTAAATTTTCCATAACTTGTGAGTAATTTTATATTTAAAAAAAAAACATAATTTCAAATCATCAGAAAATAACATACTATAAGAAAGCTTAAATTTTTATCAGTAAGAAAATTCATTTCATCGTATAATTTTTCCCATATTTCTTAAATAAAAATAATGATCAAATTGATAAAACTAGATATTTCAATTTGAAATAAACTAGAAAGTTTTAATATATAGAATACCTTTTTTTTGCTTTTCCTAATATATTAAAATTTAATGATATTGAAATAAATCCTCAATCATTAATTCAATTACAAAAATTTTATTAAGAGAGTATATATAACGAAATAATACATATTGTATTACACTACTTATTGTTATTGATATTTATTCTGAAGAAGTAGTAGAATTAATATCAAAAATTAAAAATATTATATATTTTTACAAAAAGAAAATGAATAGCAATATTATAGTTAACCCGAGCATGACTATGTAATAAATTATGTTAAGAAATTACAGTAAGATTCAAGATGTATTCTTTTTCTTGAAATAATGTGTAGGATTTGAATAATTATAGTTTCTAACAATTTCTTCTTAAATGAATTATACAAATCGTGTTGACGTCAATTATTCAACTAATATAGACACATAATAAGAAATTCTTCATTTCTAACTGTTTATTTAAATTTAATTAAGAAGACTTTATATTTATATAAAAAATAGGCTATATTTATGACTATATTGTATATTGTACTCAATTATTCATTATATTTCAATGTTATTACATATGCATTTAATTTTAAAGTAATAATTAAAACAATTTTCAAAAACAGCTACGACACTAACAAAATATTTTATATTATTTTATAATTATTTTTTTATGATTGTGAAATTTAATTAAAATTACAATCTACAATTACATTTTAACATACATAAAAGTAATTCTGGTGTAATTTATGATGAAAATAATATAATGATTGTCATATAGTAACTCCGTTAATTTTAGTAGAGTAGCCCTGACTTTGCTGGATATTGTGTACATAAAGTAAGCGATGCAATATATGACTACAAAGTGCACGTGAGTTATGGGTATATGAGAGCGCGTGAGCGTGAGTGAATGAGTATGATTCGCAGTACGATCGAATACCATGATTCTTGGAAAATCTAACGTGCATAACGCATTTCCTTTTTATTAGCACAAAACATAAAGTGACATATGCAAGAAGGCACGTCGACCTTCTTTTTCCTGAAATACTCGACATATTTGACGAAAGCTACGCCGATGTAATTGCATTTTATGTGAGATTTTTTAATCTTTTATGTATTTACGTTGAGTGATTGTTTAACGAGAAAAAATTCAAAAGATTATCATTTTAAAAGTTTAAAATGCCCTCTTTTGTATTCGACTTTAGATTTAATTTAATAATATAATTAATGTATACAGCATTTTTGGTAGATTTAAGAATTTAATCATCTTATTAAGTTATATCCGAGGCTAATTGTAAGACAATATGTAATTTGTCAAGATACTTTTGTATAAATTTCAATTTTTTAAAAATATCTGTCTTTAATTTTCATCATTCTGTTTCCCTCATCCAATTCCTAATACATATTATCATATAAATATATAAATTTTTCTCCCTAACGAGTAATTATAATAAAAGTATATATTTCAAATTAGTTTCTTTTATATCACTATTAACAATTATTCTCAACTTTTCTTTACGTTTTGTATATATGATTGAATTATCACTGTATTCCTATATATTACATTATTTTGCACTCTATAATGCAGATTTCGGATTTCCGAATAAACGAGATAAAGTTGTTAATTTTTAATAATATTTTTATCTCCAACAGCTGGAGAGAGTAGTTAAAAAATGAGTATCATTATTAATAAATTTAACTACAATATTGACTTGAAAGTACTGGAAAAACAAATATAAAAACATTTTTCCACCTTTAAAAAATATCTTTCAACTTATGTACGTTTGTAGTACAGTAAAGTCATATTAAAGAGTCAGTTTAGTCTTTGTTTTTATAGCAGAAAATCCTGAAAAGTTAGATAGTCGTGCTATCATTATATATGTGTTTATGGACATTAATGTAAACGAGCACCGTACTCGTGATTCTCTCCTCGTTTACCTAACATATTCGCACTTGCAGTGCTCAAAATTATTATTACTTTTTTTCTATTCAAGTACAAAGTATTAACGTTGCAGATTCAATTTGAGTTGAGGTTGATTTTTTATACAGTAAGTTTATTAGTTGAGTGTTATTTGTCTTTAAATGCATTATTAGAGAATTATGATTGTAGATACACCTTCTGCATGACCCCATCTACATTCACTATTTTAGTGCTTTCTAGATAAGCAATTAAAACGTAATTTTATTTCTTTTACTTTCTTCACCCGCATAAATACAAGTGATAATTTAAATTCTTCACGCGAATACAGTAAATGCCTTGGCTTGCATAAAGCATATACCTATGTGTATATTAACTGCAATATACTTATTGTGCTTTGGTAATTTCTCTGTTTGGACACTACGTTATAGATTTGCTGTTCTCTTCTTCATATGCAATAATCTTAATTGAATTTAGTTTTTGTAGAAGTTTGCAAGAATATTCTAAAAACGCTAGTATTTTTTTAATCGTTGATTTTCTAGTTGATTAATTTATAAATTTTTTTCATTGAAATACAGTTAAATGGGTACTCAACTATCAAGTAATATGCGCAGTTCTTTGTATGACACACAGATCTTCGACGTTTAATTACAAAGATCGTATACGTGTTCTTGAATGTATTTGAATTATCGTATTTCTTCTTACACCTTTTCCATCGCACTTCCATAGTTTACGTAGAAATACATACAACGTTTTAATATTATTTAGTTTTTTATATCATATATTGATATGTGATACATAAATATCCTGAAATTTAATCCAATTGTCAATTTACGTTGTGCGTACTAGGCACTTTTTCAACTTAGAGAGGTTTGTCCATCCTCTTAGGCACTTACCACTCTCACATAGATTGTATCGTAAATCATGAGAATTTTGTATATTGGAGATCGGTAAACCTCGATCAGCAACCCCTAATCAGGTACCGAAACTCTTATAGGCCGGAGCTGTATAGGTATCACACCGACTAGAAGTCGTACATTTCGGTAGCAAATGGTGGTAGTTCCAGTAAATCCGCCCGTATAGAGCAGCATCCGAATAACAATGCGACCTGTTAAAACCTATTTAGTGCATACCACTACCACATCGAGCCCATTCCCAAACCTAGAACAGGTAGGTCATTCAACAATATGCTTTCAAAAGTAGGGTTTAACCTCCGCTAGCCTACCTGGGATTTATCCCGACCCTATGTATAACCAGTGAGTGTACTGGTCCTGCGCCTCAACAGCCCGAGAACATATTTCCTCAATTCCAACTGGTAGCCAGTTGTTCGGTAGGTAGCCAAACACGTTCAAAAGTTTGTTTTCCCTAATTGCTTTTTAAGAACTGACATCAGAAAGCAATTTCTGAAGCTATTGTTATAATAAAGCTTAGAATTATTGGTTAGTAAAATGAAAGTAAACGTCTGTATAAATTAAAAGCAAGTCTTGGTGGTGGAAAGCAATGCTTTGTTTGATATATTCCGCGCAAAAAAAACAGAAGTCTGGCTTGGACCATTACCCATACAACTCTGATAGCTGGCTAATAGTTTTTCTCATATATTGGCAAACCGTAAACAAATACCGCCACGGAGCACTAGCAATATTTGGCCATATATTGGATATACTCGAGCTCACATGTGTCTAAGCTACAATAGATTTCAAACCTAATTCATCCTTCCTCCGTATATTGGCAATAGTTCCCCAACATATCTTAAAACCTTGAAAGATATGGGACATTCGGAATGATTTTTTTCTAAATTATTTTTTAATGGAAATATATTCAACTGCTGCTCTTATTTGTAATATATAAATATTTTTTAGTGTAAGGATTATTGCATAAAGTCATTTTATCAATAAAGAAATATTAAAATTATGACTACTAAAGAATAGCATAAATGTATTGGATATTTGAAAAAATAAATTTTGAAGTGCTAAACAAAAATACATATTAGTTATTTTTATTCTTTTTCAATAAAATTCACCGGTTCAATAACATATTTTAAATTTTAAATTTGCTTCTCCTAGAGGAAGCTTTGTGATAGTGAAAAAAATACTATGTTAGGAAAGTTATTTATAAAATTTGTAATCGAAATACACTATTTTAAAAAAATGTCCGTATGGATGTATGTGTGTATGTATGTCCAACGCTGATATCTCATGATCTACTCGACCGATTTTAACGATTCAGTGATATTTTTTTAGATTTTGCTCAAACTCTTCGAGCCAATATACTATTTTTATAAAATTAATTTTATTTTTTTTATAGCCATTTTTCAATATTCAAAATTTTTATTTTCGATTTTTTTAATATTTAGACCAAATATTGTTTATATATTATGAATTCTCCGTATGCAGGATAAAATTCTCTACAATTTAAAGAAAAAGAAGTCGATAGCTAAATTTCGTCACAAGTTATTGGTGAAATCGTAATATTTTGTAAATAGGTTATATTTCGAAATTAAAAAAAGATATTAACATAAATATTTTTTTGTTTATAAAGGATATTGAGTACTATAACTTACTAAATTTTTAGCTTTTTTTATTCATTATTTTTTGAGAAAAAAAATTTATTAAAAAAGTGATATTTTTTGTCGTTGCATAACTAGAGTACAATATACTTAATCACTTTCAAATTCTTTACAGGGGTAGATTTTGTATACGAATCAGGACAGTTCTTTCGGCAAAAGGATTGATCGATAAATTTCGAAGATATATGAGGTTAAAATTTTTTTCTTTATTTTTAAATCGTAATTTCTCAAGAACGGCTTTATGTATCTGAATGGGATGTATATAGCATTTGAAAGAGAAGTAAATTACCTATATTTTCTAAAAAAATAAATTGTCTAGCTATTACGGTTCTTTCGTTATTAATAAAAACGTAAAAATTGATAAATGATAAAAATGAATCTTATATGTTCAACCATTACGAGACTGAAATGACCTTATTTGCTTCCAAATTCATTGTAGAGGTAGATTATTGATATTTCTCTGCCAACTTCTTTTGGAAAAATGATTGGTTTATAAATTTCAGAAATATTTGAGGTTAAAATTTTTCTAGACCTGTTTTGAAATGTATTTCTGGTGAATGGCTCTATGTATCTGAATGGGATGAGCAGTATTTAAAAGAGAATTGAAATATTTATATTCTCTAAAAAGGAAAAATTTTCTAGCTATCACGATTCTTTTGTTATTAATAAAAATGTAAAATTTGAAAAAATGTTTACGATAGTAAAATTGTCTTATTCACTTCAAAATTCATTGTAGAGGTAGCTTATTGATAGTTCTCGGCCGAGTATTTGCGATTGGATTCCATTGTGAACCCTTATATATGAATTAAAATCACAAAATAATAAATTACAAATGAAACAGCAATGAATAGTGATGAAACAATTACAAGTTAATATTGTCCATAAACAATTTCCCATTTGTTTTCTTGAAAAATTTATTTTTTGAATTTGAATGCAATATAAATTAGTTTGAGGAAGCTAAGTGCCAATGAATTGGTAGCGGTTTTTTTACTTTACTGATGTTTTATTTAAATTATTTGTTTATATTTTTTGTTTTTGTAAATTACATTAACTTATTCATAAGAAAGAAGTATTCATAAAAATTATAATATGGCTTGCCAATATATGAGAAAAACTATTAGCCAGCTATCCAAGCCAGACTTCATTTTTTTGCGCGGGATGGTAGTGAACCTCATTCATTGAAGAAGTCGCAAACATTCACACACGTTTTCATAGATGCGTAAAGTCATTCAAAATTTTGGACCTTTTGAGTTTATCGTGAAATGTCCACATAAACCAACGCGTCAGGGTTCGACACGCTCTAATAGCGTGTAAGAACACTTAAAATTTTGGGCACTTAGCAATCATCATATAATGACTAACACATTTGGTTAATCACTTGGGTGTAAACCTCATTTGAATTTTGGCAATCCTTATAGTGACTTCCCTAAGTAAGAAGGACAGCTTAAAAATGTGCCCTTCATTCCCTCCGGAGAAGTGTAGTGGATACCTTGTATTGTCATTTAGCACAAGGGCTTTTATGGTGGTCTCATAGCTCACCGCACCAGGGTACCTGCACGCTCTGGCAGTGTAAGTTTTAGGACTCCCTATACAGACACCAGTTGACGTAATTAGCCGGCGTTGTCTCCTTCTCCGCGTGAGAGAGAGAGAGAGAGGCAGCCAGGGACCCCTAGAGCGATGAGGGTGCTTACATTTAGTCGTCATGCCGGGCTCGGATGCACTAAGAGCTAACTCTGCTAAGTTCACTATGGATATACTGGTCAATAAAAGGGATTAGTCTTTCTCTTTTCACAATTCAGTTCTCTCCTGTTGGTAGAAATTTTTCTTGGTAATCCAATTACTAATTTTCGGAAGGTTTGTCTGTTTTCCTATACTAGATATTGAGTATCGCCATATGAGCTGTCGTTGATTGCTGAAATCACCGATTTAGAATTGCTTATATTGCTGCCGAAAAATCGTCTGTGCTTTTGCTACCATACAATAATTTGTACTTTCATATTCCGTGCTTTGAATTTCCGACTACTCCTCATCATTATCAACGCATAAACCTTATTTCTCTGTAATTAAATTATCGTTAAATCTCCAATGTGAGCAGGCGATCTAATGTATTCCTCTTTTAGCACAAGCTGAAAACAGTTTTACGAATGTTATAAGCTGAAGAATTATGTATTATAGGAAATTCACGTTATTGCATTTGTAGCCTGCGTTTGTTCACACACTGCGCCAATTACAGTTGACACCTGCCGTGCTAGTATGCTCATATTATGATGAACAAATCGTTTCTGCAGTCGCTACAGTCGAAGAGACGTTACAGAAACTGTCTTGATTCAAGATCGTGTGTCACAAGTGTCCGAGTGGTAAGTAGGTATACATTTATAGTTCAGAATATAGTGTCAATTACAAAAGTAACAGTTCAGTGCAATTTTTACATTTAAAAGAACTGAACTTTTATAAAGTTTAAATTTAATTTAAATAGTTTTATACATCATCTTTTCGAAAATACAAATGTAAAAAAGTAGAATTTTTTAGACTAAAGGATGAAGGAATATCTGGATATGATGAATATATATAAAGATGATATAAGATTATAAAATATATTTCGAACGGCAATTGAAAAATTTAGAATGTCTTGAAACGAGTCACTTGAGGTATATGGGACCTCGAGCGCAAATGATGGATGACACGGGCTGTTTTTAAAAATTAAGAAATATTTAATACACATGTAACACGATATAAAATCCTTCTTCAGTTTTTTTTTCTTTTGATATTGAAAAAAAATTCGTAAGGAGTACGAATAGTTTAAAATGGCTTAATAACAATACAGGTCAATTTCGTTATGTGTTTTGTTATTAACTATTATTTTTTATTATATATTATTCTGTATTGTTAGCAGCCATTAATTCTTTGATCATTTGAAATTTTTTCACATAGACAAAAACAAATTGAGAGTGCTTGAATGTATTTTTTTTTTTTTTTTTTTTTTGTAATGTTTCGATCGAGAATTTTTCCAAATTCACAATGAAATACTTGTGACGGCATTTTTTAGTGAAAAGTCGCCGATTCAAATATTAAACTGAAATTACGAAGGCTCTTTTTCAAATGTCATAAAACGCTTATTCGAGTCCGAGCGTAAAGTATGGCTCGATGGCCCGAATAACTCCTAGTATTAGTAGAAATAACATGAATTAGTCGTTAAAATACACTTATAACTTAATTCTGAGCTTATTTCTTTCAGAATTTTAAAACATTTGAATTACAGAAAATATACAACACAATAAATTTTTTTTTTGTATTTCCAGCTCTGTGCACAGGTAATTGCATTTACCTCTGCAGAATTACTAAATTATAATAATATCTGGAATAAATAAATAAATAAATATCAGTATCTGTCTTCAATTAGACTTTAGCAGTATGATGGTGAATGTCAGCGCTTTAAGAGACTTATGTAAAACTTGTGTAAAACGAATCTTCATAAATTACAATAAAAAATTAATACAAAAAAATTAAAATAATTATAAGTTATGATGGAATATCGTAACTGAAAAATTGCAATATCTTGTAAAGTTTTATAAATCGCAAATATGAAAATGACCATCTGTTGATCTCACGATCGTTAAACAATCACCCACGATAATTTTGTCCTGATTGGCCGCATTTGAAGTGGTCTTGGGGAAGGCGCGATCAGAAATTCATAAAAGCCACCTCCGTGATTCGTTATCGCTCAGTCTACCGTAGTAATATCGTTTAGTCATATTTACGGATAACAGTCCTGTAAAAACTGCGTTTATTAAATATTTATTAAATTTTAATAACGTTCATAAAAAAAATTGTGAAATAAAGTTTTAATACAAACAAGAAAATAACTTATATTAAGTAAAATTACAACTTATAGTATGAATCCTGTAATTCAAAAATATTGGTGTACTCCGGGAGATATTTCATAATCAGAAGACAAACATTAACGATGTCTTCTTTTTTAGAATCGTCAACATTTGAACATGGTGGCGTATTCGAAACAGACACTGAGATTCTTTTATACGAAGCTAGAGTAATTTTTCAAATTATACTCTGGCCAGTGGTAATTGTTGGTTTGATTGGCAATATAGCGGTGATCATTCGAATCACACTGGCGCCGAGTGGACGATTTTCTATGCTAAAACCTTTTTATCGATGTTCTTTACTATCGTTTGCTGCTTCGGATTTGTTACTTTTGTTTGCCTCTGGTTCGAATACACTGATGAATATAAGCCATCGTACAAGTGCACTTTGGAAACTACCCGACTGGACTTGCAGCTCCATACCATTCTTGCAAACTCTTGCAGTTTTTGCTGGATCCTTCACACTGGCCGGAATTGCTATAGATCGGTACTTACAACAAACAAATTGGTTTGCCTTTTTATATTATTTTAGAAGTTTAGAACGGACAGTCATATTACAGAACTTTTATACTTACATCAAATGTTTCTCTAATTCCAACAAATTAGAAACTATAGTACTTTATTTGCCATGATATTTCATTTACACAATTAATCCCAATCTTTAATAAACCAACTGAATATTTTTTTCAGTTATAGAGCACTGACTGCTAAATATCCTCAGAATGATGGACACCAATGGCCTTACGCTCTACTATTTAATGGACTAATTTGGATCGTTGCGATGGCTGCATCATATCCGATAATGGGGATGTATCAAATTAAAAAGTTATATGTATTCAGAGAAGACTTATCATACTATGAGTACGTACGCTTATTTTATTCTACGATAAAAGCGAATATATTATAATGCATAAAGAAATTTGAAATTAATTATAAAGCTATCAATATGTGCTCGAAATATAATCCAATCAATTTAATTTTAGAATTTTACTCATTTATAATATCCAACATTTAAAATATTTAATTCCACGTTTAGTTAATAAAAACTCGTATTCGAATTTGCACTGAAACGATTTGTCGATTACCATATTTTGAAAGAACTTTAAAAGTTGAAAAACTCTACGCTTTATTTCCCTCTACAATGTTACACAAACAAACGGGGCTGCCGATCTTTGTATTTCAGGGGAAGACTGTGCATCACGCAGCAGGCTCACACAGCCCTCGTTTATACGTCACTGTTCGTCACAATATTCCTTCCCCTCGCGCTGATTTTCATAGCCGTGCACGTGCTTCTGGCGCTAAACATTTGGCGTCGCCAAGAGCAGAGCAACAAGTCTCAGCACTCCTCCGGGAACGATTCTCAATCCACGGAATTTTCTACAGGTCAGACAGAACTATATTTAGTTTTTTACCATACATTCTCTTACATTTATTTATTTTCTCAGATTATTTCATATTTTCACATCAGACTGCATACATTAGCTAATAATAAATTTTGCTTAAAATAACAAAAACAATTTTTTCGCGTTAAGTTTGCAGAGCAAAAGTAATCAAAATTTAAATTTATTATATTCGACTGCGTATGTGTATCGTTCATTTTTCTAAACTTTATAAACACTTGAAAAAAAAAATCAGTAACAAAACCATATAAATCGTCATCACAATACTTAATGGATAACAGTGAACAATAAACAGTTACAGGCAGAACTAATTGTTTAAAATCTTTTGATTCTTATTAATAATTCTACAGTTTAACACATTAAATCATTTAAAATGAATATATGTCACCATAATATTTCAAATATAGAACGTTTTACCTGGCATTCATATTGAGAAGTTTCGATAAAAATAGAGTTTTAAATAGAGGTGATACTTCTTATCTTATTCGTTGTTATCGGTGTTTAGAACGTAGCAGGATAGGAAACGAGACATTGGTTTATGTTGATTACGCTGTAGAAAGCTGAAATTGTCAGTCAAACTTTAAAAGTAACAATAGGTTGTTGTTTTGAACGTGGAAAGACGTTTGATCGACTCTTCGCTTTTACTGCTTTCTTTTCCCGTTTACTTAACACGATATTTGTGTAAACATTTTCTGCACAGCATCAAAGTCTTTTTCTGAAAATAATCTGATTTACGTGATTGACATACGTATAACATACATGCCACTTAAAAGGAGCATTGGCGTTTGAAGAAAAACTTTTGTTGTATAATAGAAAAACTATCATTAAATCGCAGTTGCTTGTACAGAATCTATAATACACCTTTCACTGTTTACGATTTGAATACAAAGATACATTACAATAAAAATACTAATATATTCCAGTTTCAAACATTGGTCAGAATAGAAGACCTCCACCTCACCATAGGCCTACAACGAATCACATACGACGGAAAAGGAGAACAGTAAACATCATTCTCGTGCTAATCTTCGTCTTTCTAGTCGGGCGACTCCCAGTGTGGCTGTTTCTTTTATTAAAACAACATACGCGTTTAACGGGAATATTATGGTCACACCTACAAATTGTTTTCTCTGGATTGACGTTCGTTAATGCAGCCCTTGATCCATTTCTGTATGCGTTTCTGTGCGAATCTTTATCGTTGCTAACCTTTTTGCAAACGTGTCGCATGACAAAGAAACAAACCAAAATGACGCCACGAGATGACGCAGAGAAAAAGGGCATTGACGCAAATCCAGCTATTGTTCCACGTGGACCCTATTCTTTTTAAAATAAAAACACTGGATGTGCCTAATACATTCATTATACCTGCAATATGGTTAAGAATTATTAATAAATATATTACAAATTTTTTGTTTTTGGTTCAAGTTAAAAGTATTTTTCATAAAATTAAAAGTTTTTTAAAATTAAAAAATTATCTCTTTTTGCTGATTTAATTTACGTTGCGTATTTAAATTTTTTTATTCAAAAATATTCATACCATAATAAATAAATAGTGTATTTGTCAATCTTTCTATATATTTCTTTAATTTCTGCAGTAGCATGCGTAATTATAATGGTTTTGTACATTTACATGTTAACTACACGTCGTTTTAGTTAACTAAGTTCAATTGATTAGTGCTCTCGATTTTTAGATTGAGATAAAGGTTTCATTTTCCCATACTATCTTAATTGTAACATTGCGGGGATATTTGTAAGAAGCAAAGTTATTTCACAATGACAACTAAAAGAAATGTAATATTGCTACATAACAATATATAATAATGTATTTCATAACATAGTAATAAATTATAATAGTTATTTAACAGACTTTATAAATAGATTATTTTGCAATTGCAACAAAACCTTACACACATTCTTCGTTATGTTCTTTAATTCTAATGACATTCCAATAGTATTCTCAAGGCGTCGCAACGGAAATTATTGTGACAACAAAAAATAAAACTGAAAATAAAAAAGAAACATCAGAAATTTTATTTACGCACAAACATCCATCGCAAACAAATACTTTCAAAGCTTCCCACTGTTGAATAAAAACCCCGCTAGTTGCGCCTGTGGTAAAAGAAAAAGAAGAATACAGCAAGTTCTAAGCGCGTCAAACGTCGGATAAGATGAGAATGGATAGCTTATCGCCGGCGCTATTGGGCGGCTCGTATCGCAGCAGCTCGATCGCCCTTGTCAACAGTTTTTTCTTGTCTTGGCCGGGACACCTGGACAGCTCACGTAGCGCGATCGCCTGGTAGAGCGGAACGCGCGCTCCGTACGGATCGATCAGTGCGATTGTGTCGATCATCCGCTTGCAGAGCTCGATTTTCTGCGGCTCCTCGGGTGGGAGCAGTTGCATTAGCGAGTGGCCAATCGTTATGCATTGCTGATGGCTCGGATGCAGGAGTATCGTCAGTCTTGAACAAAAGGGAAGCGAGATGTAATGCGTCGGCCAACGCAATTGTTGTGGTATATGAGCCTCGTGCGTAAGCGACATTTCAAAATACATATATATATAATAACGTCAAATATTTTTCCATTACTATAACGATTCTAACTGTAATTTATTTTCTTGGATATTATAATCATCAAAATTTTGAGATCGATTATAAAGACGGTGTACACATGGCTTATATGGCAAAAATTAGATAAAAAATAGAATAATGGTTCAAGATATAATTTGTAACTCTTTTGTTACTGAGAAATATAGCATTTTCAATGTCTTGATTTGTGTGCAGTTTTTTGAGAAAATTAATCGAAATTACTTATGTACCTATATCAGTACGCTACGGAATTAACATATAGTAAGTACCTTGTTGTTACTAGAAAGTATAAAAACTTAAAAATTCATAAAACTAAGAAAAAATAGTTTTTCCCATTACAATCATCTTTATAATAAAAAGTAATTCCAAAGCGTCGCGCCGTATATTCATATATTTCAAATAATTTACGTTCGTCTCATGATAATCCATCAAATAGTTCTCAAACAACTACACTGCACCATTCAAAATTGAAGAAATTATATATCTCAGGGTACAATAGGTCTACGAAACATAATCAGGAATAGTGTCTAATAATAAGTTATATATTATATCGTCGCTCCGTACGAAGACTAGCACATTTTGCTTTCTCCCCGGGAAGACTAGCAGATTTCAGATTCTCCCGCGAAGACTAGCACATTTCGCGATCTCCCCGCGAACACTAGCACATTTCGCGCCTTCCCGGCGAAAACTAAATCATTTTTTACTATTCACTTTGAATTTTACTTATTACGAAGGAATGAATATACATATTAATTAAACACAATAAGACTTTTTGATACGCAAATACTCTTATATACCTTTTGATTTGCATAAATTATTTAAAATTCTATAGGAGCGCGAAATGTGCTAGTCTTCGCGGGAAAGTTGAGATGTGCTAGTCTTCGTAGGGAGCGACGATATAGTATAAGATCGTCTGAAACAATTCAATTATCAACTTTTACGTTAATCTCAAACAGTAATTTAAGGTAAATGATGTAAAGTGTTCGTATCACAAGATATAAGAAAACTATTTTGATGTTAAAAAAAATTTTACGAGCAATAGTCTTTGTGAAAAAAAATTGATACGCTATACTAATCTATATAAGGTGCATGAAGTTTAGAACTTTTCAATAACTCCAAACGTAGCTTTTGCTAAAGTCTCAATATTAATAGATTTCAACTATTCAGGTATAAATAATTAAACATTTAACGTTTACAGGAAAGCAGTTTCGTATTTACATTTTAAAGGACAAGCATAAAAACATATCTTATATCATAGATAATTATAAATAAACTGTTTATCATGGGTCGCTGGAATATACTGAACTTCCCACCCTCTAAAGCTTAAAAGTACCTTAATAAAAAGTACTAAATTATTATTTTCTTACAATCATAATATAGGAAAACTCACCTGTAAAGCAAATCAGTGAGTATACCCTTATCGGGAGCGCTCATTGCCGCGTCAACTTCCTCGGCCAGTCGGTCGGTCAGCTGAGCCACTTCGTCGGAGCTCAATACACCAGGGCACGCATTGCAGGACCAATCGGTATCGGGCTTCAGAGGGTCATCTGGTGTGACCAGGCCCTTCTCGCAGGGGCACTTGAGAGTACCTAGATGGCTGCCCAGTTCCGTCGGGTCCGCGCAGCGTTCGCAGCTGCAGGCAAAGTACTTGGTGGCAAGCAAATGCTCCCGTCGCGCGCGCGTCGACCACAGTACGTGCGTGTAGGTAGTGCTCAGATGATCGCCTCTGTAATGAAATATTTGGATATTTAACGACAGTTGTATGTAACTGTGGTAAAACCATTATTTCTAATGATAAAATTCATAATAATTAGTAAAGTGATTTCCGGCAAAACGAGGAAAACTATTTTTATAGTTCCTTACACATTTAAGCGAAGCAAAAGAATACTATAAATTTATACTTTTTAATATTGGTAACAGCAATGACGCTGATCTTAGGCCTGCCCTGATCGTCAACGGTAAACGTATGCTTAGTGTTAGCGACGCAGTTGTGCTCCAGAAGGCAGGCCGTCTCGTAGAGCGCAGCCGATCCTTCCGGCGGGTTCGTCTCCAGGGCGTTGACATCGATGATCCCGCATACTTTCGGCAATACCTCGGCTGATCCGGCATCGTGAGCAAGTAGCGGGCCCAGATATTCGGCGACCGCCTGTGTCTCCTCGTAGGCCTCGGTGCCCGGACCTCGGTCCTTTTCATGGCTCTGAAGTTTTGATAGAGTACGCCAACGTTTAGGATGCCTGCGACGAAGTATTAGCACGCGCAGCGCTAGTAGATAGTCGCACCTGTTTTTTCATGAAAAATCGTCTTTTATATATATTTATTTCACTTGAAAGATATTTTGGCTCGTTGCGGGTTTTTGAAGTGATTTCTTTGCCAAGCTTGTGGATAAGATTTAAAGCATAATATTGCATATATGACAACTATTGGCTTTAATCCGAGTTACTAAATGTATAGATACTATAAATAAGTCAAAAGACTTATTTCAGTTTGAAATGGATACACTTAGTATTTTACAAATAAACGCAGTTGCATAAAACGAGTTAATTCTACCTAAATATACTAGGCAAGTTGAACGATTTCAAACGTTACTTTTATCATAGTACATTATCAGACTTAAGTACAAAATAACGAAGTATATAATAATATGTAGTAATTGTCAACAAAGAATTTGAAGCAATTTGATCAAATGTTATGAGTATTGGCGAATCATGAGTTACTTAAAAATTATCAATAAATTAAAAATTCCTCTATACTAATTCTATATATATATATAAAACTTTGTGAATTTCGTCAATGATCTACTTCAGGGTAATATGAATGACATGCTTTTATTATGAAAATATTATCGCAATAATTGTAAAACTTTTTGAATTCGCGTAACCGTTGAAAGTTGAGTACAAAATTAATTTTACACTAACTTAATTTTAATAATTTTTAAAATTAAATAATAGTACTCTTTTAATTTATTTCAACGCACAATATACAAAATGTTACAAGAACTATTTGTACGATTCATTTAACATTAAAAAATTCTTAAGATATTGGCTCGTAATAAATGATAGCGAACGTGATCTTTAGATTTGTATGTAATTTAACGGCCTATACTTTATAATTTTAATTTATTTTTTAGAATTCTATTTATACTCCATTAATCATTATAATTAAAATATCGAGAGTGTAAACATTATAATATAATGTTTTAAATAGCACACTTTAAATTTGAAATAAGGTAAGTTTATTATATATAGTCGCAGGTATAATAAGTGGTATAGTATACCACCTGCGACTTAAACACAAGAGCTTTCAACTAATCTACTTACCCACTTTAGAATAATATACCCTGGTGTTATAATAAGCATAAGCCGTAATGATCCCAGCCATAGTTAACCTTTAATTACTTCTATACCCACAACTCCGTACTAAATAAGCATACCTGGGTAGCAGTTTGGCCTTGGCAAGAATATTGCACTCGTAGGCATGTCGGTTGTCATCGACGAGACCGCTGCAGGCCACTCTGCAGGCGGGCCAGGCACAATTCGGACACCTGCAGGGTGCATCATTGATCCCGCATCCGACACAAATCCGCTCCTCGGTGTGGGCTGCCGGGCCCCAGACGATCGGCGCCTCCGTTAGGATGAGCTCGCCGGGTTTGAGGTCGCGCGTGGCGACCAGGCAGCGACCGAGCTTCTCATCCTCGCGCTCCTCGTAAGCTCGGCAAATGGACTTGTGCCTGGGCCAAGCCTCGCGCTGATGCTCCTTGTCGCAGTAGAATTCAAGCTTGCAGTTGCCGCAGCGCGTTGTCGCCGGCTTGTCGCACACGGCGCACGTGCCCGCCGTCGGTCTGTTCATCCTCGTTGTTTTTTCTTCGAAATTATAGCATCAAAGTATTTATTACACATATTATTAATATTTTTAATTAAATCTTATAATTTCTTTGTTCTTGAATTATTTTTCTTTCAGTGCGAAAAAGTTTCTTGGAAAAAAGTCGACTATTAAAGGAAGTTGAACGTTTTAATTAATAAGAAATAATATCTAAAAATTGTATGAAACCATTTACTCATATTATGTAATCATATTCGTTTTCTGATTCGCCAATAATTTTGTAACTTTTGAAAATATTCAAAAAATATTTAGAATATATATATATGAACTTAAATAATTCTGTATGCAAATCGCGTACTTGAACAGATAATATCGTCGTTCCGTACGAAGACTAGCACCTTTCGCGTGCTCCCCGTGAAGACTAGCACATCTCGCGCCTTTCCGGCGAAGACTAGCACATTTCGCGCTTATAATTTTATAAAATTTATTAAAATCAAAGGATATATAAGAATATTTCTGTATAAAAAAGTTTGCATGTGTCTAATTAACATATATACGTTGTTTCCACTGATTTTTTAAAACAAGATTCAAAATGATAAGTGAAATTAATTAATTTATTAAAATATATCATTCTTTACTATTCACTTTGAATTTTACTTATTAAATCTATGGGGGAATGAAGGTACATATTAATTAGAAACAATAAGACTTTTTTGTACGCAAATATTCTTATATCTTTGATTTGCATAAATTATCTAAAATTCAATAGGAGCGCAATTTGAGATGTGCTAGTCTTTGTACGGAGCGACGATATAAAATATTTTAATAAAGTAAAAATAAAAATTATCAATGACAAAATTATTCGTACTTTCAACATTTATTATAATTAAAATACAGAAAATATTAGAAATAATCATATTTATGCGATTTTTTCAATTGAAAATTCTAGATGATAAATAAAAAAAATAAATAATGTCGAAATTTCGAAACGTACACAATCGTATAACAAAAACTAATATTGAAAAGTTCAGTACTTAAACTATGATAATTGCCTATGAAGTATTATAGAATATAGTTCAAAACACCGATGGATTTATTATAAATGTATCATAGTTGAGATTTCATGATTGAGATTCAAAGCACGTGAAATGTGAAATAAATAAAACTGATTTTTCTTATACTAACCTTTAAATGTATTAACAAAATTACAAAGACGATTATTTAAGTCGGCTGCATTATTTAATTAAATAAATAAAGACACTTTTAAATGATTCAAACTATTATTTCATTCACAATAAGCAAAAGTGCACTCCAGAGTAAAAAATTGTACCGGGAGCAAACGAGTTGCTATCTCTTCTAAAGCCGCTAAGAAAAGCTGAAGGAAGTGCGGGTGGGGGGTGTTTAATTTTAACGTGCTAGAATTAGAAAAGCCTGAGAGGCCTATTGGGGCGTGTATAATCGAATTGCAGCTGTACGGTAAACTTTTTGAAAATCGAAAATAAAGTCATTTTCTAAATACTGCCGATGCCAATGATTGATAAATTAATTAATAAATTGTTGTACAATATAACATTTTAGATAGATGAATGAAATTATGATCTTTTATAAAATAAATACAATGAGCAAAAAGATTTTTACAAAGTATAATTTATTAATTTAATTATTTATTAGATTATATTAGACGATTCGTTTATAACTAGAACAAGTCTTTTTTATGTTTACAATATGTAACTAAAAAACGGAAAACTTCGAGCGCAGCTCAATGTTAACATAAACATAACGAAAATAAATCACATATCAAATATAAATATGTACATATCAACTGAGCTTATGATGTACGTAAATCATCATTTACAAAGAGACTTAAATTACCACTAATAATTGTATTTTTTCAGTTTGGCAAAGACGTGGCCGTTGTGCGGCACCATATAAAACATTATCTTATACCATTTTGTAATATATAATATTACAGTCAATCCTTACGTAGCCTATCTATGATATAATAAAAATTTGTTTTTTCTTTTTCATTTTTACAAAAATGTTCGTGAAAAAGTAATAATTCTTTTTGGAGTACTGTACATTTAGAAAGGCGATTGTGAACAAATTCAGAGATTTTTTTTACTTTGCTCTCGTAGATGACGCGGATGAAAGAGCAAAATTGACGTTGACAATTTACAAAGCATGCGCAAGATTTTACAATGCACGCATCAATGGTAAAGCATAAAAAATTCATACATTTTCTCCTTTTTTTCTGTACACATCACTACCTAAAACAGCACCATTGATATGACTCATAACAATTCATTTAGAAACCTGGATGATCGAAACTTCATGAATTCATTAAAAAATATAAATATATTCATAGCTTATCAAGACAAACTTTAAGTATCTGGAATGCTGAATATTACAATTCTTATTCAAAATAAGAGATATTGGAACTAAGGACGGTTGCTGTTCTTTTTTAGTGTCATGAATGAGAAAAATTATCTGTTTAATATTAAGGTAAAAAAATGCTACAAAATATTTTGTTAACTTTTCAAGTCTTTAGAATGCCATTATAGATAAAGAGCATTGTATTCTTTAATCCATTTGGGTTAATAAGACGAAACGATTTTATCACATTATATATAGTGACTCAGAACTTCTACTTTTTTATATTATAAGAAACAATTCCTAATATTTATGTTACTAAATTCAAAATAAAAACTAAATTTTTTTAACGTTCAACACAAGATAGTAGTAAAAAATGTATAACAATATACTTCTTACAATTAATTAGAAATTTTAATCAGTTTAATAAAAATACTTCATTTACGATTTAAATGACGGTAGTTTTAAGGAAAGCTACGCTTCCTTATAAGCCTCTTTCGTAGAATTCAATTTAAATTTAATTCTTTTAAGATACTTTCTTTGTGCTGTTCACATCACCGTTTAATTTCTCTTCTGCTTTTGGAGGTAACAAACACAATCGAAGATGATTGCTGACATCTTTAACAGTGTTAATAAGATTAAAAATGATTACCGACGGTGATTCATATTCATTTGGTACAATGCCATCAACAGATGATTCAAAGAAGCTAAACAGTGGAAACCAAATCCTCGTTCTATTAGAGTCACGTTGCATTAGAGCTTGATTATTCGCCAATGTATGATAATATAAGAACAGTCGAGAAGTGATGTAAAACGCGACGAAGACATCAATAGAATAATGTTCATGCGCAGCGAGTATGAAAAATATACCAAACATGTTGAGCATCCACGTAAATGTATGTACAAAGTACAATGTCCTCGGAGTATCTGTAAAATACAAAATATATTTCAATAAATTTCAAAAACAATTTATATAAGCTAATTTAAAGCTCTCTAAATTTCTACAAATGAAAACCTTATATAAATTTGAAAGTAAACAAATTAACAAAACCAAATTTAAAATGAAGCCTTGAATTAATTATCAAGTCACTAGATTGAATAGTACTTTTAGATTTCAATTCAAAATTCACGACTAGTACTTCTTATAATTTAGGTAAAATTGATTAAAATTTATTTTAAACTTTACTTAAAATAACTCTTTAAATAATAAGTTTTATATAAGAATTTACTTACATTCAGTGATAAAAAAATTTAGCATAGTCAGAGCTACTGTATGCCCACTAAACATGTAATCTCCACATGTACGAACACCTTGAATAGACATGCCAGCCCCTCTCCATATTACATAAGCCATTTCTATCTTGTTATAAAGTTCGTTGTAAAAGATGCTGCAAATAGAAAAATTTTTTAAATAATTTTCTAATTTTAAATAAAACTCTAACATTTACATTTATGTCCAATTTATATTTTTTTGCAGTGTTGTTATAAATTATAATTACATCAGTGTTTATTATGTCTGCAAAAATATATCTACTTTTAGTATGTATTTGTTTGCATAAGATAGTTCTGTAGTTAATGGTCTATAAATATCAGAAATATACATTGAAAACATTTATTTATATAAAATTTTTTCTGATATTATATTTCAAAACAATATATTATGGACCCTATTGTGCATAAATCTTCTTAAATAAAATCATTGAGCCATCATACAACTTTCTCAAGCAAGAAATTAAATTATTTATACTCACGCTGCATCTGTATTAGGAATATTTCTTGGTTGGCATTGTAAATGTGCACCTGGTACAGACAGAGAAGTAATCAACATCGTAACACATCTCAGTAAGAATACTGTGCCAGACAAAGCAAAAAATCTTCTTAATAATATGAATCTAGAGAGGAAAAATAAACTTAACAATAGTCTTTATACAATTACGTGATAGTGATAAATTAAACTTACCTATATTTATGAAAAATAAGAACAAGTAGCCACAAAGCAAAGAGTAATGTTCCAGTTACTTCACACATATCAAAAGCCCATGGTATGTGAGGTACATTATCTAGAAAGATATCTGGTAATGGAGGATACTTTTTCATGTCAGGCACTCTATCATGAACTATGACCATCACAAAAGCAGTAATCCAAGTTACAATGAATAAATAACCTAAGCTAATAAAGGTCTTCCAAATTTCTGGTGGTAAGTGAGACGCAGTTCCATCTTCAGAAATCGATGCAGAATAAAACTCATGATCAATAGAACCTTCATTTGTTCCAGCACTAAGAGTAACCTAAGAGAAAAATTATTTTTGTAACGACACAACTATAGATATAAATTAATATATATACACACCCATACACGCATAGAGAAAAATATTTTAGAAGGAATACGTACATCATTATTCTTTGAAGTGAAAAACGTTTGAGATGAAAATAATTCAACATGGCCCAATTCTAACAAAAGTGACACATTTTCTCTTTGTAACAGTTTAATGCTAATATTTAATCTTTTGATAACACCAATTCTAAGATCTCCCATTATTTTTAAGTCATCTTCTCTTAATGTTAACAATGCCTTGCCATCGATTTCATGTTCCTTAAATTTTTCAATAGTTTGAGGATCCCCGTGACCAGTTTGCGTCAACCAACTCACTACATCATTAACACTCCAGTCTGTGACAACTTTTGGTCTCATCTTGGGTCTTGAAGTTAATTTATGTTCTTCTTTCATTTGAAACCTGCAATTAATATATTGATTAATATTTGATGCAATATATTAACGTTCAAATTAAGCAAATACACTATTCTATAATTAAGCACAATAATTTAAATATATTTACTAACTAGATTATACATTTAAAAACTAAATTGATTCAAGTGTGTCTTCAATGATCAAAAGCAATAGACTGACAGAATTCTCCATCTTTAATGAGTCATGTCATCTCACCTTTATCTCTAGAAACTCTGAGTATTATTCATGTTAATCTCTGACAAAAGAATTGCTTATTGTTTAAAACTACTGACATTTTCATACAATAAGATTTTGAAATATACTTTATCAAGACAAACAAAAACATTGCTTCTGCTTTTAACTAAACCATTCATATCAAAATTATACACTGCAAAGTAATAAGTAGCACATAACTGTACACAATCATGAAAGCATGCACAGTTTATGACTCAATGTTATTGACACTTACTTTTCCAGTTTCTAAATAGTTTTACGTACATTAATTTTTCAGAAATTAAAATATTATTTATTGATTACATTAAAATGTTATTCTAAAAATTGATTAAATGACATTTAAAATGAAAAAATGTACTTTTTCTATAATTATGAGAAGAACAAAAGACTTACTATTACGTATTACTTCAAAAACGATAACAAAGAGATAAAAGACATATTTTTATCGGTATATTTCATAACCTCTTGATATGTCTTTGTGTATACATACGCGATTTGATGTTTACCTGTATTCTGTCATTCGATTGTCCGTCTAATATTAACTCTTGCCAATGTCCTTTCTATATTTCGTGACGTTCATCGTTTCGATATAATCCAAATCTTCTTCAATCTACAGAGTAAGTAGATTTTATGCTCTTATCAATTTGAATTTTTTATTTTTCAATAAATTTCCCTTTCATAAGCCAGAATATATTTGCCTCCGTCAAAATATTTGTCTTTGACTAGCTGAAGCTGGACACCATCACTGCGATGTTGCCACATTTCTCTATAGATAAGAATTCTCAACTTGACAAAAACTGCAGAAGCACTCACGCTAATGGCGCCAATTTTAAAATTTCACATGTTACGAGAATAAAGCAACATAAAAACCAAAGATAAAAATAATAAAAAAAAACGATAGTTTTGAAAATACATTCAATTAATATATATAGAAGTTTTTATTCAATTTTTAGTTATCAAAATAGTAAAAGTGATTTATTTTTAATAATATACTTGTATATAGTTTTTTTTATAATTAATTCTCTATAAGAATACTCAAGTTTTTAAATTTATATACAAAACACAAATTTATCAATTTTTAACTGATAAATTTACGATAATGTTTAAACATGTTTAGATAATATATTTTAAATAATTCTTATGTAGTATACTTACTAGAAGAATGAAAAGTTAATTCTTACAAATTAATAAAAAAGTTATACCCATGAGTGTAATCTAAACGCTGTTTGCAAATAAAAAAAATTGAATAAAGTAGTCTTGAAAATTTTGGAGCAACTACTACGAACTTGGCTATTTTACCCGCCATGTGATGGCCACGTAGCTTTCCCCCCACCTTACGGCAAAGGCAGCGCTCGCTGCTCCTCATCGATCTCGAAAGTCGATCGTGCGATCGAGATCGACGCGGCGCACGATCGAAGCCCGGGAATATATATACCCAGGCGCATGTGCGCGAGAAAGATGGCGAGCTAGTGCAGCTGCCACATCGAGGTAGCTATAAACACACAATATATAGCGAGATTAGCGAGTGTCGGTCTCGGGATCGGCGGGCGAAGAGTCGACGACGGAGGCGACGCGGCGCTCGCGCTCCTCGGACTGAGTCGGACGGCCAGCGAACCCTGCTCGCCTGCTGCACGCTCGCGGGCCGCGGCGAATGTTTTCCTAGGAGGGACAGACGTCAACCTGTTGCTCGCTTCGCAGGCGCTCGTAGCTCGCTTGCACTGTGCGCGCGCGTCTCTCTCACGGCTCCCACGCGACCGTTATCTCCTCATGCGTGCATTTCGCGCGAGTCTCTGGAATTCACGTCTTTTGTACATGTCGCTTTCTGCAATGCTTCGATACATTGCTCCTCTCTCCTGTGGGTAAAAGTTCAAGTGGGTGGCGTGTGTGTGTGTGTATATATCTATAGATACATGTGAGAGCGAGTGTTTTTGTCCCTCTCTACAAGTGTATGTGACTGTGCCTCGTTACCCTGGTGAGCCTGTGTGTGGGACGTCTGATGGTTTCGGCAAAGGAGTGAACGGATGAGTTGCACCCGCACATCGACATATCTGCAGAATGACGAGAGGGCCCAGGACGAGCACGGGATTTTTGGCCCGCTGACGAGTAAGTGCCGCTGTGTTACAACCCCGGGTGTAGGTGTCCTTTGTGCGCGCTCTCTCTCTCCTCTCTCGGCAGGCTTTCCGCGATTCGCTTTCGAAAGGGAAATGGTATACCTGTATATATACCTCCGCCAGATTCTTTCTCCATATCAGGCCCGACGCATTCCACGCGCAAATCCTTTTCAATTTGTTTAAAGCCAACCGACGCCGGGAGCCGGGCCGATTTTTAATACTACCAGAAACGATTTAAAATCCGTATATGGCCTTGGACTCCCTATATGTTTAGACATTTGAAAACTAACCTCGAACGAGCGGACGTTCGCGAAGAGAAAGTAGCCTCTCTGCGAACTCTTTTTTCTCCCTGTTTGTTGTTCCTTTTTACATGCCTCGCTCCTGCGGTCACCAATATTTTTTCCCCTACGACCGTCCGCTTGACGTTAATGCTATGCGCGCGACACTTTAAACCCGCGTTTTCACTTTGATCGAGCAGGATTAGCGCTTTCATCTGTCAATTCTCGAACAGTTTATCTTCTTGCTATCTGTTGCATCCGAGTAACGACTTTATTGAGAGCATGTATCTTTAGCTTTTTCAAGAATTTAAACTGCTAAACGTGATAATTAAGTACAAGAGTGCAAATAAAAATTTAATTTACATGCTGTTTGAACAGGTATGTAGTCTTTTAAATTAAATAATCGCTTCGAAATCTTTTCGTTCCAAGCCAAGAATAAATAATATAATTAAAAAAATCATCGCACGGAATAACAACTTCGAGCGGAACTGACGAATTAACATTGTATCGGGCTAAACCGAGCATGGCTAATTACCCGTTCCCATGCTCTGAAAGTTGTTTATTCGAGCACCTGCTAGTGCGCGCTACATAACGCACATCCACCGCGCAAGAAGTGACATCCTCATTAAAGGCTTCCTCATGCGCTCGAAAATGCGTTCCCCCGGAAATTCTCGCCCCGCTCCTCTTTCATCAAAACACCTGCGGATCTAAATCGTATGCAACCGATTTTTTCCAACCCTAATTCCCATCCTGAATAATTTCGAAACGCACATCGGTTCTCAATTCAACCGTGTGATAAATTCTAATTATTTTTAACTTTGTTTATTTTATAATCAAGATTAATTTTTCAAGTTTACGTAATAAACTGGCTGTATGTGGAACTCCATTTCCTAATTATTTCACAACCGATTATGTAAATTATGTGACCTAATTAATGGATCTTCTTAAATTACTAGGGATTCAATTACTCTTGAAATATAAGTTCAACGACATCAATTAATAAAATGTGCTTTTATTAACTTAATTGTTTAAAATGACTAAAAATATACAATGGTTAATTTTGATTGATATCCTTCTATAAGTTTTTCAGTGATCAAAATTGTCTCACATTGTTTCGGAGCACGCTGTATTAACCGGCAGTTCTTTTATAATTTTCTTCACTATGTACATACTTAAGTCATTGAATTAACTCTTCACCGGAAGTACAGCGCTTCTTCGTACGCTCTTTAATATAAATTTAGTACCGTACTATTTTCTCACTCGTTCTCTAGCATCAGCTCTCATCTTTCATAGTCAGTTTAAAATGTATTATAATTAACGGAATGTAATCCTTATTAATATGGATTTCATCATTTTTATTCATTTCTTTCAAAAAGTGGTTATTTATATATCAATTAATCATTATATAAGAACTCACCTTATCGAATTATAATTCCGAAAAACTCCAAAACGTAATTAAGTTTAGAAATTGCTATACATACTTTCACTTCCTTTTGAATCAGGAGATATGGAACGGCGCTCAGGCACTGCCACATCGCCATTGAATATACTATTAAACAAGCACGCTTTTGCGAAATTCAAACTTTCGACTGTTATATTACTTTAGACGGAGCTTGTCACACGAGAACTTCAGGATGCACCAGCAGCCTCAGCTGCAGCTCCAGCCGCCGCGGCACCACCATCAGCAGCATAATCATCAACACAATCATCAGCATAATCATCAACATAACCATCAGCAACAACGACAACAACAGCAACAACAGCATCATAGTCGTCGGAAAAAGAAGCGCGTCAACTACGGGACGCGCACCGTCGAGTTGGCTCGCGCGAGCAAAGGCTTCGGCTTCACGATATCCGGCCAGCAGCCGTGCATCCTCAGTTGCATCGTGCCAGGCAGTCCGGCTGAGCTCGCGGGTCTGCGCGCTGGCGATTACCTCGTCGCGGTCAACGGCCTGGGCGTCGCCAAGACGCCGCACGAGGACGTCGTTGAACTGATCAGTCTCACGCCAGGTGTACTGAGACTGCAAATTGCCGAGCACTATTACAGCGATTCGAGCGACGAGGCTGTGGCCTCGACCAAAGCTCGCTCGGCCAAACCGAGATATAGGTCGGTATCGATCGAAATCATGTATGTACCGCTTTTTATACTTTTTAACCGTTTAGTAAGAACTTTTTCGAACAGTAATTAAAGTCATATTCTTGATACGTATAACCGTTCAACTAGTAAGCAAAAGTTTTTTTTTTCTATGGATATATTTTACTTTTTTTAAAGAGTGTTTTAAGCTTCCATATTTATTAATTTTAGAGTCTATTTCTTTGGTTTTTTCGTTATAACAATTGTAAAGTGCATAATTGTGGCAAAAATAATATAGAAGTGTTTACATACATTACTAATGAGTATAAAAAAAGTTATTTCATATTGATATCATGTAATAAACCGGAGTTATAACAAAAAAAATACAAAGAAATTGAGTGGGAAGTATACTTCCCACCGCCCCTGAAATAAATGTACCTATACGTGGTATTTTTTCAAAACCGAAATTTTTTTATTTCGCATAAAACAGAGTAATAGTGTAACGTAGATCAATAAAACAACTTTTTGTACTTCAAAAATGATGTATCAAATTATTTTAAAAAATGAAGCATAAAATTATATTGGAAAAACACAACATTGCACCTGTATTTATTCTGTGTACTACCCATTTCATAACATGTTTTCTTTTTGCCTACCCTTAATTCTTATAATTTCTTATACCTGCTGAAATATGAGTGAATTTAATTTAATATGATATTAAATTGAGCTAAGGAACAATAATAATAATAATTAACTGATTATGTACTTTAACAGATCAAGATCGAGTAACGCTTCAGGAAGTTCGGGTCCACATTCATCGCATTGTAGAATAGCCAAGGTTGTCAGAGATTTACAAAGCGGTGCCATGTTCGAAGCAAGTACTGCCAGAATTGTTTCAAATCCGCACAGATGGAATATGTCAAGCCCATTGCCACCACCACCACCGCCATCTTCGAGAAAACGCGACTCGGAGAAAATTGTTCACAGAGCCGTGCTTGGTTACCTCGGTACCATTGACATTCCCAGTCATCTGCACTCCGTGTCAATGATGTCGTTAGTTAGAAAATGTATCAAGAGAATTAAGGCTGAAAAACGTAATCCGACAACGGTACGCAGGATAATCAACGTGATCTTTAACAATTAAAAATAGGATTAAGAATTTTCAACTAACGAATAGAGTGCTATTAAATCTGATTTAAAAATTGTAGATTTATGAGATATCTAGAATAATTTTTCATGATTTAAATACAAAAATATCATATGTGCATGATTGTGTACAATTTCGTAAAGTAAGCTTTACGTTTCTGCATACAAATTTAACGATTCTCTACAAACTAGAGCTATTAAAAAATAATTTATTATCTTATATTATTTCAAAAATGCCCAACTCAAAAAAAGAGATACAATTTTGTTGTTATAAATATGATTATCAAGAAACACATTTTAAACTCCCTTTTAAACGAAGTTTCAATAGAGAATTAACTTATATATTTTTAATATTAATTTTTTATAATTAATACTAAATATAAGTATATATATTTTTTTTATAATTTAGTAAAATTGGCGAGTGTTAAAGTAGACTTTGCATTAATGACAAAAACTTAAGTTAATACCTTTTATCGAGCCAAAAATTTATTAAAATATTTCGTACGATTTTATCCTCTTTTTAACTTTAGAGTAGCGCCCAAAAGAATAACTATTTCTCTATTCCAAAAAAATAAAATGTAAACTCGTTTTCAATTTTCAATACATTTTTATTTTCACTTTAAACATGCATATAATACTCTTCTTAACTAAATAGTTCATTTGTAAATTGGAGGTTTTAAATACATTTTTCAATAACAATATTTACATCAAAACAACTATTTCGCAAACTTTTTAAATTGTCTTTTCATTAAATTTATTAATTTTGAGATTCTTTCGAGTTTTTAAAAGAAAATACGATATTTAACTTAAGGAATCTACTAATGCATATGTGATCCCCCCCCCCCTTCCAATAATAGAGTTATTTATACGAATCTCAATAATTGATATTATTAGTGTATATTTATTACGCTTATCATTATTACTTAAAACACATAAGTGAACAAATTTTTTGTTGTTGCAGGTTTTATTGACGATTCACGTAGCAAATATAAAACTAGCTAATACAGAAGGTTGTGTAATAGCTGAATATCCTTCGCATCGCATCGTTTATTGCAATTCTTTTTCGAATGAAGATAAGATGCATTTCGGTATTCTTACAAAATCTACTCCTGGCCCAACTGAGGAAACAAGTGAAAATCAGGATAACGATGTATCAAATTCATGCCATGTTTTCAAGATCTATTCAAAACTAATAGATCATGCCGTACATGCAAATACCTGCACGGACTTCAGCTTTACTTGTACGAAAGCCAGTGAACACAACAGTGCCTGTCAGGAATTCCCTACGAGCTGCGATGGTTTGGTTGGTGCCATACAGACGTTATATATTGCAGATACAGCCGAAGGCGATGTTAATCTGTTTGATAACAGACGGAACCATCGGGAAGCTCCTGCATCCCCTCAGCCTAGTAATGTTAGTACTTCTACTGCTCATTCGAGTAATAGCGACTCTGGGATTGGTTTTAAAGACGATTGTCGATGTCTCTCTGAAAGAAATTTAAACGCGGAGTTTCCTCCAAGCTATCACGAAAGGGTAATCATCAAATTCATAATATTTATGACTTTTTATTGTTACTCTCTCGGTTGTTTTTTTTAATAATATAAATTTTGTACTAGACAAAACTAACCCTAGTAATTTTTTAGCCATTTTGAAGATTTTTCAAATTATATCCGCGTTGGTTTTGACATAGGGAACGTGGGCATCCTAAGCTAAAACCAACGCGGATGAAATCCGAAAACCCTCAAAATGCCTAACAAGAAATATCACCGCGAAAGCTTAAAACAGAAACCAAGTAAGTCTTGTTTTATCTATATCCGTCTTTAGACATGTTCAACTTAATAGTATATTACCCAACAAGTAAGGTAAAGAGTTGGCCAGTCGGCCTTCGTCTCGGGTGACAATTTACACGTGCTCTGGAGTGGTCCTCTTTATCCCCATGTTGCGTATACTATTTTTCACCATGCTCGGGCCGAAAATACCACATTCGCGGTTCGGAGCCGAGAGCGAAAGTGGTATTTTCGGCCAGGGTATGGTGAAAAATGTTTTATGGGAATCAAATTAAATACATATTCGAACAATTTTCAATTACTTTTAATTATGAAAGCTTTTTTACGTCAAAATAAAATGACTATTTATAAACATGCCAGTTTCAAGTCGAAAATTTCAATTAAAGATACATTGGATTTTTTTTATAATGTAAGCAGTATTTTTATGTGATAAATTTAAGAATATTTTAAAAGGTATTTTGAAATTTTTAATTTTTGTCTTTATTATGTTTCTTGTGCAACATTCGTCCACTCGTTAGTAGATCGTTGTACTAATTATTATACCTGAAAACCTGAAAGAATTTGAAATAAGCATCGGTAATGTTACCGATGTCACACTAAAACTATTACCGACCAAGTACATTTAATATTTTCAAAGCTACTCGAGAACAAATTAATATTTTGACTTAAAAATTTTAAAAACTATGGGATCCTATAAATTGTCAGGAAGAAAATTTCTGTTTTTGTATAATTCAAACAACTTTTTGAAAAGCAGCGATTTCATTGTAACAATTTGATTTAAAGTTTACGCAACACATTAACATTTTAAAATGATATTTTTTTATAGATTGGTATTACGTTTTAAAACTTAAGAAAGAGTTGCTTCTGTATCATTTGCTCTAATTCTTTTTATGCAGTTCCGAAGTATATAATTTACTCGGTTGATAAAGATTAGGTGTTATTACGTTCCGTAAACGAAATACTGATACTATTGCAGATGGCTACATTTATTTAAATTTAATTTTTAACTAATTGTTCTTGAAGATTTAAATTACATTTTATTCAAAATAAGCTAGATAACGGTAAATTATTTAACTAACAATTCACCAAGTATTAAGAATTTGACTTTCAAATTTTAAACAAATTTTAAAACCAATATATTTTAGACAATCGTCATTTCTATACCTTGACAAATTTTAAAACAGTATTTTTCAGTCTTAATTAACATTATTATTTTTGTTATGCGTTTTATAAGGGAACCAATAATTAATGATAATTTTATCATATATTACATTTCTGTCATTGTTTTATATTGATTATTGGAAAAAATAATTTATGGAATGGTATTACTGAAAAAAATCGCGGTACCATATAAATTGTTATTCTTTTATTTACGATTTTAGTATTTGTTATTGTGATTAAAATCTAAAAAATATTAGATAGCTGAGATATATAATTATATAGATTCAAATACTTTTTATATAAGCTTTAAGAAACCCTTATTAAAGTAACAGTAGAAAGATTTATTCTCATTTTCTCTGATTTGCTTGTATAACTTTTGATATAAAGATAAATTAAAAAACCTATACATTTAAATGATTTTTTAATTATCATCATTTAGATTTCGGTAAAAAAAAATAAAGGTTCGATGATTTTTTTATAGAGCATTGTTGTATCATCTCTCGGAAGAAGCAACAAAGATCCATGTGGTTCAAAATTAACAGTTCGAGCAATTTCTGATCCAAGGTGGAGTGATTTTACAAGGTAAGCGTACTTTTGATAATATTATATTACCTAATATACACCCCACTTTTATCTCTAAGTTCCTGATTAATATGCAAACGGTCCAAATAATTTAATACAGCTTTCATAATAACAATATGCCGCTCTAATGCAAGAATAATAATTCGTTATCTGATATTCAAGGTGTTAATACAATGTATAATTTTCCACAAATTATGTTCGGGTGCTAAATTTTTTTAATCTTTAGATTTATGCAAAAAAGTTACTCACACGGTATAATTATATAAGTATATACAACATTTGCGATACCTACAGAGTTAGAATTGTTAATCGAAATGTGTGGACCTTAAAACGTCTTCCAAACAAGTTTTTGGTCTTAGGCGTGCCTTTTTATCTCCATCTGAAAACCCAAGACGTAACGTGTCATGCATACAAGTTTCGAACCTCTTGTGATTCATGATACGTCGTTACGAGGAATCTTTGTCAAATTGAATGCCAGACCCGCATATACGAGAAACTCAATACATAACGTTTTTTTTCGCTTTCGTAAATAAAAATCTATCTGTAGATACTAAAAAAAATTTAATTATTTACTATCTTTTTTCATTCAATAATTTTGGCACAAAACATATTTAATTCATTAAAATAATATATTATCTTTTGTACTATTAATTTACCAGTACTCATTTATAGTTGCATAATTTAAAAAAATATAAATTTCTTTTTTGTCTTGTATTACGTTCAATTTCCAAAGAATATTTATATCGTTGTTATTATTTTTAAGCTTTTCTCGTCCGTACGTATATAAATTAAAAAAAAAAACATCAAATTCCACTATTGATTGAGTATTTTTAAATGTCATTGTTGACACTTTTAAAAAGTATTTTTCCCTTATAAAATAAAGAACCCAAATAATCACTCAAAACCCATACCATACACACAGACCGTTTGGCGCGAGCTACTCGGAGAGGGCCGCTAGTTCTCCACCGCTGAACTATACCGAGAGCATCGGGGGTAGCGAAGACTCGCCGCCAAGGAGCAACGGCGGCATTGAAGCGATCGACTGCTGCCTAGACGACTATCCGGAGCAGCAGCTCTTGGCGCGCTGCCAGGAGCTAAAGGAGACGCGACGGACGCGCGAGGGGCGCAGGAGCGGTGGGGCGCACCACCGGCACAGCAGCGGCGGGGAGGGGAGCATCGTCAGCTGTCCCGCCGTACCATCTGGCCGATTCGCCCATCAGAGGCAATACCAACAGCAGCAGCAGCGCGTTAGCCCCGCGGCCCTCGCGGCATTGGCACGCTCGCCCCGCTACACTTCGACATTGTCCGTTGGGACGCTGCACCACGCGCGTTCCGCGTCCGCGTCGTCCTCGTTCTCCGGTGCAAACCACAGGGATTTGTCCAAGTCTACCGGTAGCTTCATCGGCATGCAACTGGACCATGCATCGCTCGACAAACTCAGTCCCAAGGTGCGTGTTTTGCCTGCTTTTTTACTTTTTTTTGTACGACTGCGATTCGAGCGTTGAGTGGTTGCATGGTGGAGGGGAGAACGAACGGTTCTTTTTGCCTGCGCAGTACTACTACGTAGTTTAGACGTAGTAAGAAAATATTAGCACGTGCGTTATGTATTTACATTTAACTTTGTTTTGAGCAGAATTGATATGCTTTTTTATACATATATGCATAATTTACTGTCTATAAGAAATTTTTATTAAGAAATAAACATCTTTTAAATTGTCAATATAATATTGTTAATGTATTAAGTTGCAAAACATAAATAACAATACCATAAAATTGGATTTAATTATTAACAACAGGTGTTAAATACAAAAATTTTTTTATTAGTAAAACTAAAACTGTAACTATACAAAAATATTTTTCTTGTTTAAAAAGAATTTTACAAAATATCGTAAATTTAATTTTCGTGTACTATAAGAAATCAATATAGAATTTAAAAAGTAGTATACTTTACTATCTATACATTATTTATTCTTCTTAATATTTTTTATTATAGGTATACACAAACGGTATGAAAATACAAGGATACAGTATGGAAAACCTGAAGAAGAGTCCAGGATCAGTATCGCAAACTTCAGACAACTACAGTACGACTAAGTCCTTGCCGCCCAGCCACACGGGCAAGACCACTGACAAGGTGTCGAGGGCTTGGGGCAGCTTACAGGAGATTCGAAAGGTAGCCGGCTGCGAACATGACGACTGCGTGGTAAGTGTGGCGCATACCTCGGTCTTTTTCTATTCCGTTGACGGCACGTATAGTATCTTTTTTACACCGCTGCTGTTTCCTTTGTGCCTTACGGAAATGGGTCGAAGGGGACAGGCATCTGAGATCAATTGATTAAATTTTCTTGGTAAATTGCGTAAAT
This sequence comes from Torymus tubicola, assembly GCA_035583055.1. NCBI lineage: Eukaryota > Metazoa > Arthropoda > Insecta > Hymenoptera > Torymidae > Torymus > Torymus tubicola. Next base: position 23,061,974 of record JAWWEQ010000010.1, on the reverse strand, counting down.
TATAGCGTTCTGCAGGTTTTTTTTATTTGAATTCAACGGTTTTTAAAATTTTTTCTTATAAATAATCTATTTTGGAAATAAGTTGTTCTATGACAGTTCTATTTATTATATATTTTATAAAATTTCTTACAAGACAGTTTTATTATGTTTTCTAGATTTTAAAGAAATAATTTTAGAAACAAACCTAAATATAATTAACAGTATAAAGTCATTTTAATGAATTCTGATATTTATAAATTGTTCTTTTGTTATTTAGATAACATTTAAAACAGGTTTTTTACCGTCTACCTGTTTGAATAATTAGAATACGCAATCTCTATTTTAAAACGAACATCAAATATTTTCAACAGCTCTTGCTAAAAGCTTTTATTGGAACATAAACAAACAAAAATCTTAAGCTTTCCATAATATCCTTATTAGTTTTTATCTTATCAAAATGACGCGTTATTATTTTTTGAGTATCTATAGCGGACATAATCTCTCGAAGTACATTAAAAAAAACTAATCATTATTTAAACATTGTTTTAGTGAAACATTATACATGAATAACGAAAGTATTATATCAAACAGAGAGAAAACGTGAATGTAAAAAATTTATAAAAGTAGATGTTTCTAATTCCTAAAAAAAATATATGTTCTATTGCGATAAACCTAATTTGAATAAATTCAAGGCATAATCAAATACTTTTAGTTGATAAACATTAATACGATTAAAATAATAAAAATATCAAAAAGGAATACTTAAGTCACTTAATAATGCAATTAACGTTTGCAGTTATAATTGTTACTTACTTTAACAGTTTAATCATTTTTTCATTTTGCAATTAATTAACTTATGTGCAGTTCTCTGGTGAATTGAGAGGTCAAAAATTTTAGTTTTTCAATAAAGATATTTTCAAAGCTGTATGTGTACACTGTCATTCACATAACTTCAAGTGCAACATTAAAATTCACACAGAAAAAAACCGATCAAAGGTATAGCCACCGAAAAATTCATGGAGATACCTTTTTATTAT
>JAWWEQ010000010.1:23019170-23060858 GCA_035583055.1 Torymus tubicola | reverse complement strand
TATGGGATGGTTACGAAGCGATTTAGGTGATTTTAAAAGAAAAAAAATTTTTGACCTCTCGATTCACCTGAGAACTGTCCCTATATTAAAATCCACTTTGATCACACTAACTCACATGCACTAAATATTAACACTTGCATTGTATTAATTAGTGTTCTTTTTTACTAGAAAACAGTCCTTCCTATTACTTATAACCCGAAATCTCTTGACATTGACTAAAATTTATGATCTTACAGAATTGTTTACTATCTTTTTTTCTCAAGTATATTCCAAGTATTAAAGGTGTGATAACGGCGGGGGGTTATTAGCAATAATTAGTAAGTTACAAAAGGCCTAGAGTCAGAAACGATGAATGGGATTGGAAAGGAGGAAGAAGCGGTCGTATAAAATTTTCACGCGCACTCTTCTATGCGAATCCCGCGGCGAGGCGCTCGATATCCGCGGGACTGTGCGATAATTAGAGATTACTTGATTTGCGCGAACGGGTTAATTATGGTAACATCATTGTTCTTAGTGCGGCGTCTTTAACCATTGTTTTGTCGTATCCGCGAAAACTTACGGAAACGTTCGCAAGCAAAATGCATCCTATATTCAGCTAATTCCTAGTATCCACGAGTAATAAATTTTACATTTAAATATTAGCAACATTCAAATTCATAAAGTTTCGCGGATACATATTTATAATAATGCGTATACTGTGAACTTTTCTTAATTGCAATCAAATGTAAGTTGCCAATCTCCTAAATTTTGTTTCACAATCAATCAATTAGATAAATTTCAATAGCTACTCTCTAACCATTTTCACTTAATACTTCAACCATTAACGTGTTATCAAATCATTAGCATACGTCATAAAGCAGAAATAACTTCTTTGAGTGTAAACATGCATAAAAATAAAGCGTAAATTGCGGCATTCATAATGATGAAGTTCACCCAGTTAAGTCAAATAAGTCAGATATATCACGACAAATCTCTCGCAACATCAACCCACATAAAAAAGCAAGCACTGCATAAAGTCGTCGTATGCACTGGAAATGCAGTATCAAGCTGTTTCCCATTTTACAGATGCAATGTATAAACAAACCAATAATATATAAAGTATAAATTTATGGCTTTAAATCAACTTTAATAAAATTAATTACGCCACTTTATAAGCTTTATATACAATTATTGATACATTTATATCAGATTGGTTTTTGTAGTGGTTTTGCGAGCAATTAAATACAATTAAAAATATCAGCAAATTTTAGCATTAATTTAAAGGTAAAATCACAATAAGTGTTTAAAAAAAAATTCATACCATACATATAGACACAAACATTAGATCGTTTATATATAGATATCATACTGCTATTCTATTGGCCGACTCTAGATGCTCTTAATTAAAATAAAACATTGTCAGTCATATTGGAGCAAGTCTAACGCGAACCGTACAATTAATGAATATTAATCATTATCGTATTGTCGATCATCCAATATTGCACACAATATCGCCCAGCCTTGTGCTAAATTACGTAGACAATTTAGCTAATAAAGCGATTTTTCTATAGCATATCAACAGTTAAAATTTCGCAACTCCCTCCGAGAAAACGTATAGCCGTGCATGCATATCCATACTATACGTATAATTCCCATGCAACGAAAAGAGCAAACCCGCATAGCAATGGAGGTATAACGCACGGAATCGTCATTATATACACTATCGGCCGCCGTTGAACTCGGAGAGCATCCTCGCATTATGTATACTCCGCGCGAGCTCAGCAACCCGTACAATAACGCACGTACATATACTTCCCTTGGCAACGCGCGCGCGCGCGCGTTCATCCTACGGTGCATCCGTACGAAAGAATCTGTAAAATCACTGTGATAAAACTAGGAAGCTGTAGGGGTCTGGCGTCGAGATTATAGGTAATTTTTGCGACTGAGAAATTCTTGTGAAATTTTTTGCATACCTGTGAGGATAAATTTTCCTTATTTTCTTTTTTTATAGTTTAAAGGTTTTATCAAATACTAATTTAATACTGCATTTAAAAAGCTTATAAGAAAATAATTAGTATTGGTTATTTATTAATGATATCAGCTATATTATTTATTTCGGATGTAGCAATTGATATGACGCTAAATGATAATATACGATAGAATGATGGATTTTTCTCCAAGTATATCATACCCGCATTGTTACGCTCATCAGAAACTAAAAAGTGCGAAAGCAGCCGTATGACCAGAAACGGCGAATTCCATTGCGCTGCAGCCGCAGCAACACCATACACAGCATCGGTCACTTTATTTCTCAATTCTCGAGCGCGCAGTAGCGTACCGAAGCCGAAGGGCCCTAGGGTTCCATCAATTCGACCCCCGTTGCTCTACAGCACTGTTTCTTTTTCTCTCTCTCTCTCTCTCTCTCTCTCCCTCTCTCAGTTGCACGCGACCCGGCGCGTCATCACTTCCTGTATGCCCGCCGCCCGGTGTGCACACACGCATAGAATTTGATTTGCACGCTGGGGGGATGCGCGGGCGCGCGACTGCGGTCGATTCATTATAGTGTGCGCTCGCCGCTGGCGCTATACCGCACTTCTCGCGATTTCGTTGCAAGTACATCTCGCGTTCATACATATATACTTATGGTTGGCGAAAAATCGGATGTATCCGGTTACGCGGTCGCCTGGGAAGAGAACAATAATCATTCATTCATTCGTGGCCACGGTCTCGCGGACGCTGCGCTCTTGTGTGATGCGGAGGTGCTCGAATTTCGTGTTGTGTGCTATCGAGTTCGCGCGGCTGCTTGATTTACTCGATTGGAGCATCTTAAGTGAACATCCTTCGTCTCGGGCTACACGCGCCGATGATGGCCGTTTAGTGCTTTTCCTGCTCTCTAATGATGCTTAATTTCTTTTCTCCATTCTCTAACTGATGATGGAGGCTTGCTGGCTGGAAGTTATCGAAGTTGGAACTAACTGGAATCAAGCACAAAATGGTATTGTTTAACAGTCTCGCATAATAATAACCATGCAGTGATATTTTATTTATTTTAATTTTATATCGTTAAGAAAACTGTTATTTAAAAACCTCTGGCTGAAATTCTTTTAATAGATGATCTGATAAAAGTCTGTAAATCTTCCTACGATTAAAGCAACAATAGTACATATTTTATCGTAAATCGTGTATGAATACTTAAAACGATTTTTTTCATTAATTTACAATAAAATAAACAACAAACATTGTTCCCCTTAAAATTATTAATTTGCAATCTCGTATTATATAACAACAACAACAATAATAATAATAATAATAATAATAATAATAAAGATGTTAATTTATAAAGTTAAAAACTATAACAGTATATGGAAATCATTAACATTTAAAGTTATATGAAAATCATTTAACTTTATAATAAAAAAAACCATATTTACGCTCACCGGTCCCATCGTAAACCTAATAAACCCTTAGTAATCCTCTGTAACGACGCAGCTAATTAAATCCCACAGCTAATGGCCTTCTGACAAATTCATTCCCACGTACTTGAAAAAAGATATATATATATAACAACGCACGCCGATGAATGAACGAAGTGCTGAATGAAAGAGCACACGCTAAGCCGTCTCTCTCAGTCTTCCGAACGTCTCTCGTCGATACAGCCCTGGGAAGCGGATAGGGCCCTCGCCCTCTTAAATAGCATAACGCAACGGTGCGTACTTACGCGTGGCCACGCAAACGACGACGACGGCAGGAGGGGGAGGCGGGGGGGGGGGGAGTAACGAGAGCGGGACCGAGGAAAACGGAGTCCGCGGCAGGAGGGGGGCGGGCAAAAGCGACTTCATCGGGCCGAGCGCACGAGAGAGATCAGCCGTCAAAGAGGTTAGCCGCTCAGTATTAGCGCGACTCCTCGACGCGGCTGCTCGCGCGTGTGTCACTCCTCTCGGCCGTCAGCCGTGCACGCGCACCCGCCGAAAAGAGAGAGTGGTGTATATATATATATAGTCGCGTTATCTACAGCCTGGAATCCCAAGACTCGTCTGCTCCGAAATAACACACCGCAAGCTGGCGGACTGCGAATGACAGTTCGGTAGGCGCTCAGTGCACGTGCTGCGCTGCCGAAGGCTACGGTCCCGTTCACCACTGGGGGAGCGAGAGCGCGAAAAAATACAAAAGAGCGATACGAGCGAAATCGAGGTCGAGAGCACGCGCGCGCCAGCCAGCAGCAACAGCAGCATTATACACACAGCCGCGCTCGGCGTTGTGTTTGGGCGGAGCCCGCGGCAGCGGCGGAGTTGTAAAAGTTGCTCGAGGCGAGCATCGTGGTTTACCTACGTACACAGACGTATAAACACAGCTCGCATTATATATAGCACATCATCGAAATCCCAGAGCCGTATCGCGCTCGGATTTCGCCCGGAAGGAAGACGATTAAATGGGCGTACCAAGAAGAAAGAGGAGAAAAAAGGCGCGAGCCGACGCGCCGCCGGCGAAACATGAGTCGCACGGTAAGGAAATCGCGTGCAGCGACCCGCGGCAATTCATATTTTTGCGCGAACCTGGATTCGTGCTCGCGCGCACGCCCGCTCACGCGAAACTTCCCTTTCTCTCTCTCTCTCTCTCTCTCTCTCTCTCTCTCTCTCTCTCTTTCTTTCTCCTCTCTGCTGTACGCTGCAAGCGGTAGTAGTGTGTATAATATCGTGAGAACGCCGGAGACGGCAATGCGCGATGCTCCGAGGGGCATTGCATTCGCGTGTTACGAGTGCGCCGATTACGCAGCCACAGGATGCGTGATTTATCATTCGTTATTGATCCAGTTAATGTACCGCCTGCTCTTGTATGCGACGCTATGTGTACTCGTAAAGGCTTGTTTATTATTTGCGACGCGCCGGGAATGATGGACTGCGGCCTTTTTTTAATTGCGCACAGCAGAGAGAAGAGAGCCGGGTTATCAGACTTTTTTCAATTATCAAGAAACGTTCATTGATTCCTCGCCTCATTTGCCAGCTTGATGATGCGCTGCATTCATGCGGCGCTCTTGACGTTTTATACTGAATGCGATCGTTTATACGGGAATTTCTTCGTGCGTGTTTCGGATGACTACGTACCGAAAACTTTCATGAAAATGACCTTGTACAAAAATTCAAACGACATTCATTGATAAAAATAGCACTTTTACTTAATGATGGGAATGCACAAGTGCGTTAATGGAATTGTGACAAAGTTTATTTATAACTACAATAACCCAAATTAATAATTTGAGTAACTATTGACAATTGTTGAAAATAATTTCATCAATATATTAATTATGAAACGTAGATTATTAATATACGTAGCATCCATAGTCGAGTATACCTACATAATATAGTCATTTAAACCTCGTATATTAAATACACGTTTAAAGCCTCTCCCTTCACTTCAGTCTATTTCATCCTTATCATATCAAGCGATCCTTTTAATCTTATTCAAACAATTCTATTTTTCCAACAATACGAAACATTGATAAAAAGACCAACTTAAAAATTCTTTTAAAATATGAACGCAGTTCAACACTCTATAATAACAAATAAATAATCGATAGTTTATAACTCAAAAACGGAACAAAGTGGCGATTTTCGAGTATAAAAATAAGCGCGTTTCGATACGGTAATTATGTTCACGTACGAGCATTCTGAGAACGTGATGAGCATGAATATCCTCCTCGCTGAGTAGGCCCCGTTATAGTCGTCCAGTGCCGTATCGCTTCACGGGTTTTCCTTCTTCGCCGCTGTGTGTTTAGAAAGCGTTTTCTTTTTGTTGTCTACTTCGGTTTCAGACGCGGCCGCCGCTATATTTAGCGCTACTGTATCATCCTTTCAAGTTAAAAGCCTTTTCTTACTTTAAAAAATCTTTTTTCTTTAAATAGAAAAGTTATTATTAATTATCGCATGGATTATTTTACATTGGTAAATATCAATATTTGACGCTCAGAACACGCTTCTGGTCAAGTAGCACGAAGTTTTTGTATCAGTATTTTTTTCTTTGTAAGACAGCTTTTTTGCATTTAGAAAGTCGTGTGGTTAAAGAAGCGGATGTATTTTTATCATTATCTTTTATCGGTTATTAAAATAAACAATGAAAGTATCTTTTTCCGTGGCATGCAACAAGTTGAAACCCTGCCTTATCTTGCGAGTAACGTCATCGTCTAGAATATCTCCTGTCTCCGTCGGGGACACTTGTCATTCGGCATTCGCTAAACAAACATGTGCTTTGCGTACAGTCATTTAAAATTTGTCGCAGATTTTATAAAAGTAAAAATAATCAAACAGAACTTTAATATTTATTGATAAGTGATATACATCGAGTTGCTATGAATCATCAAAAATCCGAAAATAAAAGATAACTAAAGAAAAATATTTTTTCAGCATGGAAGCACCGAGTCGTGTGACAAGGACACAAGTTGCGGCGTTCACACGTGGGCCATAAGTTTCGAAAAGCTTTTAGAAGATCCTAAAGGCTTACAAACATTTGCAGTGAGTATCGATTTTAGCCTTCACTTCTAACCTACTATTAAAAATGTGTCAATTGCCCGATGACTAATCCGCGGCAGGAAGGCATAGTTTTTATACTACATGCATTTCATATTGTAATATTTTCATTAAAGCTTAACATAATACTACATCACATTTTATACGAACTGATATAATTTAGATTTGAAATATTATTTTGATTGTTATTTATGTAATCATTTATTCATTAACAATAATAATTACAACTGATTAACTTATAACTTAATTTGAATTTTCAGAAATACCTAAAGAAGGAAATTAGTCATGAAAACATTTACTTCTGGGCAGCATGTGAACGTTATGCCGACACAGAAGATTTAGCCGCACGGAAGCGGCTGGCTGCGCAAATTTATCAACGACATTTGTCTAATAATGCTTCAGAACCAGTTAACGTCGACAGCCATGCATCGGGTCAAATTACGCCAGAATTGTTGAATGCTGCACCTCCAGATATTTTTGCTCAGGTAAAAATAAGTTCTAAATACGTATTGAAAAAACTGTACTTATAATTAAAAGTTTTTGTTCTCTACTTATTTATCCTTAAATAATAGAATAAATAAATTTATAACTATGTTTAAAGGGATGTCGAAGCCTAATCTTTAAGCCTTTTTAATAATTTTTTTCATCATTTGTTTTTAAGTTATTGTAAAGATGAAGTAATAGAAATAATTTCGAAAAACATAGAAAGCAATTCAAATGCCGAAAATTAAGTACAGAACACTTGATAATCCGATTTCACAGTTTTAAAAATAGTTATATCCCCCATTTTAGGCACAGAAGCAGGTTTTCAATTTGATGAAGTTCGATAGCTATCCACGCTTCCTTCGATCAGATATATATCAAAAATGCTTAGAAACAGGATGCGAAGACACATCGCCTGAAGACGGAGATCTTTTTTTAACAAATTCCCCAAACGTAAAACTCAAAAAAAGTCATTCTGATGCTGAAGATCGATGCCGAAAATCTATTCTTCCATGGCATAGGAAAAATAGGTAAAGTTTGAAATACAATCAATATGCAAATTAATATATAAAATGAAATATTTCATAGATATTAATTTCTTAATAAAATCAATCGTTTAATCAATTTGATATACATTTTATTATATAATTAATTTACCTATATGTTTTTTACGTATTGTAGATCAAAGTCTAAAGATCGTGGTGAATCGGAATACAACAAAACTCCAAGTAGAGGAGAAAAAATTTACAAGAGTTTCTCAACTATACAACGTGACAATGACGGAAATATTGATGAAGATAGTGTTTCCATATCAAGCAGTCGTTCATCTCTTGCATCGTGGGATCTGGCATTACGACAGTCTTTCACAAAACATGTAAGATGTCGTTTTACTTTTGGTAGACTTTAGTTTATGTTCAGTTTTGACTAATAAGTTTTGTGTGAAAAGTTTTTGTATATGCAGTGACATGCTAGAATTCTAAACTTGAACAATTTGTGTTTTAACTGCTTGTTTTTTTATTTTTTTTCTTTGCTTGCGATTGGTTATCTTTACTGCACTGCACCGTTTTTATTAGATAAGTTCTTTTTGTCGAATTTGAGCTTCAATCACCAAACACGCACTTTCCAAATGGCGGCACTTCGCATTTAAGAGTAGACTATGGTAAAAAGAGAGTTGTATTTTCATTGTTAGTAAAATACCCGTATATTCTTTCACATAACTATATTTAATACAATTGAATCTTCTTTTTAAGTGTACGTTAATGAAATTTTATTTTCGTTTATATATAATGATGCATATTTAAATAGAAGTTCTCAAAACAATTTATGAAATAGTTTATGAAGTGTTCAATTTATGAAGTGTTCAAATTCAATAATGTAAGATGCTTTCAAATAGTATTAGAATATAAAATTAAAAAAATATTAGAAATATTCGGAAAAACAGTACAATGGATTCGCGTAAAATTTTTCATGAACTAATAACAAGATTGAAACAAATTGAAATCAAAGTTGAAAAATTGATTACTACTTTTAAATGCACCATAGTCTGCTCTTAGTATAAGCAAACAAAAATGAAAAGCTCGAAATCGATAATTTTAACTTGTAGTCGGCCTCGTCCTGCGAAGGACAGTCGAACGAGATGCGAGAGAATCACGTGTCGAAATGTGCTGGCCTTTGTCGAGTTATTCTGCCGGACGGCTCGACGACGGTTATACCAACCAATCATTCGGAAAGCGTCCGAGACGTCGTTACGCGCCTCCTCGACAAACGCGCTCTGCGATATTCGAACTACGACGTCCTTATGCTTGCTACAGACGAGGTTTGTTTTAGTTTTAACCTAACTTTATTTTTCTTTCTATTGAAGGAATATGGGGCTTTTATATAATCTCAACAGTTTTCGTTTCAGATAAGGGTAATAATAGTTAATCCAATGCATGACACATAAACATTTTTTAATGGTGCATAGGATACTGTTTGACTGAGGTGATTTGTTGTTTTGTAGAAACCTTAACTATTCTAAGTTAAAGTATTTAAATAATTAAATATTACAATAAGTCATTTTATAAACGTGGTTTTCATTTTACAATACCTTAATCGAATTAATTGTAGAGTTTTCGTAGTATGTAGAACGAATTTACTATAATGTAGAATCCTTTATCTTCAATTCGATAAGAATAATACTTTGTAGATGTTTTCTTAGATAAACATTTTTGCATGATAACTATAGTGACTATTGCAAAACATTCCTGTTAATTTTGTTTTGTATGAAGTATTAAATTTTTAAAAGAAGTTAGTTTATGTTAAAAATTATTTTCTTTTTATTTTCAGATTATAAATCTCAAATACCCAAGTTCAGTATTAGCCAGTCAAGAAGTGGAAGTTGTGCCAACAAAAGTAATTAAGGTCGATTTACCTTCTCGTCGTGTGATAAGTGTTGTTGCTCATAAAGGAAGAACATTGAAAGAAGTACTGAAACCACTTTTAAACAAATATGGTTTTAAGCTTGATCTCGTTACAATCTGGGCTGATGGACACCCCGTTTCTGTTGATATCCCTGCAGCTAGTGCACCGCCAAGACTTGCTCTCACATCAAATAATAAAGGTACCATATATTTTAATAAGTTTATAAAGATAAATGTTGTAAATACATAAACAACTTTGAAATATATTTGTTATTTTAGAAATCATAGATGATGCTCCTTTATTTAAAACACCAGAAGTTCCAAAGGGCCAACCTACTCTTGACGAAATAACAAATAAAGTTTTTGAAGAGCTACGTGTTGGAAAAAGTAATGCTAAATACGAAGGTGATGAAGAATCTTGCAAGGTAAACAATTGATACATGAAAATTATAAATTATAACTCTGCATATCAAGGATAATTTCTAATTAATGAAATTCTTTTTAGTCTGACGATCAAAAATCTGAAGGTTCTTCGATACTGTCAAGTAAATTCTTTTCAAGGGATTCAACTCTTCATATAAAAAAGAAGGTACGATATTAAAAAATAGTATGTTACGCACTAGGGAGGAAAAAACTGAAAAAAGACAGTCCACAGCCTGTGTAAATTGGTATCCGAGCTGAAGGCAAGGGTGGTAAACACGAGCTGTAGGCTGGCCAATTTCCCTTCCGTGTCACGTATGCTATTTTTCACGATACTCGTACTGAAAATATTATATTCGTGTTTCGGAGTCGAGAGTTGATATTTTTAGCCAGTATATAGTGAAAAAATTTCAATTAGCAAAAAAGAATAATTGCATTGTTATCATTTTTCAGTCTAAATTGAAAAGTAGTAATATGAGCGAAAAAAGTGGCTCCGATTGCGGAAACGATGAAAGTCATCGACCTCATCCACCTTTAATCGCTAAATGGCGAAATGGAGTAAAATTACAGCTTCCAAGTAGATTTGACGGAGATGGTAAAAGTACTGTTTGTTTTTATTCTTTAATTATATTAGTGTAAATCAAATATTTATTAATTTATTGTCATTATTCTTAGATTTGTATGAAGGTTTAAAACGAGCACAACGAACGAGATTAGAAGATCAAAGAGGAACCGAAATTAATTTTGAACTTCCAGACTTCTTAAAAGTAAGACCTTGAATCCTGATTTCAAATTACTCAGCTGTATTTTAAACAATTTTTTAATAGAACAATAAATATCTAGTCAAACTAAAAAAATAATTGCTTTTTAGAACAAAGAAAATGGAAAGTTAGTGGATGAGAAAAAGCGTCGAAAATCGCGTATTACTTCAGGAAATAGTGAATTTAGTAAATTTTATGATTCCGAAGACGAAAAGCAAATCCTGGGATCGTGCTCAGATAATTCGAGTAGCCTTGATAATACCTTAGTTGACGCTGATAAAACAATTGTCGAGAATGGAAATTATCAGCACGATGACACCAAAATTTGCAATCAAGATTCCTCTCAAATTTCACCTACCAAACTTTCCAAACCTCCGCCCCTTCCACCAAAACCAAAGAGTTTATCGAATTCTTTGCGAAATAATGTTTTGCCTTCTAGACCATTTCAACGTGTTAATTACGACAAAAAAACAATTTAACGAATTTATAGGACTGTGACACTTTTCTAAAGACTTTTAATGGTTTTAATGAAAAGAATCTATTAAAAGTGAGATTAAATAGAGAAATGTATTAAACTCGTATGACTAGAATGTTATTAAAAGCTTCTATTAATTATACAAGGCAATCAATGAAATCGAAAAAGTGCAGCTATATATAATATTGAGTGCCTTGAAGTAGTTTTTAACATGACATAGAAGAGAAGTTAAGAAATGAATAGTAAACGTTTTCATGACATAAAAAAGACTAAAAGAAATTGTTATATGTATTTATGTTTTTTATTCTATTTAAGATATTAAAAATGAATAGAAAACTCACTATTACGCGATGAGTATTATTAATTTTTATAATATTATAAAAGAAGAAATAAATTATATCAACTTTGTTTCATTTCTGTCTTTCATTAAGATACCTTAATAATCACCAATTCATAATATTAAAAAAATGGAGTTTGTCAGTTAATCTTCCTAATATTAAAAATGCACATTTTAAACGGCATTTTCAATTAAATGGTTGACATTTAAATTAGATCTAGTATAAAGTATGCAAAAATAGCTAATTTACTTCTAGTGAGTTGATCTTCTATTTCACTATAAATGTTTAACTCAAATTAATTTATAATATATCAAAAGATACATTTGTTATAGTGTATATTTAATTATAATTAAAATTTTTTTACATTTCAGTAACTATACATAAAAGTGATTATAATAACTTGAATTTTCTGTCAGATTCCAATAAGTGCAATGATACTAATAATTATTCATTTTGTTGAAATTTGTTATTCTATAAAATATTTTAATTAAATTTTATTTCAATATTATATTGTCATTCATTATAAAACTTAAAAACTGATTCACATGTAGAAAAAGTTACATTTAGTACAAGGAAATTAGAAGCTGAAAGTGCAGATGAGATATCTTTATATAAATGTTGCTTTAGTATTTTACTGAGTTAATCTTTATTTTTTTAATCCGAAAAACGCCTGTCCTTTAATCATTTTTTATTAGACAAACAAAACGATATCTTACAACGTAAACGTAAACAAGTAGAATGTCGTTGGTTAGCAGTGGCAATGTTTCTGAAATTTGAAATTATAAAATTTCAATTATTCGCAAAAGTCAAATGATGATTAGTATGTTAAAATACATACATTGGTTTCATTGAGCAAAACATCATAAACTGAATTTATGTATGAAACGTCGATTCATCCAAAAATATGGAATCAGTAACGAAACATTCAAATTAAAACAACTAATTCTTGATCGTGCATGGTGTTCTAGAAAAAGGCGGATAGGGCAAGAGAAAAGTACGCCTTGGCACATGAGCGCACTGCATACAGTCGGGCTAGGGAGGAAGCGTGCCGTCAGGAGCTTCGTGCGCGGAGCTCAGTCAACATTTCCATAATATTTAATATTGACTACTCAGCAAACAACAACAGATTGTTTTTCGATGAAATCAGCGAGGAGCGAAGGAACATCGTCAACCAATCATTCTACTGTGAATACACGAGCCAGAAGCACGCGCGAGAGGAGAGCTACCTTTTGGTACTCGACAATATCGTTATTTGGATGGGATTTTCACAATTTTTATTTGCAAACTGCCTTGGAGTTGAATTAAAAAGTATTCACATGACGTTAGTGCACAGTCGAACCCGTAATTTAGTAAAACATAACCTTTTTGACGAGTACAGATGACAGGAGCTCGTCGTCCCGCCAAAATTTTTTCTCGGGATCAACTGCCACTTCTATCAGAAAACATGTGAGTATTCAATTTATTTTGGTTAATGAACAGTATATCGAGAATTCTTAAATTATCTTAAACAGTATAATGTAATGTAGACATCAACCTATCAAGCATAAAAAAAATTCAACACTATAAGTATAATGAAAGGTGACCGTTAGGTGGTCTTTAAATGCCGCTCAGCCTTGTTTACGTTTTACATAAGATGTTCTGTAATTTAAAGGTCCACTGAAAACATAAGCTATTTAAATGCCTGCTCAATATTTTTACTTTGTTCTTTTTGCGTTTTAGACATATTTTAATAATATTGTTCGAAATCTTTAATTGTAAATGTTTTTTTAAATAATTTCTTTTTAAATTATTTATAACTATAGTTTTAAAAAATTTAATTAAAAAATAATTCTAATTTTTTTTTATTACTTTAATGATCATGTTATTTTCTTATATTTTTTAAACGATTGAATTCTAGATATCTTGCAATACTCCTGCACTCAGGCAACACGTTTTACATACTTGACGGTGGAATTGCATCGTAACGTGGTTTTAATGCGTATATTATAAGGCTACCTATAGGTATGTATTACTAATATGAACTTATTACCAATCCGAAAATATGTAGATTATATTATATAAAAAGTAATTAATTAGTTATTAAATGTTATAAGTTTAATTTTTCTAATAAATTGTTTCTATTGAATGTTAGTCCTTTTTAATTGTTTAACGTACAATGTATTTTAATAAATTAAGTTTGGAATACTTTTATAACAATGCCGTATATATTTGTATTACACTGTCTGTAAACCTTATTTACTAACAACATCATATAAATAAACAGTAAACCAACATATTTGTAGACTTTCTTAACGTTTCTAATTACTAATAAACAAAATTGCATGATACTGTGTATCAGATTTTGTCATGAAAAATGCATTCCAACAAAAAATATTTCGAATTCAAGTCAATAATTCATTAACTTAGCCAATCAATTTTGACAAATTTTAATGATACTTTTTACACCACTTCTGCGCGTTCATAGACTGTGAAACGTGAGCTTCTGGACCACCCAGGACCCAATACCCTCTTCTTCCTTTTAACACTTTTTGCTCCAAGTTGAACAAGCCGGGAGAAAGAGTGAGATAAATAGATCGAAGCGGCGGGTGGGGGAAAGTCGACGTTTAGTGTTACTCCCGTCTACATAGACTCTCTCGTTCGTTAATTATGCACGCTTCGCGAATATAATCCGTGAAGGAGTAACCGTTAGACAAATATATACGCTGCGCTTGCCGGATGTCGTCCCGTCTCGCGTTGCGTACGTCGCGTAATGTAAACCCTAGCTTGCAAAACATTGTTGGACACGAACGACACTGTCAGTGAGCTCGTGTGAATGTCAATATATATAAGTTTGAGAATGAGTTTTGAAAAATATTGCTACGTGAAACATGTAAATCTTACGTCATGTATAATCAAACATGTGTAAATGTAAATTCCAAACATTCATGTAAAATTATTTATATATGCTATAAGAAATGAATATAATATTTTTTATTTGCATATTTCTCGTGACACTCAATACTTGTTAATTCATCAACCACTGCAAATCAATGAAAATTCTCAATACTTAGTATAAATAAACAAAGTTATCGTTTCGAATGTATGTCCGAAGCGCAGCTCACTGAGCGACACTTACGTAATTCAATGCCATGTGCCTTGTCGTGGAACTTTGATAGCGATTGAAGCGTCATCGGTCACTCGGGCATGCTCGTATGCGTGGACGCGAGGGAGAGAAAGAAAGAGGACAGAAGCGCGAGCGAGAGAAAGAAAGAGCGGGAGAGTTGTCATCCGTTGCGCGCCAACCCCACCCTCGCGCTCGTGCTCCATTCATGTACTCTCAGTCTCGCGGTTAACGAATCTTTTGCCTTCTTTCTCTCCTCTTCGTCTGCTTACGTAGGCACGTCACACAATGTCAAATGTAAAATTATAAGCCTCGCTCTTGTAATTTCTACTATTAACTGTTCTATACACTTATTTTGAACATAATTCATCGTACTTTCGCTTTAAAGAAAATATTTACATTGAAATATTTGAAAAATGAAATATTATACTTATATTATTTTAAAAGTCTAATGTTAAGTGTGTTCAGTTGAGTGGTGTCATGAAAGTAACGTGCGTTAATTAAGGCTACAGTTTGTAACTTTTGCTCCACTGTATTTCAGTGTATGAGTTGAGCGAATAAAGACGAATTATCCTCGCAGTTAATTTTAATCATTACAAATTGCAATATGAAATGGAAAGTTAACATTATCAGTATCGTAGGTCAATTAAATTATTGTTAATATATATACACCAGTCATGAACTCATCATAGCAAAAATTTCAAACAATGATTCAAATAGATTAATTATTGTTTTAACCCATATGTTATTAGCAAATGAACGATTCACTTCATGCAGAAGACAATAAATTGTAACATTTTATCCTTGCAAACGGTCGTTACATTTGTCAAAACCTATCCTACTCCGCGCAATTTGCACATCACCTATATGTACATTATAGACAGCAATGTGGGAGCCCCTAACCCAGCATATAGCCGTGACCGATTTCGCGTACTCTCTCGCCTGCTCCTTCTTCGCTTCTCTCGCCCCTTTTCTCTGCGTCTCTTTCGCACACGACGGTTGGCACGCGGCATTTATCTCGAATATTGGCCCGGCAACGCGATCGCTCTCCCGCGGGGCTTCACGCGCTCAGCACATCATGCGTATATGCCCACCCGCCGGCGACAGCGGCGCGCGCGCTTTGACACTTGCTCTCGCTTTCGTTAGCAACTCCGCGCGCACAGTCGGCCTATCGCGCGGTTAGCCTCTCCTCGTTGCAGCCTGCCGATGGTCTGTCTTTAAATTTTATTGCGCGGAAGTCGTAATTCCTCTACTTTGTGCTATTTTATGCTTTATGAAGGAGAATTGTAACTGTCGTTTATGAAAATACTGTATTTTGATTGACGTTTTTATTTTTTTTTAAATAAGCAGCTGATGTTTATTGTGTAGGCTTCATTATTTTGTTTTATTAAGAAAACGTCCACTTAATATTTTAAAATATATATTGACTACAGTGAAATTAGTGACAATTAATCGTTGCATGACTTTATTTTGTTTGTATACTTCATGTGTTTAAGTCCCTCTTGACATTAACATACGAGAATGACTATTAATTTGAATTTTCCTTTCTTTTCAGGTAATACATCGAATAGTTAATGATACAAAGTTAATCAATTTGTACCCAGTCGCCGTTTTAATTATTTTAATTAATTTTTCGTTTACATCGTTGTCATTAGCGTAAAATAAATTTTAATCGAAAACAATAGTTAAACGAATATGAATATACAAGTGTAGCTTCAAGTGATCATTGAAACTATAGTACAGTAATAAGAAATTAGATTACATAGTGCGTACTAAATAAATCTGGCATCAATTTGCCACGGATAATTATCAAAGAGAAGAGGAAACACGTGAAATATCGAAGATGTCATCGCATCGAATGAACTTGAAGGATGGCAAACTTCCGTCTTTGTCGAAAATAACGGAAGTGAATACACCGGTGAAAGGGCAAATGGAGTCGATGCCGCTGTCCTCCCCCCTGACGCCCATCACCAGCATCGCGCGGGATCTCAGCCGTTCCAGCTTATCGTCCGACGATACTCCGATCAGAGCTAATCACATGATGGGTGAGTGTTTTTCTCTGCCTTTTTTCGGGGTATTATATATATGAACGATTGGAGATACTGTAGGAAATGTAGCCGTTTTGGTCTTGTTCAATGTGATAATAACGTCTGAGTTGGACCTAAAAGCGTTACGTAAGTTAGTCAGTAAGTGCAAGCGATCATAAATATTCAATTTATTAGATAAAACCGATTTTTATTATAAAAACTTTTACTATACAGAAATTAAAAGTTTATATATAACCTTAAAATTAATATTGGGTAGCTTATGGGTTATGAATTAAATTTTTATTATATGCTCTATTACTCTTATTTAGTCTAACCAAGAAAGTGTCGGGTCTCCGTATTACAGATTTGTCTCAAAATTTGAGAAATGTTTTGGATTTGGAAATACGAAGGAAGTTGCAATATTAAATCCTAACTCTAAAAAAATCTCATTTTCTGTACATTATTATTTTGCAAAGTACTTTATTTTGAGAAAAAAAAATTAGCAAAATCTCTGCTTTAAATTACAAAAATTACTTTTCTACTTGCTTTTTCTGAAAGCTATGCTAGCTTAAAATTGAGCAAATGAAAATACATTATTATAAAACTTCAAACTTCTCAACTTTAAACTTTTATAACTTTATATGAAATCAATTTTTTGTAACATTTTTAAAAAGCGAATAAAACTTATTTTCTATACTTTTATTTTCTCCTTTTTGGAAATACTGTTTTAAGAAAAGGCTTCTTTTTTTCAAGATTTTTTTTGATACAGTTAAGAATGTCTATAACTTGAATTTTTAAAAGTAAAAGCTTAACATTGCGAATTTCTTTACTTTCTTTCACCCAACGATATACCTTGAAGTTTCAGTTATCTAATAGCTCAATATTTATTTTCATAAAACTGGAATCGTTTCGAATTCTCCACTCAGAAGAAATTTATAAGTCTCTCCCATTCCATTTCGACACTACACCATGGTACTTAAACCATTAGGATAAACAATTAATACCACGATACAATACTTTGGGGTGACTCACAAAGTCGTTGGTTTCCCACCGTTTACATTTTTTCAATACGGGTTTCATCGATCTAACAACACGAATCACATCAGCGATGTTTAATGGAATTTAAAAATGTCGTTGGACTATATTCATTTTTCACGCAATCTCAGACATCAAACATCGTGAAAAAAATCTATGTATACAGAAAAAAAAACATTCAAACTTAGACGATGATGAACGGACAGTCCGATGCGAGTACGCGCACTTTTCGCGGGTAAAAATAAGCGTTATAGCGTATACATACTATATATACATCAGGAGTCCCTACGAGCGCGCGTACGCGCCGGAGCAGATGGTGCCGTTTACCTACCCCATACACGAGGGCACTGGCCATAAGGGTAGTTTTCGTATATATACACATGCGCACCCGTCGATCAGCCAGTAGTGCACTGCTAACGAACATGACGATATAGAAAAACGTTCGGGGTATAGTACGTGCGTGCTGTCGCTTTTCCGACTACGAGACTGCCGAATGCGATATTAATCGGTGTAACCGACATTTTTCGTCGATATCATCTTTTTACAATCAATCAGCGATTTGCGGTTGCTCTCTTAGCTCGTGAGTTCGCATGCCTAAACAAACACTTGAGACATCAGAAATTGGCGCTGCCACACGCAATACGGTCGATGTCTTATTTCATTCGCGTGCCGATATTGTACACCTGATAAAGGTGAAAAATGCTTTTGGTTATTATATCATATTTCTCGTATCAATAGTTTTACAAATAAGATACGTACTTCAGAAAAGGTTAACAAGCAGCGGCGAATAAAATCGTTATATATTCTTATGATGATAGATATCAACCATATTTAATTTAAATAATCGAAAGGGCTGTTTTATCTAAAAAGAAATTTTCATTACATTATCATATCTATAGGTAACGCAAAAATGGCTCTGTATCTAAGTACCAGTACACAGAGTTTGAAATTCCATTCTCCTATATGAAATGCATTCCTTATCATAACAATAGTCCTCTATGTGTATACAGCACGGCATCGATGGCAGTCAATGACGGCGACCCAAATCAACCTCTAAATTATTGCCTCTCCGTCGCCTGGCCCATTCGCCCAAAGGAAACTCTCAATAAGCCCCGATCCGACCTCGCTTGAAAGGCATCATCGCCACTGTATCAAAGAGCAAAAAAGGGCTAAAAATAACAGCCGGAAGAAAAGTGCGCGCTCGCTTGTATGTGCACCGAGATTCATATCGGAAGTGAGAGGCGAAAGGGCTTTCCCCGTCCTTGACGGGGACGGCCCGTTTCTTTCGGCCTTGCTCTCACCCCGTAAGAATAGTCAAGACAGTGAGAGAGGGAACTCACTGCTGTCTGGTCGGGGCGGTGAGTTGGACGAGCGAGCGCCCAGTGCCTCTCATTTTCCGTCTCGCGTTTCTGTATACGTGTGTGTGTATACTCGTGACCGAGCGAGCGCCGTGTCATTAATTTGGGCGTTTTTTGCCCCGGGCACCCGGCGGCACGCGTCCACCGCGCCGCTCGCTCTCTCAATTATATCGGCAAATTATCGCCTGGTAATTGAGCGATTTCTTATGCTGGCTATAAGTACGCACTTGTGCGCTTTGGGAGGGCGAATCAAATTTTAACAATTTGGCATACCAATTTAGTGTACATCGAAGATTTAACAATTAATAATATACTTATTTGTTTATAATATTTTAACATTTATATTTACAAGTTAAAATTGATAAAACGTCTATGATATACTTTTAACATATGCATTTTATTTTTAAACGCAATTTTATTGATTATTGCCATTTTTCACGACAAAAGGAAAATAGTGGGAAGTAATCAGTTGCATTAAAGACCTCAATTTATCTTGTAATGAGTTTTAGAGTATTCAAGAATTTCTTGTTTATGAAACGTGCCAGCCACTTCCATCAGAGCACGTACCAGAACAGTCACTATGAAAAAGTCTTTTTCCTGTTAAAAGTCATATTTTATACATTTCTTCAATCAGCTTATAACGGCTCATTTTTACGGTTGAAAAAAAATCTTATCTTTAAAATTCAAGTTAATAATTATAATTTTAAATTAACACTATTGTTTGATTATTTAACTATTTAAGCATATTTTTTTTAGCGCGTCCAAAACAAATATTTGAAACTGAGTCAATATTTATCCAGATAAAGAATCGTAACGATACCCGAAATTAATTAAGCAAGGGGTAAGAGAAAGAGGGAGAAGAGCGAAAGAGGGATAGCGCCAGGTAAAACAACAGCGCGCATACGCGTTCTGGCCGTAAAGAGGGAATGAGAACCTCTTGGGGTGCGAGAGAGTTGCTCGTGCCGCGCGTCCATCAGTAGTATACGTATATCGGGGCGACACAGTGCACCAGGTGCTCACCTGCCCCCTCGCGTTAGGTGGCTATGCCTGCCTGCCCGGCAAATTCTGCCTTCCTGGCGCCCCTGGCTTTTTTCCATCTCCCCTTCCCTCTCTTCCCTTCTCCCTCCAATTTCGCCGAATGCTCGAAACACCACAGACATACACATATGTGCTCTCACTTGCGTATTCGTACAGGTAAACGCGCGAGTCTGTGTACGAGTTCGCGCGTTTAGCTGTGGGCTTGTATGGGTGAAGTCTTCGGGGGGTTCGAGAGAGAGAGAGAGGGAGAGAGAGCGAAATACACGAGTCAAACGCGAGGGACAAGGACGGAGAGAAAGGGTGCTTCAGTGTATGAGAAAGAGAGAGAAAGAGAGAGGGGCCCTCGTGGGGCACTGACCTACCCTTGGTGTATATCTATACCTATACGCTGGCGCGTATACTACGGGGACCGTTATGGGGCGAATCAGCTGTTCGCACTTGCGAAAAAAAGCGAGTCACGCCCCCTTTTTGTGAGTGTCTCGATCTCTCTCTTTCATATGTGTAGTTGGATATAGGTATATCTATATATAGCGGCGAATTCAATTAGTCAAGGAGAGCCGAGAGGGAAGGTAAGAGCCGGAAGATTGATTTCGCCGCGGAGTGATTGACAACCGCACGCTCGTGCCCGGTCGGATATAAACATTGAAATAATCCTAATTGCGCCAGGGGGTAAGTGGGTAATTCAATGTCGCGTACGTATAATATCTCGGTATAGTGTTAATCGTTTAATTCATTATTTTTTATTCTTTCACAATATAAGTAGATGTACAAAAATAAAAACACTATAATTTTAAATTCTTCATTTTTTCCATTATATCTTCCTACGCATTATGCTTTACTTCTGCTTTACTAATTTCAATATTATTTACTTATTGACCCATTATCTGCTTAATAATATGAATAACTTTTGTCTAAACATTCGAACTGTGAACGCTTCTTTTTTGTTTTTATAAAGAAAAAAATTGGTAGCATACTGCATTGATACTCGAATAGATAACCGTAATATGCTATCTGGTTTAGGTGATTTTTCGCTCTTAACAAAATATAGCAGAGGTGATTTGAATATGTTTTCATTATTTAATCCTCCAGAATGTTACATAAATATCTAAAACATAGTTGAATATAGAGTGATGCTGAAACTAATACACTTTTCAGAAAAGTTGTATGTCGTTAGAGGAAGGAATAAATTGAAAGAGCGTGTGAGAAAAGATAAAGCTTTCTTGGATCAACTTAGGTTCTAGCTACCAAATAAATCCATGAAGAACATTTCTTTTATTTTTATTTTGGAAGATTTTTTAGTGTTTTTAAAAATTTTTATTTTTGTAAAAAAGATTAGCCAGACAATGGAATGAAATTAACTCGTGAAAAAAAATTTGAATGGATTTGTATATTTATTAAAAAAGATCTCTTTTTGGTAGTCTAATGATCATACAGGAAGTTCTTGAATGACAGTTAATATAGAATGAATATGAATAGTAAATACGTTTAATAACAATTGATTTGAATAATAAATGCAACTTATTCATCATGCTTCCGTATCAAATTACTTAACTTTTAAAGTTATCGATTATCTAAGAAGAAACCGACATATAAAACATATTCTTGAATGTCAATTTAGTTTTAAAAATACTTCTGTTTATGAATCTCTATATCATCCAGATTACTGCTTACTACATAAATTTGTCACAATCGACCTCCTTGTATTTTATCATTAAAAACTTTATTTAAACTTTAAACATATTTATTAATCAACTGCAAGGAATTCTCGTTTAAAGAAAACGGGCGAGCGCAACCGCGCGTACCTGGGCAGAAGCTCGTCAGGGGGATTCGCGCCCGATGACTCGGAAGGGCCCGTTGTCCGGACTCTCCCTTCGCCGGGATCACGAACTCGTCGTCGTCGGCAGTTCTACCCTCTTTCTTATCTTTCTCTCCCTCTGCCTCTCTCTCTCTTTCTCTTGTTTCTTTTTCGCGCATATATACCTCGTCTTTTGAATTTCGCGTTTCTCCTTGCCGTCGCCCTCGACGCGCGCGTTCGCGCTCCCCTCATTTTTTTCCATCCCTCCGCGACCCTATTGTCGCAACCAACCCCCGAGCGCCCGGCAGCCCCGTCGAATTTAAAAAGACCGTCGTCGTCGTAGTCGTCGTCTTGGCATTTAAAGTTTAAAAACCCCTGTGCGTATACGCGCGTCGTCGCGACGCCTCGCGGCACACAGCCGGCACGCCGGTTAACCCACCGAACCACGTGCTTTTCATAGCCCCTTTTTGGCGGGCTTTCTGCCCTCCGAAAGATTGAGTCGCGCGCGCGGCCACCGTCGTCGCTGCGTTTCTTCTTCTTCTTCCTCCTCGGCGGGGCCCGAGAAATACCTTTCTGCGTTCAATGCGAATTACGCGTGCTGCTCTCCTTTCTCCCGTTGTGTATTGGCCGTTCGTTCTTCTTAGAGACGAGAGAAAGAGGGACATTGCAGAAAAGAGAGCGTTGCGATTTTTTCCCTCTTCTGTCGGGGGTTCTTCTTTTCGCGCGCATATACACACGAGGCCTCTATTCAGTTTGCCAGGGCTTTTGTCGACTTTGCGCGATGTACGTTTGAGAGATCGGAAGGGTTTTCAACATTTTTTTAGCCATGAGTCTATAGAAAGAATGTAGGTTTCATAGTCTTTGTACAGGGTGAGTAAATTTCTAGGGCGTACATAGGTTTTGTCAACTTTGCATTTTGTTTGTGAAATGCCTGCTGTCTCGTGTGTAACACGTTTATAGTGAAGAAAGATATCTTGTTCATAATTTTGACCATTTTTTTAATATATAGAAGTTACAAATGTACGTTTCATTGTAATTCAATCTCAATTCGTTTTTACGTAGAATTGATTCATAAAATTTTCGTTTATTTATTTCTAGGAGGGTTAGATCTGATAAATAGCATCATAACTATAAACCATCCATGAAGTTATCCTCTAGCATGTATTCATTTTAAGTGATAGTTATTTTTCTGTCAATTTTGCAATAACTTTTAAAATTGAATTGCTTAATAATTTAAACTAACTTTAGATCATATGTACTGTTACAAAAAATTATTAGCTTCAATTTCTAAAATTATTTACAAATTCGAAAAATAAAAACTAAATAAAAAATTACATATCACTTTTCACAATGTACGCTTTATAAATAAAACCACAAAAAAGGTTAATTGAAGCACTCATTAAGCAGCGCAGGATAGATTATATTCTTGAAGGTATTTATACGCATTTACACATGTCGCATTTATAAGCGGCACGAGCCGCATTATAGGTACGCCGCGGTGCCCTACTCCAATATAGGTGCGTGAGCGCAACGTACTTTAAGCGCAGCGGACGAGAACGAGGTCGACATGTGGTGACTCTATGTTGACCGGCGCCTCGATAGGACTTGAAATTTTGACTAATTTTATAAAATAGACCTCGAGAGATTTTATCACCCCCGGAAGGAAAATTCAGGCAGCTGAATGGTAACGTATTTGACTTTTCACCTGCACTCGAGTCATTCCTGCATCGCCGAATGCAATTTATCAGTACTGATCATGTGATGCAATTAAGCACTATTGGATTTTATTAAAAATTAACCAAAATAAATCTTTATACTTCTTATCGTCATCATTTTTTAAAGTAATAACTAAAATATTAATTTAATCTACTGAAATTTTGTAGAATGCGCTATTATACTAGATTGAAACAATTAAAAAGCCTTGCGTAAAATCTGAGCTATATATTTTGATTAAATGTGGTAACTCATACTGTATATCTAGAAAAGACCAAAAGATATACAAAGTACATTAAACGCTCTATCCGAAAAGTCTATATGAGACACCTGCGCTAACAGTGTCGTCGTCCTCGCGTGCATATCCACCCGCAGGAAACAAACGCACTCGAGCGCTCAGGAGAAAGTTCAGAAGGGCAAGAAAGAGGCTCTTGTTGTCATTCTTCTAGGCACAGCTCAACGGCCTCGATAACACTATCACGGTCATATACCGCCAGTGCACCAGCATGATGCCAGTATAAGAACTGTCGTCGCCGCGAGCGCGTGAAAAGCTGTCATGTGCTCTGTAATCACGAGTTTCCTATCTCATATACTTACCACGGGGAGACTGTAATTTCCTATACGTACGCGCGCGCGCGCGTACGAGTCCAACGGAAAACAGAGCGCACGCGCCTGCAAGCTGAAAGCGCGGTAGTGGTGGTGGTAGCAGCTACCCTATACGGGCGTGTTACTCACCTGTTGCGCGCTCGCGGCCGCCCCGCTTTTCCTTAATTTATGTCGAATTAGGTGTCGGTGGTGGTGATGGCGCGTGCCACGCGACCATGTGTAGGGGTACGCGCCAAGACGTCTTGGCGTATGGTTATTTGCATTTCCGCGTGAGGGGCGGAGTGTGTGTGTGTGTGTGTGTGTGTTGAGTGCAGGGTTGTAGGGCCATGTGTGATTAATTGAATGCGCGCAAGGGTGGTTCACGTGCCGATGGAAAAGATATCGGAAAATTGGGTGAGCGACCGTAAACACTCGCGGCTCTTTAGAATTCTCACTTTAAAGTACTACTAATATCTTCCGTCCAGAAGGCTCCGTTGTACTCGCAATAAAATTAGCATATCTCTGGATATTATAATCTTTTTCATATGCACAGTGATACTTGAAATATTTGGTCTTTGTATATTTCCTGGTTTCGAGTTTTGCTACTGGTTATTATCAGTTATTCATACAACGGTAAATATAATTCTATAAAAGCAGTATAGACACTATAAAGGGCCTCATCTATCATTATTTTATCGCAGCAACGTGCTTATCCACAGATCGATACGAACGGATAATTAAATAGCTCTATTTGTCTTTCAGAGCATTAGTAGACTACGACGCATGAGCACACGAACGAAAGTCAACATCTGCACGCGACCGGTATACTATAACCTCCCCCTCGTCGTGCCTTACGCGCGCGCACACACACACACACACACACACATAGGCACGCAGAGAATCGGCGTAGCAGCTATACCTCCGATGAAATTCGTACTTGGTTAGTCCCATTCGAAATCAGAGCCCGGGCGTGCGTCAACCGGCGTGGATTCAAATGCTTATCGATCCGAGTGGAGCAAGCGACGACTGGCGCGCCGGGTCGAGGAGAGAACGGGTCGCGAAGAGGGCGCCGAAAAAAAGAGGGCAGCCAGCCAGGCAAGGTGGTGCATGCGCGAACGGGGATCGACAAACAGGAGAAAAAGAGTAGAAAAAGCGGCCTTTCGTGCTCCTTCTTCGTCGTCGTCGTCTCCTTGGGCTGCTTCTTATTCTGCCTGCTTGGGGCCGCGAATCTGTTCCTTCGGCACCGGGACGTCTTTGGATTTGCATATCCCGTAGGGCCGGTATTGCAGCCCGCGCCGGTCTGTGTACATGTATTACACATATTCATCGCGAACTTTGCCAACCTCTTGGCCCCCGGTGTTATAACGGTCGTGTGTGCGCGCGCGCGCCCGACGAATTGCTAATCGACTATATATGCCTTAGTTTTCTCCTTCTCCAGACGTCGCCGTCGTCGTTGCCGCCGCCCTCGTCGTCTACGTAGTATATAAGTTTTACTCGTCTTATTGCAGTAGCCCGGTGTGTCTAGGAGATTTATTATTCAAGGGGTTGGCTCGTACGTGCAGGGACACGCGTGCCAAACGACGAGGAAACTTTGGCAAAGTCTAATGGAAGGACAATTTATGGTACAGTTATCGTTCTATTTCCATAGTTGAATTGCCGAAATTCATTGTAGGAGTCATTACGACTTCAATATTTAAATTTTCTATTGCTTTTACATTTTTAATACTTCATTGTGAAATAAAGCCAGTGGAAGATGAGCATCCAAAAAAAATTTTAAAAGAATTGGAAAAGCTGACGAAAAAGCAAGTACATATTGAAAATTTAATGAATAATGATTCCCAATTATCTAACTGAACTTTCTAAAATCTTTATCATGGTTCATTAACTTTTAAGTATATTAGACTACTCATTCATATCAGCTAATCTTCATAAATATATTTGAAATAAGTTGATTTACTTTACAATATTTTCTATTGGAGGTGTTTATAACTTAATCATAGATCTTTAGCAATTTGGAACGCGCCGGAATGGCATATACCCCCCTACACTCTAGAAAAATTTCCCTTTTATCTTTTTTAATTGTGGGCATCCAACAAAAGACCAGTCACAAGTATATACAAAGTTATAAGCCACATCATCCCCCGCGACGCTCCACCCAACGCATCATCGTCCACAACACAGAAGCTGCACGTGCGCATAAATCGTCTATGCACTGCCATAAAAAAGCTCTCTCCCCTCCTTCCTCCTCTATATCTCTCTTTATCACGAGCCCTTTGTCTGCTCTCCGAGCATAGCCATCAGGGCGAAAAAGTGCGCCCGCTACATTTATTAGTGCACTCGGCGCATAGGCAAAGATTAGTCCCATCTGTCCCGGCCAAAGCCCATTAGCGCGCACTCGATTCCGATACCCGTAGGCTACTCCCCTTCTTCTCCCGTGCGCACACGTACATGTAACACAAGGGAGAGAGAATACCGTCACCGTGCAAAGGCTCGTGTGCACGCTATCAGAGAATGAGCATGTGCAGACTCCCACATGCGCAGAGAGAGAAAGAGAGAGAGAGAGAGAGACCGGCCAACGGCCGTTTTCGTATGTGCGCGCGCACAAGGGTGCGCAAGAATATACGCATGTACGAGGGGTCAGAGACGCGCGCTAGGCAGCGGCACGCGCGAGGGCGAGGGCGCCGCCCCGAGAAAACGGCGCGAAGGGAAATGGAGACGACCCCCCTTGGCCCGCGACTCTATGCTATATACATGTATATATACAAGCGTACACGCGCGTGCTCCCTCGTTTATATCTCTCTCGCTCTCGTAGCGCGTGTCAAGCTATTTTCTCGCTCCGTATGTATAGCTATATATAGTACGACTGGGAGAGATACCGCGGGCTAGTTGCGCGCTGCTGATTGAAAAAGTGACACGATCGAACGAGGGTAGTTTTTCTCTTGGCTAGGAGCGATAAATCTCGGACTAGAAGCAAAGTGAAAAGCATAAAAGAAGAGTGAAAAAAATTGTATATTTATCAATATTTAAGAATTCTTTACGTGGAAAAGTCGTATATTTTATCTGGAGACGGTAAATAGTGAAAAAATACGTTTAATAAAGGAGCAGTGTTGATTCAGCAGTGGAGGTCAAAACATGGTGGACTTGATTTCGTAAAGGAAAATTTATGCCGTCATTTTGCCGCTGTAAAACTTGGTTTACGATCAAATGATACGCGTGAAACTTACGCATCAGCAGAACCGTATATATCCAGTTCCTTACAATTTTTTTTTGCTTACGGTGTGCATTTCACTTCGTGAACATGCATCTTATATAAAATTTTCAAAAGTGTAACGACCTCCGCCGGCTTTACTTCATCATTCGCCGACGATGACTTCGCGTCGGTCGAATTACGCTGGGGAGAACACCGCAAATATATGAGAATACACGGAAGTCCTACAATGCCGCATCGCACTCACGGTATTGAATTCTCCAGTCTTTCCGCAGACCTCAAAATATTGGGATTACCTCACCGGCTCTCCCTCTTCCACCGTGAACGGACCTTTTCACACTTCGCTTCGACAATAAGGCTTATAGGACACGCGTTTGGCTAACCTCGTAACCTCTCGTCAGAGATTTTCGCCTAGGTGCGACCCAATTGTTACATACACTGGGACATATCAGCTGCAGTTAGTTGTGAGCGTGCGAGGTTTCATTAAAAGGGGTTTCACGCTTGGTTGGCTTTATCCCTGAAATTAGCGTAAGCGGCGAATTTCTGCCTTGCGCACGGGCGTCGCGCCAACACCGTTCGATTCAGCGAGCGTTATTTACCTGCGTGTATTATGCACCTTCCGGCAATTACACTTCGAGTATTTTGGTACAGCCATATTCACCTTTTTGGAATGCGAACTGATTCTCAGGTATTATCAATAGGCTGGAAAGATTATCGTAAATATTTTGGTTGACTTTAATGTCAATGTTTTATTTTGTTGTTGTAAATTAATATTAATTGATATCAATCGATTTTAACGTTTAATTATTATTATTAGTAACATTAATTTGATAAAGTTTTATATTGATTTTGTTTACTATTTGTTATATTTGAAAGAAACAACAGAATATCAACGGTCAATTTCAGTACGGTACACAAGTTGACAATGTATTAACAGGCAGTAAGTACTCGACCTTTTAAAATAATGTTACCTCAAAGACGGTTGCATCGAAGGGCAACTATAGGTAGATTTCCGTTTGTGCGTGACCGCACGCTAGACCCTTTCGGCACTCTTTTTTCCGTGTTAGAGTCGTACATCATTTTTAGGCTACAGTCACGACAGCATCATCGTTTCATCTTTTGAGAAATAGGACTATTAGGAAAGAAATTTTGACAAATGACAAACCATCTGGTATACCGTCTACCGTACAGATTTTTTGAAATCTCAAACGGAAAATTCTTTTCATTTCGTTTATTAATAATTGGCAATCTCTAATTGAAAAATATTGAGATAACTTATTAAATAAAAAGAATGGGTTTCTTCGACTTACAAACCCTTTTCGCTAAATAGATCAGACTTGAGCAAGACACTGTTACCAGCCTTTCCTTAAGAAAATTTCAGTTAAATAGAATCTCCCGCAAGTACGTTTGTTTACGCGGGCAAAACGGCCTTATAACGCGTTGATGTACGAACTTTAGGGTCAGTAGTGCTATTATCCATAATTATATGAGAAGTCGTCGGTGGAAATTAAGAAACATATATTCATTTCTCGCCGGCCAGCGTCGGTCACGGTGGGGTAGGTTTCACCTGTTAAAATGCACCCGCAAGTATAGTAGCGCGCTCGCTCTATAAGCAACACATGGCGCTCACTTTTTCAGCGTTTCCTATACACTCGTACTATGCGCTCGCGCGCGCGGGTCGTTACACTCCCCGTCATTACCTGTGCGCGCACCTTACTTTTTGTTTCACGCGCGACACTCGTCTACGCGCTGACGCGGAGGGGGCGCGGAAACGTTTCTTTTTCCAAGTGTTTGCGCGCACGTATGAGCGTATGTATATATATAGCTTGTAAACGGCGATGGTTGTTCCTCGTATACCTCGTCTTTACTTTTGATAATTTACAGGTACCTGGCCAATTTGGAGATTATCAGATTGTTATTTCCTTGTATATTATCATATTCGACTGTTGCGTGGGCTAAATATAACTTTTTTTTGTAATTGGGGCGTGACTTTAATAAAATTGCGTAACGTTCTTCTTAATGAAATGAAATTCGGCCATGCGATCATTGCGTTAAGTAATCACATAATTTTTGGGTCAAGTGCAATGAATTCGCTTGTTTAATAATACAGTGCGTTAAAATGCACTGTATGCTAAAATTTGGGTCAAACACATGCGTTGATTATTCTTCACAATGCGTAACGAGTACAGGATATGTATATATGTTCTACGGTTTTTAAGGTAGTAATTCCATCGAGTAATATTTGAATTATATGAAGTAAATTTGAGAATTCTACTTGTGTGTTCAATAACAAATGATATTTTGACTCCAATTTGGAAATTGGAGTAAAATTAAATTAAAGTATAGACTTTGCTTAGTCCAAATGCATTTGAGTTCGCACTCAAAATGGATTTGTTGTCATTTAAAAAAAATCAATTAATTTTATTAATACAATTACACATCTCCCGATGTTTGACTATTCTTTCTAGTATGTTTTTTTTTCAGAATAGAATTATTTCAATTTGTTCAGTTATTTACTGTTTTTCAAACAATTCTGAAATAATAAAAACAAAAGAAGGATTATTATACTTATTACAATATCTTTATAGTTATCTTCGATAATAACAATGACGAAAAATCTATTCATATAACATAATCACACAAGACCAACAGTCAGAATCTTTCGACCATATCAAAAAGCACCCTTCTCGTCGTTTGCAAATCGTGGCTCATTTGGCCGCGAAACATGCGCACTTGAATCGCACTACGTAAAAACAGTGTATAAGCAAGCGCGCGCGCGAGCAGCGATTAAGTTGATTGACTCTCGTTTAATCGACACACAAAACGCGAGCGCGCGCGCCGTCTGCGCACACACACACATATATAGTATATGCTTGCAGGTATTCGTCACCCCGGGACAATCGTCGTCGGGCGTGCGCGTAGAGCGTAATGGAAAAGGGGGGAAAACTCTCTTCGGGCTGCTCCCGAGGGAGTGAGAGAGACGGAAAGTGCGACGGCGCGCGCCACAACTGCTGCGTGCGCCGCTATGCAATACACAGTGCGGTGCCAAGGGTCGAGGGGTAAAGGAGAGCGAGAGGGAGGGGGAAAAGAGAGTGAGACAGAGCGACGAAGGTCGGGGGGCCTACAGTGCATTTTGTAACGGTGGCACGTGCCCGTTAGACCGCTCGCCCCGATACTTTGCCTCTCTAACGGGGCGAAGAGATCCCTTATATATATACAGCTATACGCCTTAGAGTGAGAGTGAGAGTGAGAGAGAGACGGAAAGAGCACTCGGACCGTGGGCCGGGCTACTTGGATAACCAGAGCGCTGTGTGTGGAAAACAGAGGTGGCATTCGCGATAATTACCGTTAATTAGCACACTCTAATTTTCAAGAAGTTTTGTTATTTTTAAAGAATACTATATGTTAACAATACCAGAAGATATAGATGACCTTAAATTATTATAATTAACTTAAGTTTCTTATAGAAAAATGATCAACAATAACAATATTTGATGGTATGCTAATAAAAGTTTTTATAAGTTTTAATTATTTTTGTATAATGACACAAATATTTGATATTTGGTAAATCCGTAAAATTAACGAAAAAACGATTCTATTTTTTATTTGGCCTTATTATAATGTTATTCATCAGTATTTATTATAAAAAGGGTTAGGGCGTCAGATCATAAATTTGTTAAAATCTTATTAAATATGTTTTTTTATTAGAAGTTTGATGGAAGTCGTAATTTATATCCCAACATACCAAATTAAAGTCTTAAACAATAAGAAAAAAAATTAGGTAGTTTTATTTTTCCTTTTTGAAATGATATTTAAGACTTTCCAAGATTAAATGGCCATCTTTTCCAGAACAGGTTTTTTTAAAGATTTATTTTTCATATAATGCTCAACATTTTCAGAACTTCGCAGTTTTGTTTAACTGTAGGGTCAAATGTTGCGATTTTTTAAACATTTCTGTATTCATTGACATAATGAAAAAATAAACATAAAATCGTTTTCATTCTATTGAAAAAATTTTGAAAGCTTTATTATTTGAAGTATCACTTAATAATTAACAATATGCACATGTTACTTCAGACATATAGGTGCAATACATAACTGAAAGTAGTGAGTAAAAAAGTATAAAAATAATTCGAAAATAGTGAAACGGTTTTTAACCGCTTAATCAGGTAGCATCTAATTAAAAACTTACTGTTACAGTTTATTGAAAAAAATCCAGAATCACGTACAATAAGTATGCTAATTTCAGTTATGTAAAGCTATATCGCTGTCCCTCAGTGCGCGGTACTTTAAAACAGCGGCGAAACGAATATCTCTTGTATACGTGCGAGTGAACAAACCAGGGGCAAAGTGAAAAAAGAAGGCGAGTGCATGCCGTGCCCCCGAGACGCTGTGTATGCTCTCCCTCTTATTGCGCGGGGCATCGTCGTCTCGGGGAATCGGAGATGTTTCATGGCGGCCGACGGCGGGGCCCCGGCTCTCCTCCTTGCATTTGCATTTTTCTTACAGCTGGGGTAACATTGTGCCAAATTTTGATTCCACGGACTTTTGTGTCGGCCGCTCGAGAGACAAGACGAGGAGAGAGAGAGACGGGCCCTGCTCTCCTTTTCTGTCTCTCTTGTATGTGCAACGACTTTTAAATGGCACCAACCCGACGACCGAGTTCGCGACATGCGCGTATCCTATATATGCGCGCGCGCGCTGACCCACGGGGGGATTTAAATCCAGTCTTGCTTTCTCCTTCTGAGGAGGGTTTGTTTAATCAATTATCTTTTATGCGCCAGTTTCGGTTACTTCCAAGAACTTGCTTATTTTACAATGAGGTATTGCCGGAATGCATCTTATTTGCAAGTGGAGTAACGGTAACTTTTACTTCAATGAAAACTGGTAATTTTATAATACGACCGAAATATTTCGGGCAATCATAAACCGGGAATCAGTTTGACATTTTCTTATGCCAAATAAATAAATTAATTTTAAATGTTTTCACCTGCTGACCGTTAAAATAAAACTAGTTTATAATTATTATAAGATGATAATGCGTACCACATGTTTATAATTCGACAATTGTTTTAACTTTCAACATTGTCACTTCCACAAACAATTACTTTTATTAGTAGGCGAAGTATAGTAAGTAATAGAACTTTCTGTTTTTAATATTATGTTAATATTATCAGGATTAAATTTGATAAAAATTTAAAGAGCAAACAAACATATCAATAACAAATAGCAAATATCGCAATATTTTGCTATGCAAAAAAAAAGTGATTTCTTAAGTAAAAATTGGAAAAAAGTATAGAGTGCAATTTCAAGTACAGATCTGGGACACCTGAGGCATAGTATTAAAGGAATCTAGAAATAAACATTGCTATCAATTCAACAATTAAATCAATATACAATAGCGATTTTTAAGTATTTACATTTGAGCTTGTTAATATTTTCTTACTTTTATGATTACTAAGTCTAAAATATATCAATATGTCAACTGTCTTAAAATTACTATTTATATATTTAATACTAAAAAAAAAATAATTTAAAAAAAAATTTTGCATTTTCTATGATAAACAGCAGTGTATTGTATGTTTTCGTAGAACTAATCAGATTTAATCATTATTTTTCTGTTACGATACAAAAGATTCCAAAAGATCTGAGATAAATACGCTTCATTAATTATCCTACAATGCATCGGCTGTACAAAATGTCGCGTTTAATCCTTTCACTCTCTTCATTACAAATCTCAAACCAAACCAGTGCTCAGCATAAGGCGGACGCCTTGGTAACAACCCAATTAACCCAAACCGCATAACCAAGAAATGCAAAAAAGCTCATGGAGTCGGAACATTTGCTTCTCCAAACAGGATGAAAAGAAATTTCCATTAAGTCTCAATAACGCGACAGCCGTCCACGCGCCAGTCAATCACGATGCCATATGCCGCGAAACCTCCTTGCATCCCTTTCTCCGTTTGCTCGCTCCTTCGACAGCTCCTTCTTATTCTCCTTCTCTTCCTCCTTCGCCCTTCGATACCCGAAGAACGCGGAAAGCCAAAAAGCCCACTTTTGCGCACATGTGCAGAAACAATGCGCGAATCGTGTTCGAGCAATAGCCTCAGGCTCTCGAAAGTCGATGAGCGCACATATATATATATATACACTTATTCGCGTGCATATGGCAGGGGTAAAAGTCGTGATTCCTGGCGGTGTCGAGTGCCTGTATGCTTGCGCGCGCGCCTTCGCGTTGCGGTTATATATATGTACTTATCCACGACTGCCCGTTTGTTATTATGCGCTCTCTCTCTCTCTTTCTCATTCTCTCTTTCTACTTCTCGAAGTAGACGGCGAAGGAGGTAGAAGAGCATACACGTACATACTTACACATACACACACGGATATGTATATAGCTTAAGTGCAGCATGACGTATCTGCCAATGTGCAATTTGCGCGAAAGCCACCTCACGCAAGTTTGTGTACATACATATATATATATATATATATATACACACACACACACACACACACACACACACACACACGCCCGTACACATAGCTATGTACGTATATACGTATACGGTGGAATTGCGCGGGAAAGAAGGAGGGGGACGCGGACATGTGAGCACACATGGGGCGACAGCCGCCACCTGGCTGCAATGCTGTGCGCGCACACTACCACCCCTGTATATATGTATATACTCGCGGCGCACGCCTTTATATTATACAACGGGTGACCGTCTGCGTTATATACTGGTGCTAACTTTGCCATCGAAGTTTTTGTGTGTAAATAAAGTTTTAAGTGGCAATGACTTGATGCACATACTCACTTTCTGGCATGAAGTTCACCAAAGTGTTTCAAGCTCATATTGCAACTACAAAATCGCAACAAGAGGGGCATAAACGTTCGAATGGTTCATTTCTGTACAAACGCAAGCTCGAACAGTTTGCGCAGTTCTCGAAATGTTATTATTTTGATAGATTTAAGTCAAATTATCTCTAGCGGTATATATCTCTATTAAGTATCAATCCTTTTACGCATTGCCATTTTAATTGGAGCTTTCCGACTTACCTAAATATAACCATGTTTTTCTCTTAATTTTAATAAACTTATAAACTAACAATTACTTATATTATACAAGATAGTTGAGGTAAGCTGGTTCATAATGTAAGAAGAACTTCCATTACTTATGTAGATTTAAATACTTTTCTGAAAAATCGTTAGTTACCACCATCAAGCCAGGATGAAAAAAGTAAAGCATTTAGCAAAGTCGAAAGGAGCTTGAATCCGTTGACAATAACTTTGGTCCCACCCGATGTATATATATAATACACACTAGTGCACCCCGACGGGGCAAGTTGCTTCAACCCTCAGACTTGGCTCGTGCCGGGGCGCATTGTCGCACAGACATACGGAGTTCAGTGGTCGCGCGCGCGCGCGCCTGATCCACGCACACTTATACACACACCGAGAGGGTGCACATAGTAGTGCGCGCACGGTGCGTGAGCGGCGGGCGTATATATATATATATATATATACATACACATGTGTGTCGTCGTGTATATACACACTATATGCGTTCGCTTGCGCGCGAAAAAACGAGGGGTTGAAAGAAGTTGGCTGATCGGTGGCCCCGTATGAAGAGCGAAAGAGAGAGAGACAGAGGGAGCAAGACTCGGGGGTTGTTGTCGTTTATATACACACGCACATATGCGTCTTTTTCGCGCAAGAGAGAGCGAGTGAGACGGAGGCCCTCTTTCGCTCTTTTTCTCCGGCTCCTTGTCTCCCGGGCCGGCTCGAAACGGTTTTTTGCGAGAGACGAAACTCGCGTATGTATGTATGTAATATGTATATACATAACCATAGTACGTCGAGAACGCATCCTCCGGGTGCAGGAGCAACCGGACTTTTTCTTAAGATCCGGTAAGGGATGACGAGGATAAGGAGAAAAGAGAGAACGCGATTTCTTTGGAGGGATGCACGCACGCACGAGGGATGATTTTGTATACGCGTCGCGAGCTCTTGACGACGGAGAGAGCGAGTATAACTGCTGCAGGAGAGCGCACTTCGTTTCTCTTTCTACTCGTATATATAGATGTATACGTGAAAGCGAGAAGCCGTTGAGTGGCGCTATTATTTTTGCGAGAATTTTTAAAGGCCAGCGGACTTTCAGAGACTGGTCCAGTTCAGCATTGTTCTTTTTATCGGAGAAATACAACGTTTTGCCGTACAATGAGCAAGAAATTGCTGTATTCATGAAACCTTGCCGCTGTTCATGGAAAACAGGCTGATTTTGAATTTGTTTGTAAATTTAAAGAGCTTTATATTCTCTTCGGGGGCAATCATCTTAATTTTACCATTTAGTATTGTACTTACTAAATTGTCACTTACATTTGTGTTTGATTTATTTTTACAGTCACTGTATTACAATTAATAAAATTATGCCATTTCTTCGGCCCCTTTGCATTAGTCATGAACACTTTTTTTTATTTAAATTTCTTACAGTAGCCAATTTTTTGTTCGTGACCCAAACGGCTTTTTCTTTTACTTTTTCATCGACATAAAAAATATTTTAGTTTTCCCTTTAAAACAATCATCGTGTAACCTTAGATCGCAGGTATACATACGAGAAAGCAAAACAAAAAATCAAATCCACTAGAATTTTTTTTCTCGAATAAATTTACTTTCGCAAAGGACCACTACCTGAAGGGGTTCGACAACAATTCGGAACAATGTTACGCAATTCAGAGGCATGGAATTTAAATGACCTCAGGTATGCGCCCAGTTCTCAACTACAAAACTCTTGTCTGTTTTGAAAAAATACTTCCACAACAGTGAGCATAAATTAAGACGAGAATCGATCGTTTTCACGGGTATAGTATAATTCACGGGTATACCATTGTGAGAAGAACGTCGCTCCGTTCTCACACTGAAAAGCCGCAACGTACATATAATCATAATTTCCTTCTCTCTCTCGCAACGAAGCGACAAAATAATCCGCGATGAAATTTCTCTTTACAACCAATCGCGACATATCGAACTACAGGCTAGACGAAACGAGCCGTTGAGTGGCTCGCGATTCTCTCGATTGGCATATACATATACATACCCGCACATATAGTACATAGTGCTGTAAGTCTTACAACCCCCGACACTCGGTCGATCGTCACCCTTGCGAGTAAGCCGGCATCGAAGTCCCTTTGGCAAGAGAGCAACTGCTGGCCGGGGGCGCACACTCCACACGTCCGAATTCGTCATTAAGCCACTGCGCCGATAGTCGTTACACACTCGCCTCTCTATACACATAAGCCGCACAGTCATACGCGTATAGTTTGTCGTAGTAGCAGTAGTAGTGGTACCCCCGCACGAATCGATATACGCGCACGCGTTTGCAGCAGATGTGTGTATGTACACGCATTAACGTTTTCTCTCTCTCCCCGCGCTCTCCTTCTATCATTTTCATTCGGCGCGGCGCGTGCACACACCCCCACGCGCACTGCGGTTTCTCTCTCTCGCTCTCGCTCTCTCGATCTTTGGTATATACGCCGATTGTTTCTCTTATACGTATGGGCGCGCATGCACGCGGTTGCAGAGGGGTTGGGGTGCGCACCGCATGCGGGCGAGCCGAATTCAACGCGCGAGGACACGAATATATATATATATATATAGGCACGCGCGCGATATGATAGGATATGTCAACAATCCGCGACGGGGAAAAAGAGTTTCGGAGCATCGTGATTTCGTGTTTGGCCAGAGGGTCCGGAACGATTCTAGTTTAACTTTTTCCGAATAGACGTTGCATTGTATGCTGTTTACAGGCGGTGCGATGCGAGGGCGCGCGCAAAGGTAAATGACCGTATGGCAAGGGGCATCCTAGTGTGTATATATGTATGTATATAGTTGAATAATACCCACGTTCCCTCGTTGATACGAGAAAAAGTTATTCACGCTGTTAATTGTGGGGTGTCGGGCGGGTTTTCCCTTCGCACGTGACTTGCTTGTTTAAACGAATGCACCTAGTTTTTTCTGCGTCGAGGCGAGTTTCATCTCGCATATATATTATACGCACACATTCTTTCACATGTAGTATGTACATCTGTTTCTTTTTTTCCTTACAAGTAATACATTGTTATTCTTATAACTATTATAAATGATATAACTATATGCAAATATTGGTTTTCTGTCATGACAGATGTAACCATTGCGAGTACGATTCAATTTCTAATTGATATTTTAAGATACAACTGGTATTCCAGTGCAAAGTAAATTAGTAATAGTAGGATAAATATGGTACCAATGAACTGCAGTTTCGAAGATACATAATTACGACCAACCGAATTTTTCGTCCTACTAAAAAGACTTGTTATACAGCAGTATGTATAGAAATTCATATGGGCATAGAATGCTTATTAAAATCCACCAAGGTGCATTGACCATCTGAGCGCGATAAGCCAGTCTAATCGTCCTCATTACCATTTTTCCTCCCTTTCTCGATCTCCGCTCGACATCTACCCCAGAGCCCGACGTCTTCACCCAGCAGTAGTATTCACTTATGAATAATACTAATGAATTATAAAACGGGGGCGCGCTCACTCGCTCGCGCCTTATTACGAGGGCAGCCGGCGCGCATATACCATATACATATACTCCTGCGCGTCTGCCGCGCGGTATGTGCCTCTCTTGATCTCCTTGTAATGATCTCCCCCTCGCTTTTCCGCATTTATAAAGAAGTAGGAAATTGTCGGGCTGGACAAGAACGCGCATATGTATAGCCTTGGCTCGAAGGGCTCATAGATTAAGAAGGTGTGCGCGTATAGAGAGAGAGAGAGAGAGAGAGAGAGAGAGAGAGGGAAGGTGAGTAGCAGGAGATAGTAAGGCGCGCGAGGGCTATAAGGAGAGTCGGTGACAGACTTCCGGAGGAAGTCGGGGCCACGAGCCGTGACACGCGCGGCTCTCGGCAACCCCTCTGCGTAGCCTTGCATAACGTTATAACGAAAAAAGAGAGAGAAAGAGAGGTGAAATACCGGGACATGCTGGCAAGGAGTACGCTAGATCGAGTTGGCTCTTGAACTGTCCACTGTGCGGGTATGTGTGCGGGCTGGGGGTGTAGCTATTTCGGGAGCATTGATGACAAGTGAACCTGTGGCGGTGTTCTCATCATTTACATTTTCTATGATGTTCTCTAACGCGTGATTTAAATGTATAATTATTATTTATTTTGTTTTTTGAATATCCATGTCT
The DNA here is from genome assembly GCA_035583055.1 of Torymus tubicola. Lineage (NCBI taxonomy): Eukaryota > Metazoa > Arthropoda > Insecta > Hymenoptera > Torymidae > Torymus > Torymus tubicola. Next base: position 23,022,396 of record JAWWEQ010000010.1, on the reverse strand, counting down.
ATTGATCTATGACAAAACTTTACATTTAATTATTTCTTTTATATTCGTCTTTGCGATAATTACAACTACCGACTAAATGCTACAGATAAGAATCTGAAATCGATATGTGCAATATTCTTATTATGAATGAAAATCTATTATACGTTTATTACAAAATTTATAAAATATAAACTGATTTTAAGAAAGGCGTTGTCTGAAAATATCCCCTCTTGTACACTAGATAGTACATGAATCATACCCACTTGAATATGTCCGTTACCGCGTGGTACTATTCTAAAGTTTAACCGCCTATTTACCTCCCGCACTAGTGAATCTGACCGTTGGCATATAATAAGATAAGCTGCTTAGACTTGCTTCCTCTTATGCGAGCATATATTACAATAAATTTCATTACTCGTAATCATAAACGACATTCATTTTATAACGCGTAGATAATTTTTTTTTTTCATGAAATATAAATTGTAATTAGCCATAAAAAAATCTGTTTACCCCTCTAGCCAATATCTTTTTTTTCTACATCTTGCTTACGTTAACTCTTCAATCGACATAAATATCACGTTACAAAGTCCCCATTGAGTCAACGTACATCGACATATGCTATAAGAAATCACGAGGCAGCACGAGGCGAATCCTCGTCGCACTCTTGTATATCTCGTTACACAAAGAAGCGGGCGAAAAAAAAGAGCAACGACTCTATATATATCCACATACACCGACGCGAGGGCGCGTGAAAAGAAGCGCCTCGGCGCACGCCCCTAACCCGCCAACTCTTCCTTTCCGGCGGCGTTTGAATTTCCAACGTTCCTTGCCTCCTCCTACGTACATGTACGCTGTGTATATAGACACATCCTTTTGGCGCGCGCGAGCGAACGCGCAATCTATATATACATATACACGCGCGCAGAAGTCGAAAGGAAGCCTTGGCCGTGCAAATGCGCCTCTTCCGGGGGTCGAGCAGCGCGCGCCCCCGTCGAATCCCGCCAAGTCGCGTGCGCAGCTTATATTCATCCTCGTTTCATCGTCGCCGCCCTCGTCCTTTAGACCTTCTTTTTTTTCGACGACGCGCACGCGCCCGCGCACGTCTTGCACCCCATTTATTTCGGCGCGCGCCCGCACTCGTCTTCTTCTTTCTCGCTTGAGATATCCCTTGTCCATAAATAGAGCGTGATTCCCCCTGCGTGTATTATATGGAGTGAGTATTTTAAGATTGAGGGCTATGATTGTTATTGGTGGTTGAGGGAGTGAACTTGACAATGATTCGTCGGTTTGAACTCCTTCTATATTTAGTTCTCGATAAATATTTTAACTTACAATAATAAAAAATGATATTACTGCTTACTGCAATTATTCCATTGAATTGATAAGCTGTTATTAATAATTTTTTCAAGTTATTCCACTTGCTTTAAAAATGCGTGGTCAATAAACATTGTCTCTATTTATCAAAGTAGACTTGCAATGATCTTAAAGCTAATGTTCAGTATAAATCTTGAGTAATATCTATTATATACCTCGTAATTCGTAAATGATTGCGATCTCACCACATAAAATTAGTTCTACACCCTGAATGCATCTTGAAAACAGAATGCCTCACTATCAATGCAGTCGCGGTATCTATTTCACCGACATATAAAGTCATAAATATTATCGACAATGTCCTTTCATGCTGTAAAATATATAATTTAATTTCCTGAAAACCCAGCGTTTTCCCCAACAGAAGCGCGCGCACGCGAGGAAATCTCATTAACCCGTGAAGGCACGCCGGTATATTAATAGGAGCGTACGGCGCATCCCCATCCCGCAGTATATAGTAAACGCAGTCCCTATGATATGTTTATGTACGAATCGTTGCTTATATACGGAGGGCAATGCCTTTTTCTCGTTACTCGTGTATATAGCACGTCTCTGTCTCGGTCTCCCCCTCCTCACTATTTTTGGAGGTTTCAACCGTTTTCCCCGTGTTGCCGATGGAAGTTCACTCCGTGCTCTCCGTATCCGGCTTCCGGCCGCGCATGAAATTAAGGCGCAGGAGTATATGTATATAAGTAGACCGCGCTCGATGATGATAAGGGGGGGCGTGCACAGAGGCCCGCGTGTATGTGTGTATGTGTATATGTTTGCTTTCGTGCACCAAATCTGTCTGTCAACCTCGGTCGTCGCCCCCGAGTGACTTTTATAGCTCATGTCCTTGCCCTTGTCTTTACTTTTTCTTCTCGACGCTACTTCCTAGAACCATTATAGGATTGCTCGGGTTGTTATGTATGTCTTCGACGGGGATGCGCCCTACGATTTTAACATTTTTAACTCGTTTATTTATATCGCGTGCTGTCGTAACTTTAATTATATAGATAACAACACGACAATAAAAATAAATATAAAGGCAAAGAACGAAAGTTATACGTTTCAAGAATTAAGAATTTCAAAAAACGTATGTTTAGCAAATAGTGTTTTTGTAAAAATAAAAAACAATAGAAAGATACTCTATGTCATAAAATTCTTTAATTTATACTTAATGAAAGAATTGGTTACACTGACACTGTTTTAAACAGAATCTCCGTTAATTTGATAGGCTTATGAACACAGTCCGAATATTTATTGGCAACTTTTGTATAAAATATAACTTACCATTTTTTATGCATATGGTTAACTTCACGTCGACTGTTGAAGGTCCAAATTTTAAAAATGCTCAAAATGGGTTTTCTAGTTCAAAATTAGCCCCAAAATACAACTCTAGAGTTTTAGAGCAAAATATTCAATCGTTCAAAAGTTAGAATCAATTAAAAATTTGAAAATTTTTACTTTTTCAAAAAACATCAATTTTCATGATTTTTTAACTCAAAAAACTTTTTCCCATTTAATGTGCTATACAGAAAGTTTCAAGGTTTTTATTTAAAAAAATCATGAAAATTGAGAATTTGACCAAAAACAGGGGGTTTTCAGTGTTTTGACAGATTTAATTGCCTGTAACTTTTTTCTGTGTTCGACAACCATTTCCAGCAAGGTATCATATTTAAAGTAACATTTTGTATAAACTTTTTAGCCTTTGGTGAGGGAAATTAAAAATGTCGTATTCGCCTTAAAACTATTTTGAATGATGTTTTTTTTTATGTACAAATTAGCAAAATTGGTATCGATCTGGAAAAATTCTGAGCAATCCCTGGTAGAAATTTGACTATTAAAAATGGGGCACAATCTCAGTAAATAGCCAAGAGAAATGACTAATTATTGG
>JAWWEQ010000010.1:22976119-23019070 GCA_035583055.1 Torymus tubicola | reverse complement strand
TATATATATATTCGTTTTTTTTTTAGTTATTATCGTTAGGTTGGATACAAATATTGTGATTATCAACGATTGCTGAAAACACCTGTTCACGACTTTATCGGCAATTGTTTCCTTTTCATTTTACATCTTCAGTATCCCGGTCGGTAACTCTCAAGAAAAGAGCGAGGGTGGATGTGGCGCTTTGGGAGGACCGACACAAGAGATTTTTCTTTCCGAGATCGTTTAACCAGCGGTCCCTTCATCGGCAGAGCATCCCTACCATCCCACAGATCAGCTGAGTTTGGTTAGTGAAAAACGCGGGATAAATTTTCATTCAGCAGCTTCTCCAAATCGCCACATCACATAGTCACTGCTGGTATGGTATAAAACATGTGTTTGTAGAAGTGCATTATTAAACAAAGAGAATTCTCCTTCAAAAATTACCATGACTATTTAGTTAACGTGAAACAAATAAAGTAGTTATTGAAAATTGGTGGCCACAGTCCCATAAAAATTATGGAGATTCGTCAGTTTTCCTAACCTTCTCAGGTGTTTCGAATTTACCAAACTATTACAGTATTTTTACGAAAAATTTCCCTTTCTGCGTGAATTTCAGTATTTACTTTTAGCGAGTTATCAAACTAGCTAGTTATCAATTAAAAATAATATCCTGGTAATCGTATAATACTTTCTCATTTTATTGATTGATTAATCAATTCTCTTAAAATATCTTCTAAATTTTCTTCTTTTTGATCATTTTTTATTATAAATAATATATTGGAAATCATTAAAATAAAAACTATTTTTAATAGTTTTAATTGGTAAGATACCTTAATTAATAACCTACTTTAATTAATTAGACTACTCAAAATTATGTTTATATTTCTGTTTGCGAATTAAAAAAGAATAATAATAAAAAAGTGAGAATTATTACAAAAAAATCTTAAAGTTGTCAAACTGTCAATTTTATCCGAATCAGGTAAATTATATAGATTGAGACATATTTCACCTATTTAAATACCCATAAATAAATGAAACAATTTTCTTAATATCCAAACTTAAAGAAATACTTTTAGTCTATACTAACTTTTATTATTTTGTTAATAGTATGAGGCTTAAAAATCACAAATAACTTAAAACAGCGAGTATAAAAATGTAAAATATTCATTTTAGCAAGATAATTCGAGACAGAGTAACAGCATTTTTTTGTTATTTAATGATTTTTTTAGATATGTACGTTAAAATCGTAAGAACTCTGCCTTCAACACTCTATTGTTTTTAAACTCCTATAGTATGCAATACATTTTATTATAAGTGAACAAACGAGTTCATTATGAAATTCTTTGTATCTCAGTGGCTTTGTTTAGGATTAAAACGGACTTGAAAGACCATTAATTAAAAATTGACGACTGCGTGACAACATATTTTGTCAACCTAGACCTCTAAAAATAGTATATGCTTACTTACGCCACGAGGGAGTAATCACCACGTGTGCCGTTTAAAATCCTGAAATTCTGTCGACTGGAGCAATGTATGTGTATACAGTCCGCGCTGTGGGAAATATGTAAACATCTTTTCCCTTTCACCATTAGTAGACGCGAAGCGATGCACCCTCGGAGCGTTTTTCCCCTTTTCAGATGTGTTTCACCTATGTCTACTTTTTTCTATGATCTGTGTATAGTTAAGCATCGTCATATGGCTTCGTTTCAGTTCTCACGGGTTTTTTTGTCTTTTAAAGACACTTGTTCTCATTTAAGATATTTCTTAAAGTATAAATTTAAAATTATAATAAAGCTGTTACAATTATCGGTAACAACGGTAGGAAAATTAACATTTAACTAGATTATTAGTGAATGTAATGAAACATTATAAAGAATAGTTATGCTTTTTTATGAGTGGCTTCCAATTCTTTAAGACTTCGTTAAAGTGCAAGTAGTAGCCCACTTGCCAAACTAATTTTCATGAAGACTGGTTTTGAGATTTGGAAATTCCATTTTTGCAATTACATACACATGGTTATTTGAATATTCTAATTTTACCTCAGTAATTGCGTGACTAGCTATATACTATGCAAAAAAATCACTTGTTCGACAACTGGAAATTTTGTTTTAATATTAATACGCAGCAGCACTCATCAATTATTTTTGAAAAAGGAAACTGTTAAAATGTTAATACCCTTCTAATCGATACATCAAACCTCTCTCTCATCAATATGCGTGTAAAGTGTCCGAAGAGGGCCTTTCAAGTAGCTGCTACGTGTGCAGAACGGCGGATCATTAGGAGGCCCTTAGTTTGATGATTGCTTGGCCCAGCGCGCATCAGCCACGCACGCAGCCGCAGCGAGACACCCCACAAAGTGTGTGTCTCTCTCTCTTTCTCTCTCTCTGCGTTTCTCCCTTTCTCGAGTGTCCCGAGATTTACGGTCCTCGCGCGCATCTCTCACGTGTCTGGCATATGCACGAGAGACGACCAACGCGACCGCGAAAGCTCTCCTGCCGCAGAAGTATAGTTGCCTCTCGACCCCACATAGTTCGTGTATCTCCCTCCCTCTCTGTCTCTCTGTTTTCTTGGCCCGTTTCTCTACGAAGGGGTCGAGTTGCCGCTGCTGTTGTCGCCCGTTGGAATACGATGCAAATTTTTGCTTTGACTTTCGATTAGGCAAATATAAGTCTTGTTAGATTGCTCGTTAAATCCGCGTTGCTTGCGAAAAATACAGTCTTTTTTTCATGGTTAGCAGTGTGATTATTATTGAGGTACGTGTATATACATTGTTGTACATGGTCACGTGAAGAAAAAACAATGGTGCAAAGACCCTTTTCTTTCTGAATGATGGACGGAAGGTCTGAAGCGAATATTATGATGACTTGCAAAGTGTCGACAGTATCGTGGTCAACAATATTTTTACACGTGAATGCATTTTCCATTATAATATGTTACTCAAACAATATCTGTCAGCACCGTAATTTATTTATATACACGTTATTTTTTGCAGAATGTTAATTAAGTTTTGATCCGTTTTCATATAATAAAATACTTTTAAGCGAATTACGTTGTAACACCTGAAAAAGAACGCAAATATTGTGTGGTAAGTTCATATTTTCATACTGGTATTATTCAATTTAAATTGATAAAATCAACAATAGTCGCACATACGCTCACCGCCAATACAGTACTTACGCAATCTATTGAGCGTTGGTGACAAAAGCGTACTTACTTTTTATCAATCTGATTGGAAAGGGGTGGGAAGAGGGGGTCTATTCAAAGCCGCTACCATAAATTCGGTTCCCTCTGCCATTCCAATAAATCCATTTTCAGTCATTGCTCCTTTACGCATTTAACAATCTCGAACCAAGAGTAAAAACCAAAACCTCCCTAGAAAATCGAAATTCAAAAATCCGTTGCAAAGAGGCGTATACTCATGCGTCGCAAATCCACTCCATGCGATCGCGTTTGAATTATATATACGATGAATCGAGATATCGCTGGCTCGTGCCCGCTTACGGGCTGTAATATGCGGGCTGAGCAAATGCGCGCGCCCGATGTTTTTCTACGACGAAATCCGAGCGACGCAGGGGTGCGTAGCGAATCCGGGGGACGTCAGAGGAAAAGATAGACAACGCCGCACCCCTCGATATCAGCGCATATAACCCGCTCTCTCTCTCTTTCTCTCTACACTACCGCTGCTGGTACATTATTATACACGCGTACGGCGTGCGCTTGCACGGGGCAATCGGACGCCCCGACGTAGCTCTTCGCAGGGGTTGGGCCCGCCGCGTACTATAATATAATATAAAATGCTAGAGCTAGCTAGGCAAGAGAGAGAGAGTGAGAGAGAAGAGATAGCAGAACAGCTGCGCGCGCGTGATATTTGGCGTGATTCATAGCCCCGGTTTCTCGGCTCGCGCCGCGCACGTGCCCTGTACTCGCTCATTATTCCGCGAGCGAGCAAGAGGGAGCGCTAATGGATATGCTCATCGGTGGATGCGTAATGGAATTCCGTAATCGAGCGCTTCTTATACGCGCACACACGCGCGTGCTTGTGTTGTAAGCACACGTGCGCTTGTATAAGTAAGCACACGGCTCATTGAGTTCGTCCTGGTGTATATGCTTGCATTATTGTCAGATTAGGTGTGCGTTTCGCCTCGGGCGGGGCTTGCACGAGAGATTGAACATAGTCTCGTGAATTTTATCGGTTTTGATTATGTTTGCATCTTGTACTAAGATTGATGGCATACGTCGAGGATTATGTTTGAGTACTGGTGTAGAAAATTACATTGAAATACATTGTGTTCAGATATTTTTATATTGAAGCAAAATAAAAGTATTATAAGGGTTGATGCTTGTTTGTTTATATAATAACTTGACTAAACGGATTTTAGTTAGCAATAGTTGTCTTTTCAGATGATGTAAATATGGAAATATAGTGTAACGTATATGTAAAACAGTGATTAAACGGATACTATTTTTACTTATTAAAAATAAATTAGCAGCTATTTACTATGCTCTACGTTAATGTTCAAAATAATTTATTTATTTTTAAGTGTGAATTGTAAAAAAGAAAATAGCCGATAATTCAATTGGGAAGTGAACAACAATAGAAAAATTAAACTTAAATAAAATACCCATAATTATTTCGCACTATCTCTTTACCAATAAGCATCAGTTCGATTATACAAACGACATATTCGAGTATACAAAACGTTAGCATATGCGTGAATTGAACAGTTGTTCTTCTCAGTGTCACATATGCGCACAGAATAGCACAATGAATAGAAATCAGATTGCGGTTAGAGAAAGATTTAATTGCTTCATCCATGCCATGCCACTTTGTGGTCTGGCATTAAAATACATTCAAATACCAATATTATATTTTTATTATAGCTATTCACAGAGTAGAATTATTGTTAGCTAAAAATTTGCAAAGCCAAGCTTAGTCGAAAGTGCATATATGAATAATAGCATAAGCATTCAATTTAGAAATTTAGATTTTTAATATGAATAATTAACACATTTTTACTACTTAACAATTATAAATAAAAAAAAAACAATTTTATACTTCAAAATTGTTTCCTACGTGCTTATATTTTTCAAAATTTAACATTAGTCATATTTGAAGATAGATTAGTAAAATTATTTTTAACAATAAATTTGAAAATGAAATTCTCAAAAACGGCATGCCTTTAGGCATTTATATAATAAACCGAACATTTACAAGTGTCTGCAATACGTACAGTCCTACAGTGCTTACTATAGTAATAAAAACGTACAATATTATACAAAGTTTCTTATACTCACGTCAACGTCATGTCACTCTTTATTCTTCTTTCAGGAAAGAAATCCGAGGGCACGTGTCACTGGAATAACGAGAACAACGTCAATGGGTGAGTGAACTTCAATAACACTTTGCGCCATACCCATAAAGTAAAATCTTCCCCAAATAAATGCTTCTTTCTTCACTCCTCTCTCAACGCGTCCACCTTCTCTTTGATCCGCGAGCCGAAGTAGAATTTGTACGTTATACTTCAGTGAAGTGAAAGACTTCGAAGTCTTCGTGGGCTCAACAAAGTCCCGAATAAATCCACCTACACGTCTCCCTTCAAAATATAAAAACGGTGAAAAAAAAAGGTTCGAGTTCCTCCCACGCGATATCTCCCCACATGCGCGCATAAGAAACCCATTAAAAAACCGCGTCTCCGTGTATCCCGCTGTTACAGATTTTTTTTCGAATCGCTTTTGCACCCCCTGGCAGAAGACTCCATACGACGATGGTTCCTAGAAAAGAATCTCGCGCGAGAATGAGTCTGGCGACAGCGAGAAGAAAGCGACGTCGATACACTGTTAGAAAACTTCCATATATATAGATATACTGTGTTTACGTTTTGAGTTTCCAAATGTACATATTGTATATCTATATATATGGAAGTTTTCTTACAGTGTACGTTAGCGTAGTGGCAGTCCATCGGGGGGAAATTCGGCACTCCTCCAAGGATGCACTTTGTACGCGCAAAGATTTTTGAGGGGATAAGAAAGAAATGTTTTCCGAAAAGAAGTGTAATATTTAGTCCGTGGGATTGATTTAATTCTTTAGATTTCTAATGTCGCTATTGAAATGCGCGCAGGTAGCTTTCGTTCTGACGTAAAATATTGATATTGTGTCGGCGAAAGTAAAGAAAGCGGATAAAAAAGAAAAGTCCTAAACAACTCAATTAAAAATGTGAGTTATGGCTCTTTTCTGAGTGCCTATTGACTATATTTATTTATGACAGTTAATATAGTAGTAATATCGGTGAAGTTCTGAACAATGCCAATCTTCAGGGACATTCACTTTAATAAAATATATGCTTTTACTGTTTTCGAAATTCATGAGAAATTTAAAGCCATAGAGAGAAACAATTTCTGTGAAGATTTTATAGCTTGACTCAATTGTAACTACGCAATAACTTGAGTAAACTTTACCTTACATATATCTGAGAGTTTATTTGTGTGGATAAAAAACCAAAATGTCGAAGCCGGACTCTCAGCATGCGGATGGACACAACACGCAATCTTCTTTCCTTCCTTCCTATATAAAAGTAGAGGATTATAAGGGTTTGCATTCCATTACCAAAATTGTCCTTCACTTTCTTCTCGGAAGTGTCACACGTCGGCGGTAACATCCGACAATAAGAAAAAAAAGAAGAGAGCTCGCCGCAAAACACATAATAAAGCGCCAGTAGCTCCGGAATCTCGGGGGCGCCCTTCAAGTGCAAAGTGTCTCCGTGGAATTTCCACCCTCGAAAAAAAGGCGCCGCGCGAGCGCTCGCACGTACGAGGCTAGACAATAATGCTCCGTAAATCCACGTGCTTTCCCATCTATATATGTATACTATAAGTCGTTCAATGCGGCAGTTTACAAACACACACGCACGCACATCGAGAAAGAACAACGAGGACACGAGGCCGTTGGAATCTGCCAACGGACTTGATCGAGGGACGTGCGTGGGTGTACACCCTAGTAGCCGTGTGAGTAGGTCCCGAGATTTTGGACCTCCGGTGGTGAGGCTGGCACAGGTAGATTCTACCGCGGGAGAAACGTCGCCGCCACCCCCCGAAGGGCCAGACGTGATGGGTTATGCTCGCGCGTGAGGTGCAGTCTCTCGGTCCTTTATTTTTTTTTGTTTTTAACTTAAGGTGTAGTGTCTATGTAGGCCAACCGCGGAGAAGCCATCGAGATATGACGCTGATTACTCTGCTGACCCAGGGAAGATTCGTTGTTGGAGATACTTGAGGTTTTCCGGGCGGAGAGTTGTCGTACAGTTGTAGCCTCGGGTGGTGAGATTTATCGTGATGGGCTCTTTTTCCTTCCCTATGTTTTTCAACTTTGGCTTTTGTGGGCTATTTGTTTTTTTGAAATGTGGTCCTTGATTTATTTGAGATGTGGAGATTAGGTTCGTGAAATTATCTGAAGGACACTTAAATTATCGAACGTCTTTGTTGAGACGTATCTAAATGATTTGGAAAATTTTTGGTGAATATGCCATAAAACGTAAACTATATAATCAATCAAAATATAGAAAGAATATTTCAATTATTATTGAAATCTTTAAGTTTAATTTAGTAATTATTTCATTTTTTCACTTAGGACACATATTACCGATTGAATACGTAGAAGTATTTCAGCTGACACTGTAGTGTATCTGAATTAAATACTTAAAATTTTTAAAGTAAAAAGTTGCTGTATCCGTAAAGAAAACTATTTCAGCTAGAAACGAAAAACTGAATTTTAAATGGCAAAATCCATTTAAACAGGTTTACAACTAGATTGTTTACCGAGAAAGACATCACAATAGACGCGATCTCACCTCTGTTTAACAGTCGGAAAGACAAAGGTTACACAATAACGTATACGCGTATTTTAGGGTCTACGGGGAGAAATCTTTCCAGGTACTTGCTAGCTTTTCAGTTTTACGAGTTTATTTTCCAATTAGGTCAACGGAACTCCCCGAACACCTCGACTGCAATCGTCTCATATAGACCGTAGCTCGGTGCCGGAATTCTCACTTTTTTTTTCTTTCCTAAAGCTGGAGACTTTGGTCGGCAAAGTCTACCGCAGAACCAGCAAACCCTCTGTTAAAAAAAAAAAAAAAAAAATGAAAAATGTCTGTGGCCGTATATCACTAATGACAATAAAGTTGTATACGCGCACGGGTACTAGTCGCAAAGCCGCCGCGCTTACCCCCCGAGCAACACCGCGTGGGGTGAACATCCGTGAAAATCCTTCTCGCCCGGTAATAATGAGCGGCGCGCGCCCTAGATCTCACACAGGCGTAAAGTGAAACTAAACGGCCGCGCACACTTTGACTTTTTACTCTCGCCTGAAGTTTTCTGCGAAAGGTTATACTCAGTAGCAAAAAAAACTTCAACAAGCAAAGAAGAGACTACGGGACCACCGAACACGGATAACGGGCTATCAAGGCCCACCAGCACAAATTGTCTTTTAAAAGCAGTCTCGTGGCCCATTGTCCTAGGCGTTGAAAGTCATAAAGACCGCGAAAAAAACCGCCCCGGTCCTTATGGATACAAGCAAAAAAAAAGACGAGACACTACCACCAAACTCTTCTATTGTCTCAGAGGTGCGAGGTGATCGGAATTCCGCCCCGTACGCCATTGGACTATATGTATAAAAGGCGAGAATCTTTTTACGCGCGATCCTTGTCGCGATTAGTTCCGTGCACTGTCTTTTTCCCGGGAGTCACTTTTTCCGAGGTCGGTTCTCTCTGGCTAGCCGCTCATCGGATGCGCCACAACTCGAGCGTAAAGTCCGGCCGCAGTCGTTTCTTACGTGAGAGCGACGCGAATCCGCGTTAAAGGAGGCTGGTTAGTCACGACCACCTCGGTTCAATGGACGTCCTAACGAGCTGCGGATTCGCCCCTTTTTTATACTCTAGGGCAGGCCTCTTGAGTTGCGTGCACTTGCGCATTCGACCTTTCTTCTTTTCACTCTTGTTTGCCGGACGATCAATGTCGAGGTGTCCAGTGAAATTCGTATCGTGCGACTTTTCTTGTTTTGTCGAAGTAAAGCTTCGGAGAAATTCGGACATCGGTGAGATTCTTTGAGAAAATCGGTGGGTGGAGTAGGCGCAAGGACTTGGTACTCCTGCGACCTGTGCGGCTTCTGGATCTACATACTCCACTTTATTAATGACTTTCAATTTAGGCAAATTTAATACGCCTGATTGGCTTGTTTGCTCTAGACAAGATTAATTGGCTCACTTGGCTCTTGTAGCAAATAGAGACAAATTGTGGAAAGAATTTGTCGCTCTTAGGTGGTCTGGAAAAATTGATTTATCAAGAACGTCTTAAGTTTTCTTACATATTGAAAAAATTAATTTAATCTCTATTTTTATAGTTCTTCAACAAGTTAGAAACATAAAAATATATAAATAAAAAAGATATATAATAAAAAAATATGATAAAAAAATCTTTAAAAAATCATTTTATTTACTTTACTTTCATCGACGTCGATAATTGAGATATCCCTTGAAGTTTGTACCGTTCAGCCACAAATCACTCGCTTTAAAGTACATTTAATCATCATCGTCACCCTTTCGCAGTTCGTCCCCCTTTTCTTCGAACCCATTTTCCAGCTAAAAGAAAAAATTACTCTTAAAAAAAAACGTTGGCACCAAAAAAGGGGAAGAAACGTTAAGAAAAGCGCATTATCCGCGCAATCCATTCGCTCCGAACCCCATAATAACCCCTCTGAGTTGGTATTTCGCGTCCGTCTTCCACCGATTTTATAACGCGTACAACGTACAATCCCAGGATCCCATCATACAGAATTCTCACCTGCCTATACTGCTTCTTCTTCTTCGATTCGCCTCGCATTCGGATCCGGCAAATTACCCTTTCCCTATATATACAGATCTATACTCCCAGCGATCAGAGCTCTGCTAACGAGTTTCCTCGAATCGACGCGTACGAAGCGCCGAAAAAAGATCGGTGTAAAAGAGACCTCCGGGAGTAACTCGTCTTTCATTTGTGAGCTATTCGCACGCGCCTCTGAGAATAGCCGACACTTTCACGCCGCACTGGCAAATTAATTATGCACGCTCCCGCGCTTTTCCTGGATCGCGTGCGCGTGCACAACCCTATTTACCCGTTTCACGACACCTCTATTTCTCTCTCTTACTCCTCTCATCATCTCCATCCAGCCACAGATCCATTGAAATTTCTCAATTTCCCTAATGCGCCCTAGGCCCGCCTTACGCTCCATTGTCTCCTTTCGCCTACGCGCGTGCATATATACTTACCTCAGGTATACGCGCAGCCGTAGTAGGTGGTCGACTCCTTCCATCTCTCTCTCTTGGTTGAAATTTCTATTTCTTGGCGAGCGCCGAAGTACACTTCCTTTCTCGGCTTTTCCTTCGGGAGATGAAATGAGCGAGACCAACCCTTTCCGCGATCGGCGCGTGGACGGGAACGCGTGCGTGTGTCCGACACGAGAAGAAACGTCTTGAAGATCTGCGGTCGGCATTGAAGTGTGACTCGAGTTAGCTTACATCTGTTCCGTGTGCGATTTGGCTTTGTCCGGTGCTAAGGCCGGACACACCAGCCAGCGCATCCGGTGTTTTCTATGAGAGTCGCTATGGGAGAAAGGTGCTGCTGACTTTTTGTGAGAGAGATTATTAGCGCCATTGATCGCGATAGCAGAATGGCCAAAGTAATTTAACCGCAAAATCTGGACTGAATTCTGCTGCGGTTCTTAAAAGCCGTTTATATTTCTTGAATTAAATTACTCTCGGTTCTATGTACCTCTAACCTAGTCGATATAGAGAATAAATTTTTTTAGCAAGAAACAATATTATTACAAATAATCAATATTAACAAAGTAAATAATAAACTCTTGAATAAAAAAAATTAATTTCAAAATAATTCAATGTAAATTATTTGCAAAGAGTAGTTTTAATATCAAATTAAATTACATTCCTCAATCAATTACTACAACATAACTAACATTTTTTATTTAGTCAAAACGCACCCTACAAGGACAATTAACAATTATTTAATGGTTAATATATTAGTCAAATAGAAGTAATTTTTAGTAAAAATCAAAATCTAACAATAACACAATGTACCTAAAAGTATTACTATTATTTAAAATATCATTATTGTTATCTGGTATAAAAACAATAATATAGATTGTTTTGAGTAGATCGAGTTCTTTGTTAAAATGACATATATGTAAATGGGAAACATAATACTTTGTAGTAAGCAATAGATTTGTTATTACTGTTCAGTTGTTCAAAATAAACATACGTCATACCATTTTGATTTTTAATAACAAAGTAGTAGGTTTACATAAGAGTAAAGACATCAATAATGTAAAATTCTTACGGAGCGTTTGCTTTTGCACAAGAATCATACATATTAATGGAAAATATAACATTGACCTGGTAAATATAATTGAAAAGGAACATGTTCTACTTTTATAAACTTTTAGTTTATACACTTAATTACTATAATTAAATGAAACAATTTAATGTTCTAATAATATTGTATACTAATATTGATGCTAATATTTATTTATCTAAACATAATTTGTCTATGATGTTTATAATTATTTAAATTTTTAAATTATGAATTCTGAATAGTGTATAGGATTTTCTTCGTATGAAAAAAATTCAAAATTAGAAATAATTCACTGTGCAAGTACAGTGTAAAGTCCTTAGTTACTGATGAGCATTATAAATACACATCAGAAATCAACTGACAATGAGTGTACGTGTTGCACAACCTGCATTTATTATTAAAGTTCGTATCTGCG
This sequence comes from Torymus tubicola, assembly GCA_035583055.1. Classification (NCBI taxonomy): domain Eukaryota; kingdom Metazoa; phylum Arthropoda; class Insecta; order Hymenoptera; family Torymidae; genus Torymus; species Torymus tubicola. Next base: position 23,007,285 of record JAWWEQ010000010.1, on the reverse strand, counting down.
TTTGTGCAAAAAAATTATGATAAGTTTTTTTGAAGATCATTCTATATGTATCGATAAGATAATAACAAGATGTTATTAAAAATGTAATAGTGTGGAATTATATTAAAAACAAAAGTCAAATTTTCCAGAAAGTCTATTAATTTGTTGAATTTTCTACTTTACGAAATAGTTTAGTAACTTTTACAAAAAAACTCTTTTCCGAGTATTGTTATGTATGTAAATATGATACCCACAACAAACTTCGGAAAGATTTTCAAAATTTCGAAAAAATTTGTTTTGATAAACGAGGTCCAACAATTCTCCACAAAGCCAATCACTCTGGGAATTCCAAACAGTGCCAACGGAAATCTTGGCAAGAAAAACAGACAAATACTTGGGTGTGCCTGTCTTCTGAGGCAATCTCAGCGCCACTGTTCCCGCACGCGCTCTCTTCCAAAGCAATTCACTGCGATCGCAATAATACTATAGCACATAGAAGGCGCCCGCTGAAAAGGGTTGCTCTTCTCTCAATCGCGCTTCAGATCGGAAAACCTACATCCGCCCCATTGTATACCCGTACGGTTGACAAAGCGGCAAGGACTGGCGCGCTCGCGTGCGACAAATAGCTGCGAATGTGTGGGTGGGAAGAATAAGGGTATACATACGAAAAGTGAATCGACTTAATCGGCTCCGTCGTCGCGAGATTCTTCTCATCCAAGGGACTTTTCTCGGAGCCGGCTCTTTGGGTCTTTGCGCCGCTCGCGATATATACATATGAATATAATAAGACGAAGGAATGCGTGTACGTTACAAACGGAGCAAGGTGTCGTCGTTGGCGGTTTTCACGCGCACGCGTGCCCTTTTCTCTGTTCAACCGGGCGTATTCTTCAAAAACGGATCTTGTTTTGTTTGGGTCAATGGACTGCTAACGGTTATAATATTCATTGGAAATGTGTAATCGCCGATTTTCTTTAAGGAAGCTGTCTTAACTAGTGAAATTCTAATTAGATGAACAATTATTCGAAGGTAGTCATATATAGAAATACCAATGTTATAAAATAAATAAAAATCTTCGTTACTTTTATACCACTAATAAATTGTCGAGAAATTAAAAAGATTAAGATGTAAGGTTTCAGTCGAATTGTCATTATCTCTTATTATTCAATAAAACGTATCAACTACTTCACCTAAATAGTGACTGAATTTTATCTGCCAAGATATCTCGGCGTTGCATCCACATCAAAATTCAATCGTAACGTACGCATTCCAAGTACTTATCCACATTGAGAATAATCCGAAATATTTGGCATACCAAACCTTTGTCAGAATCCGGAACTATTTGAACCCTGTCACTTCCCGAATTCCGGTGTCCACGTACAATGGGCTCAGTTCGCTAATCGATGCACAAAAAAAGTTCGTTACATACCACGCGACAACACGCGCGGGATCGAAATCGCGCCCGTTTCCCACACAGAGGCGTACTCAAACCGTCTTTTTTCCGGAAAAGTAGCCAAGATTTCTCATCACGCGTACACATAAAAAGAGGACAGAAAGAGCCTCGGGGGTTGAAAGAGGAAAAAGTTGGCGGGAAAGCACGCGCGATCTCGCCCCCGCACTCTCATCTTTCTCGTCGCCCTTTCTTCCGTCTGGCTGAAGTACAACACACGAGCCGAGAGAGAGACAGAGAGAGAGAGAGAGAGAGAGAGAGAGAGAGGACCATTGGATTCACAGTATATGTGTCTGCTAACTGACTATAAGCGGCTACGATTCTTATATGGGAATATACCTTTCTGGATTCATGTGTGTACATCCTTGTCAAGACCTTATTTCTCCGGAAACATCAATGCAGCCGCAACAGGACCGCGCATCAACACAACGGCAGTAAGAGAATTACCCCTATTCAATTTCATTTTTCCGTCCTGTTTAATGCTTTAAATATATTTATTTTATCATATGTATGGTATACGAGTCATTCTATATAGTGATCATGTTTTCTAAATAATAAATTAAGAAAATAAAAGGATTTTATAATTGAATTTGATGAGAAAGCTTAAGTACCAATTTAATATATTCGTTAGTATTCTGTTACATTTACCTATCTTTGTAAAAGTATCTCAAAAATTCATTAAACTACACTGCGAGAAGAATTGGTTTATAGTTAATAAGAAAATATATTATAAATACACAGAAAAATTTATTTAACTATTAATATGCCATCATTAATAGTAATATTTTGGAATTTCAGTCAAATGTGAATGTTTTCACATTTACAATTTCTTTATTTCCCCAAAATCAACTATTTCGTATTAACTGTTACTAAATATATTAACTATAGATAAATCCTTCTCTCAGTGTAGATCAAACGCGCATGGAGATGACCTGTGATTTGAGTGCAGACTCCAATTATGGGTTGGGTATTTATTGTTTTTGTTTGTCGGGTAAATGCAATAATAATTTGGGCCACGGTAATTATTAATATAAAAGCAAAATTAAAATAGACTAAAATTATAACGTACAGCAAAATCTTATAGAGCAAAATTAAATTAGAGTAAGGTTAGCAGAACAAAATTTGTCAAATATCCGTGTCAGTGAAAGGTCCATATAAACTCACAAAGTATATTTTCTTACTTCCTTACAATAAAAATATAAACAAATAACGTCATGTTGCTATACACATAGTTATAGCATGACAATGCTGACGATCAATCAAATTGCGAATAATACACGAAATAAAATCGCCATCATTTTTAATAAAGGGGATTATAATGTAAATTAAAATAATAGATAGAATTATTGTATTATAAAGTTGTAAATTTTTACTTACGATATAAGCAATATTGCATGCTAGAAATATTTTATAAATGTTACTTGGACTAGTGCAAAGTAAAACTTTGGAGAATTATTAATATTATTAAGGTTAACCTACAGGTATTTCTTCACTTTATTGGAAAATGTGAACATGTGGCTTAAACATTATTTAAAAAATTTCCCGATTCTATTGATTTATTCATAAAAGAATTTATAAACACACTATATGTGTTCAGTTGGACAATTTTTGTATTCAATTTTTCTGTCAAAAGTAATTTTATTTTTGTAATATAAGAATAACTTTTTATATTTTGGCTTTGTATGAATTTCTTCATAAATTTCTGTATTTTTATGTCTCTTCAAAGGTATTTACTGACCATGGTTGGTTCAATTATCTGAAGTTACCTTATTTAGAACAATTTTAAAATGTTGTCAGCATCTTAATAATGACATAAAAATACCATGTATTAAAATCAACTATTTCTTAATATTGGCACGGTACTAAGTCCATTGGTATACCCAATTAATGGCAAAGCCATCTTATTATTTACGTAGAAAAAAAACGTTTGTATTTTTATAGAATCTAATCTCTCATTAATAAAATACCATGAAATCGAACATTGTATCCGTACATGGTTCATGAAAGGATACTAATATTACCTACGTTTATCTTTCGTTCTAATTTGTTCTATTTCCATCAATGAACCACGAAGTATGATTGGTTATTATAGAAATAATAAGTAAATAATATTCCAATAAAATGTGTCAATCTTCATTATGAAAGTTTGTTCATATATTTTCAAACGATTTTTTAAATTCATTCTAAGTTTTGAGCGATGTTTGAATATTTTATTACAGAAATTAATATGTTAAGTTCTCGTTGCATACTGCAATGCGTTATAGAAGTTGATGATGATTGTTTATGTTGCTGTGTTTCAATTGAATTATGGATTTCTGGAACAGATAAGAACTGAAATTCGTACAGAGACGCCGATCACATACTCATTTGTCTGACGTCTACGTCTACTTTCTCACACTCATGGCAATTATAAAATTTAAATGGACCGAGCTTCCCTGTCAGTCCTCTGTCACCCCCCTACTTTCTTCTCTCATCAATAGCAAACATTCACCCCAAATAAGCCAAATACTTGGCCTACTTCGAATGCCGAGCCATTAGTTAAAATCTAGTGCACTTGACGAAAAATTTCCCTCGGTGTGTCACCTTCCTCCCGTGTCCGCTCATCTATTGGCCACCCCCCATCATTCTTCCTATTTCATCCCGAAGGCTCCTTCGAGGAACCTCGCTCTTTCACCCGCGCCGGCGTGCCGGACACTCGCACGTGAAAACTGTAGCGAGCAGACTGGCCCTTGGGGCCCACCACCGACGAAACTCACACACAAACAACACACGTGGGTATATATAGTTATATACTACATATGTATATATATATGTATGCTCTCTTGAAAAACGTTGGAGCTGGCGACGCGAAGGCGGTTGCTATGCCGGTCGAGGTTTTTCCCTCTCCGGCCGGTTCATTCATGAGAGTTGGCTTCATTCATGAAATTCCAGCCTCTCTCGGGGGCTAGTTCTCAATGAACCGAGAGTTCGCTCGCTCGTGCGCGCGTCCGGAGCGATTTCCCTTTTCTCTCTCCTCTCTTCCGCGTGCTCGGCTGCTTTTTTATACGTTCCCTTTCTAGCTAATCCTCCCACACCTCCCTCTTAAGGAAATAACACGGGGCGAAAGTGTCCGTGTGTAAGCACGTGTCCTCCCACGTTTCATTCATTGACACTCTCGTCTTATTCGACGGCGGCGCCGACATTATCCTCTACGTGTATCTCCACACGCACGCGACACCGGTTTCGCGAGCTCCTCGCTGGGTGGTATGCATTCGTGTATACCCGAACTTTTCGCTCGGCAATGTAGCCCTCGGCTTTCGGTTACATGTATACAGACAGGATAAGACCCTTGACGATCGGCGGCGCGTGCGCTACTCGCATTCCATCGCTCGCTCGCGCGCAGGCATTTAAAAATGTCTCGCTCTCTTTGAAGAAGAGACCGTTACGAAGGAGGAGAATCAAAGTATACGGAGCGTAAGTATAGCGCGGGCATTATGTGTGGCGCGTGGGCGCGTGCGCGTTCCGGGAAGGCGAGAGGAAGTGCCCGTAGGAGTATCTCTCTATACGCGCGCTCATTGTTGCGTTGTGTCTTATAACGTACACCCGCGCGCAAGGTACAATGCACAAAGAATCTCGGGGCACGCGGCGTTGATAATGGGAGACAAACCCCGGCAGCAGAGAGATCTCCGTTTCTCCTTAACGGTCTTTAAGGGCCTCCGATCGCTGAATTTTTCGCCTTTTTTTATTATGCCGTATTCTTTCGGGAAGACGCGTGCACGCAGGTAACAGAGACCGCGAACGAGGAGAGTTCGTTTTACGCTGTGGCGGATGCGGCACGCGCGCGCGGGTGGATCTAACGTACTCGTATATGTATACGCACACGTCGCTTTTCCTTAATCGAGCGATCGTTGAAGTAGAAGTTCGTTGGATGAAGCGAGGGCGCCGAGTGCTTCTTCTTTCTCTTCGCGCTTTGTTGGTTTTTCCTGTCGCGGCGCACGCTTTGCTGCACTGCTTTATAGTGGGTTTGAAGTTTGATACACTTACACTTACAACCGTATTTTTTAGGTTCTTGTTTGCGGCGTTGACAAAGAGGTCTTGGATTACGGTAGCGTGTCTTCTTTAGGGAAGTTTTTAGAAAATTTTGTAAACTTCGCGCTTCTTATACGTTTTCTAACTGCGTACAAGGTGCAGCTGCTCGAGCTATCAAAGGCGTTCTTCGCTAAGGATGAACAAGACAATTTTGTTTTGACAACACTAGAATTTAACCACAGTAGTTCGAAAATTGAGATACCATTTAAGCTTAAACATTGGAACTATACTAAATTTTTTAATTCTCGATAGCCTTAAAAAAGCAATTCTTGAAAATTTCATAAATCTTTTAGAAAGTCTAATTTTTGGTTATTTTAGTTCTAAATAGACAAAGGAATGGTACATTATTTTGTAGAAAAAAGAAGATAAAAATTATTTTTGCCTTGTTTTTAAGGTACCTCGGCTATCTTATAATTTAGATATCTGAAAGTTCAAACGTGGTTGACCAAAGTTTAAAAATTGATAGTGCTATGTATATATTTGCATAAAATGAGTTTAAGAACTTTGTTTAATTTATCAGAAATAATAAATTATCATGGTATATATACTGTAAAATATAGATAAATTTTTTTGATATTAGAATTAGTTACTAAAATACTGAGATATTTAAGAAAACAATTATAATTTATAATTTTTTTTTTTTATAAAATATATTGTGTTACGTGTGCTCTTCAAAATTAACCCTGAATTGCCACTCTACCTCTTCGTCTCCGAAATTTAAATGCATGAAAATCAATAAATGGGTACAAGCAATATTACGTATTCGATAATAGAAAATGAATAAACATTTTCTTACTTCATTTTTTTAAATATCTAAAAAATCTTGTTAGGCACTTGAAAATTCAGACTTACACGGAAAGTATCTCAGATCCGGACTATAGATTTTTTTCAAACTTTGAGATATGACTATAGATATCGAAATATAAAGGAAGACACAATATTAGATTCTAACGCTTCAATAAACTGAACTTATTGACGTTTTCAGCTGTATTTTAAGGAAGTACTGAGAAAAGTACTATGTCTTAGTACTTTTTTTTTCTTCTACTATCTAGTCTAGACAAGTCTCACATAGAATTGTAAAAAAATACAATAAAACTAGAAAGTGCAAACTTTCCGTTACTTCTTGTAGAATTAAAAGATATCAACTCCTTCTAAAGTTACGTTAGTTGAAAGTTAAGCAACAAAATATGCATCCGATACACATGAAATTTAAACTCTAGGTTTCATCGATTTATAATTGGTTTTTAGTCGCTTAACTTTGAACTATCGTAACTTTAGAAGGAGTTGATATTTTTTAATTCTAAAAAAATTAGTGGACACCTCACGCTCTCTAGTTTTATTGTATTTGTTTAAAATTCTATGTGAGACTTGTCTAGACTAGATAGTTAATATAAAAGACATAGCATTTTTTTCAGTACGTCCTTAAAATACAGCTACACTGAGAGAAATGATATAATAAAAATTACTATATTACATAGGAAAGGTGTAACATATTTGAAAAATCAAAAAAATTATTATATTACATAGTAAAAATTACTATATTACATGCAAATTTTTATTATGTTATAGCATTTGTTACTATGTAATATAGTAATTTTTTTGGTTTTTCAAATACGTCACACCTTTCCTTTGTAATATAGTAATTTTTATTATACCATTTCTCTCAGTGTAGAAAAATCGATAACTTCAGTTTATTAAAGCGTTAGGATCTAATATTGTGGCTTCCTTCATATTTCGATATCTAAAATCATATCTGAAAGTTTGAGAAAAATCTATAATCCAGATCTGAGATACTCTCCTTGTTGGATAACCAATTCTAAACTCAGAATTGTGTTTAGGGGCTAAAATAACACATTGTATACTTGTACTTGTTGGGACACATGTATAATTTCTTGTGGAACTTTTTGTTGAGCTCCCTTAATATTATAAAATCCCAATAGATCAACAAGTAAAACTGCTTAATTTTTTTAACGGTTATTTAATAAACTCATTAGAAAATAAATGCATACAATATAAATCTATTAATTTTGGTTATTATTTGTAGTTTTTCAAAATAAATTTAAAAAACATAGTTTTGAAGTAAAATATTTGTAATATTCCAATTTCAGTGCACATTCTGTTTTATTAGCAAGAATCGAGAAATAATGTATAACCCTACTATGAAGTATTCGATCGTTATAAAATAGTAGGAAACTGAAGTTATAAAATTTCAAAAATACGAAAATAACTTCACGAAGTATTCACGGTTGAAAACTATGCCCATTTTTTCATCACCTTCCTGACATCGTCTTCCTCTACTTCGCCGCATAAGCCTATACTGAAAGCTCGGCAACCCCTTCCGAAGATGGAAAGATAAGTCCGAGATTACCGAGATAAACGATAACTAGTACCGCGCAATTCGACGCGCACAGTGAAAACAAGAAAGCAGGAGAGCAAACCTTGGCACCGTAAAGACCCGCAACAGCCAACGGATTGCGGAGGAAGTCAGGTATATATAATCGGCAACGAGTACGCGCGCGTGCGCCTCAGTGCGGGTGTACGAGAAGCGCAAGTGAGCGAGGCAAGAGGAGAGCGGAAGGAAGGGTTTGTTGTCGCTCGCTCTTGCGCGAGCGTTATGGAGTGTCGTTTCCTCTATACTCACATATACACATACACCCTCGTACATGCAACTATATGTATCGTATATATATACGTGGGCCCGTGTTTTGCTTTCTTCGTCCCTTTGATCGGCGGCGCTCCTTTTTCCCGTCCTTTGTTGGTGCGCGCGCCCATTCTCCTGATGCGAAGAGGCCCTGATTCCACACCGACAATGACGAGCGCGTAGGAGAGACGATCCACACACACACACACACACACATACACACATTTACAGACACACATATACACATACACACACACACACTGCAGGTAGGGCCGTAGGTGGCGTGTACCTGTTACGCGTGCGCAGCAAGAGAGAGAGAGAGAGCCGCCTCCTACTCGGTCTCGTACTACTGTGCGCGCGACTCTAGAGGGAGGTGGAGTAGGAGAGAAAGGAGAGAGAAAGAAAGAAGAAAGGCATTCGCGCAACCGTCGCTTCGAGAGGAGTTTTTTTTTCTTTGCTTTGCGTTCATTTCATTCACGAGTGCCTGGCTACCACAGCGAGAACTCTTCCTGCGTGCTTTTCCCTTTTCACGGATGAAGGGTGTTACAATGCGAAAAATATATATAAAAAAAAACAATGTATTTACCAAGGATTCCTCGAAGCTTACGAATACATTATTGTTGTGGTATACGTTTATTTTGTTATTGTAAATATTTTATTAATTTATGAAATATAAAAAAAGTATACATAAATATAAAAATATTGACATTTATAATTTATACAACGAATAACAGTGTTTTGTTCTATATTTTATAGAAAATAATTTTTTAAACTTTTAAAATTTTGAAAATAATAAAAGTTTTAAATAAAAACTGAATTTGTCACTTTTGTAGTATTAAAAAGAATTATATTAAAATAATCAACTTTATAATAAAATATATCAATTTAAAATTATTGTTTACATTTGATTATTAATTAAAATGCAGGGTGCATTTTAATAATAAATTTAAGATTACAATAATCATAATAAATTATAAATAACAAAAAGATGTCAAACATTAACTAAACATATTTGTTAAAATTTATTGTTAAATTAAAAATTATTTCGACTAACAATTATCAAAGTTTCAAAATATTATTTAAAAGTGACGTTCTCCAAGCAAGTTAACTACAACGTATTCAGTATAAATATCATTTGGCGCACTTAACCGAAGTATTCCATTGCCTTAACTCTCTAAGTACTTCTCCTCCCTTCATCTCTCCGTAAATGGACATGGACTTTTTCTCGCAGGGCGCATCTCGCTCTTTGCTCTTGACGGTCATTCTTTACTCACTTTCGAGGGTGCTCTTTATAAGCGAAAGAGGGAGAGAGAGGAAGAGAGGAAGAAAGCTTGACCTCTCTCTCCCTCTTTCTGCCTCTGTCGCATGCATGCATGCACGCGCACGCGAATGAGAGGATGCCGACGTCGCGCCCCCGCTGTTACCTCGTCAATGCGACAATGCGACTTGTTGTGCCCGCGGTCCTGTCTCGGCCTCTTTACGCTATTATATGCGGTGCCACGAGACATCCCGCGTACATATATAAGCTTGCCTTCTTTCCGCTATCTATCATAGACTGGACTAATTTTTGCCTTTTCAGCTGAGTATTCACGCGGGGGCGACACAGTTCGTGTGAAAATTAGCGAGGTTGCACTCAAGAGCAGTGTGTACTGAGCACGCGCACGCCCTTTTTGGCCTTTCTTTTACATTCTTTTTTACTTCTTCTCTTTCTTGCCTTTCTCTTGAATGCGATTTATTGCAACCGGCGCGGGACTTTGAGAACTTGCCGACGCTTTTCTTTTTCCATTGTTCATACCTTGTGGTTTGATCTGCCGCACTTGAAGTTTTTCGGACTGAATTATTACCCCATTTGCATTCGATGGGCTTAAGGGCAGGTGAAGAATTTTTCGAAAGTCAAAATATTTAACGTACTGAATGAAGAAAGTTTTTGGAAGTAAGGAAAAAGTACAGGGAAAAAAGGACAAGTTACCTTAACGAACTGAGTAGTTGATGAGAGGTTTGAGGGCAATTTCACTTTCGTTACGTATATATTCCACGTACTTATAATTAGAATTTCTCTGTAAAGTAACTGCTACAATAATTAAGTTTATTTATTTGTTCTAACAATTATTCAAGTAATAGATTAAAAATTTTATTTCTAACTAAATAAAATGACAACTCTGATAATCAAAATTATAAAACTTTTTAGAATCTACCTTTTTACCCCCGAATCACATTCAATTCAAAACATAAGAACGTTATAACAATTATAGATTTTTAAAACAAAAAACTTTCAACAAGTAAATAATATTTGGACTTCAATCATTTATTGACTTTAATTGTTAAATTTTATAACTTTTGAATCTTAGTATCTAAAGAAAGGAAAATTTTGCGTATTCAACATGATTTTTCCAGTCGATGGACAGTTTATAATTAAAAAATTATTTTTTTGAAAGTTTATCACACAAACCTTTAACTGAAAATTAAAGCAAATTCATACAATTAGTCTTGAAATATATTCTTTGGTATACAGAGAAAATATCCTTATTATTATAAAGCTATGTGTCTGAAGTAGCTCATCCGTTGATTCTTTTATTTTATCCAGCTAAATTACAGGGCGAAAAAATTTTTTAATGAAACGCCACGATCGAAAACAAAATTAAAGCGTACACGCGCCGATGTTCACAACGCACAACAGACCGAGCGTGGAGAAAGAGAGAAAAAAAATAAACGTGAAAGAAAAAATGCCTCGTCCCAAGCGCGTATACACACGCAGCAATATATATACACAACGAGCGTTCGCCGGGGGCAAGGCAAGGAGCAAGCGAGAGTAGCGAGCGACGCCGCCCCCCACCTCGTCGTCGCGCGAAACGACCGTTAAAAAATGAAGCAAAGCGAGCGGGCGTCGTCGACGCGGGGACGCATGTGTATATATATGTGCCCATATAGTCGGCCGGACCTTCCCCCGCAAAAACCCTTTCTCTCCCCAGCGAGTCTTCTCTACTCCGTCTCCAACGCGCTCTCGCTAATAACGCGCGGCCACGCGGCCACTTCTTTTGCTCCTTTTATCCGTTGGGCGAAGCGCTGCCACGGCATTGGTCCAGCGCGGACTCGCGGGCATTTAAACGCGCGCTCGTCTCGGCATTTAAACCCCCCCACCCGAGCAAGTGCACGCACGCGGGATCGACCACCACCACCACCACCACCAAGAGCGCGCCAACGCGGGTTCTTTCTTCTGCTTCTGCTCCTTCTTCGCGTCTTCTTCGGGATCTTTCGCCTCTCGCTCCCGCGCGAACACGGGTATATCTTTCTCTTGAGATGCCAAGGGAGAGAGAGATAGAGAGAGAGAGAGAGCTTCTTCCGTTTTGTCTTGTCGAGTGTATGTGTATGCTGTGGAATGCGCAGCTGTTGCGCGGATGATACGCTTGTAATTTTTCCGGGAAATCATTTTTAGCTAGAACTTCAATGGATGCCGATTTTTTGCCATGTGATTTTAGGAAAGAAATTTCAATCGATAGTAATTATGATAGATCGGCCACATCTGGTAGATTTCTTACGAAATCAGTTATTAAAGGTATCGGGGTCAGCTATGATTTTTATCGGCCTCATTGGACCACTACATACTTTGTCCTTAATTACATAAATAATTAATTTTTCAATAAATTACCTTTTATAGTATCAGCAATTATTGAAAACAAAACATTATTATAATAATGATTTTTTATATTTCTATAAAGAATTAAAAATACAAAATAATCTTATGTAAGTCTAATATTTAAGTAGTTTAAACATTGTTACATCAACCTTTTAAGTGTAACTTTTGGAATTATCAATTGATGCTTCCTCAATGTTAAATTTAAAGATTAAATCTATATAACTATTATAAAAGTGGCAATTGTAATGACTTAATGCTAACAGAATCGCGTAATTTAAATGATTTTAATATTAAAATCAATTAAGCATACACATAATTTAAAATTGCTTAGTCTAACATTGATCATTTTTTAAAATTTTACATAATATTTAAAATATACTAAGTAGTATTTTGTGATTTTTAATTTTTTTATAAATAAGCTATTTAGAGTATTAAAAAATTTTTTTTATAAAGATGTAAATTTAAAAACAATATTATATTTTTTTAATAAAATATAACTGAATAAAAAAATATATATATTTGAAGTTCAGAACAAGATCATTTTAGAGCGAAGAAAAATTCTTGGATTAAACTTCTCGTGACTTCGATTGATTTTCCCTCTCGTCACGAATTGAAGAATCGTGCATGACCAGAAAATTAATTGTAAATAGAATAGCATATTTGCTCTCACACTTCTTTAAGGAGTTGCTGTAATCTGTACATAATTATCTAGTGACCAATATTTGTATTTTATTTTATATTATTTTTCGTAATTTTTTTATTTTCACTAATGCTTTTAGACATCTACTTTTCTTAATTCATTGCAAATAGTAGATAACTGTAACAGTTCTAAATATTAAAAAAAAAAGTGAATTAACGCCTAATAATTACTGTAATTTTATTATTCATTAGTATCTTTGAGCTAATACCTGATATATGATTATGCTTAACTCACCCACAACAAATCCTGGAAAGGCAAACATATGCGTTACATCACTTTGCTGACCGCTACGAAGACGAGCATAACCGAAACTCCACATGGTCCGCAACGAAAGGTCGGCACGAGGAGTCCAACGGCGAAGCCCATTAAGAATCAGCGAGCCTAATTACGCAACGTCGAGCCGTAACATGCTGCCCGACCCAATATCCCTATTTCCCTACACACATATGAATACGTATACATATCCAGCACAAGGACCACGACAGACCGGCGTCGTGGCTCCTCTGGCCCGTTAGTCGTCTTTGTTCTTACAGTATTCGACACATCTCCGTTAGCTGAGGAAAATGCAAAAGGTCCACGCCGGCGACGAGACGACGCCGCACGCTTTAAAGGGAAATAAATGAATATTAGGCCGGGCGCGAGAGCGGCAAGTGCATCTTTCCAAGAGCCAGCTAGTGTGCTGCTCTTCTTGCTGACTCGGCGTTCTCCTTTATGGCCTTTGGAGCCCATATATGCATACGAAGAGGAGAGAGAGGAGAGAAGAGAAGAGGAGAGGATAGGAGGCTCGCGGCACCGTTTGTACAATATCGCTGACCAACCGTCTCTTCTCCGCGAATATCTCCCTGCCACCGCCTCCTCCTCCTCCTCCTCTCTCGCTCCCTCTCGTTTCCTCTCCATTTCTCCTTTTGCCTTCTTTATGTTATGCTCCTGGGCTGAAAAGGGCAAATCTGTTTTTCTGGAGTCTGTGAGCCCTCGGAAAACAAATTTAACGAACGATTTAAAAAGAAAGCTGCCGGTCGGTTGTGGCTACGTGTGTGCGTGTGTCCGCGACCATGCGAGCTCAGCTTCCTGACTAGGTTGAATTTTTCTGCGAAAGGACTGTTATATGCTGCACCCTCACTCTCAGCTGTTTTTCCTTTCTTCCACTGGAATGTTTGGTCGGATCTTCTTTCCTGACCTCCCCTGCGGTCCTTTAATTGGTCAGAGATGACCTGAATGAGTACATAGACAAATGGGGACAAATAGCGAGACGTTGTTCTTGGATGCACCTTCTGTGTCAAACCAAAGAACTTTTGAACCTCGGTAAATGCAATGTAAACAGATACATTCAGTACCGGATTAGATATTATCCTGCATAGTAGTATTGGAACATCTATGATTTAACAATATATTATATAAATCCAATATTCACGAATATAATAAAATAAAATTTGAAAATTATAGATTAAAAGAAGATAATATGCCAATCGTTGTCAATTTTATTAATGCATGACTTATTCGTCTATCTTCTTACCTATGTGTATAAAGTTTAATGTTAAAACCAATGCCATCCAATTTGGCGATGTTTATTCATAATCTTATTTGTAGAATTCAGTGCACTCTTTATACAATCTCCCAATTCACATAAATTTTTTATTGAAATTTTCTGGCAATTTCATAAAATACAACTATTTATTTGCTGTGCGACTTCTGTTACTAACCCTGCCCTGAAATATGAAACTGTTATATAATATCTGGCGAGGAGGTAATGATAAACATGTCTACACTGTTGTTAAGTGAACTAATTATACATCTTTAGCATTATATAAAAAATAAGTTCCAACATATTTCAGTAAGAAATTAAAAAATGTTTACGAGACTGCACTTTAATATTTTATAAACGTTCAAATAAATACACCATTAATTAAACGTTAGTATAGTTTAAAAACAGTTACAATATATTCTTACTATAGTAAAATCTACTATAGTATTACAAAAAACTAAACTGGTTTAAAAAAAATATATTTAATCAGTTGAAAAATTATTAGTTTGGATGGCATAAAATTGTGTTAAAGAAAAAACATTTGCCTTGTATAATTATCTCAAGATAAAAATTAAAGTCTTATAATTATAAAAAAATCGAGTAGTTACTTAAGATTCTTGCAATAATTTGCATTTTATATTGTTGTATAGTTATAAAAAAAACTAAAAAATCACAAATAAAAGAATCTGAACTGTGATTGGCTAAGATCTCCCGCTAAGAATGTTGCCGTCTTCGTTTCACCATCATCGATCTCTTCGAAACCCTTCTGGCGATCGGACCTGTGCGCCCTTTGGTTACACAGTCTTTATCCTATCCTTTTCTCGCGCTTCTACCAGCAGGTCTATTGTTTGTCAGCATAGCTCACTCCTTTTTCCTATATCAGCAGCTCTCTTTTGTTCCTCAATCTTTGTTAAGACATCATGGGCGGAGATGAATTGTACACATTTTTTGTGCGGAATACTACTTCGAAGATGCGAATCTTAAGAGTTATATTGATGTTTCTTTTGTTTATTGAAGGATGCATTATTGTTAGCCTATTCAATGTTTTTGTGCGGAAAATCTAGTTCGAAAAAATAATACTAACATAGCAAAACAAGCTTTTCTTATATTTGTAAAGAACGCATCCTTATTTTCTTGACATCTTGTGATTTTAATAGATAATCACTAGATTATCTATATTGATAATCACCATATGATCTTACTGTTTAAAAAATTTAGAAATAATGAAATTTTTGAATTTCTTAGTCTTTTCGAAGTATTAATAAATATTTAATGACATCGAAGTTAAAATAAAGTCCTCGTATTGATTATAAAAATTTATTTATTGTTAACCTTTTTTAATGATATAATAATCTAATGTTATTGTCAACGAAAAATAAATATAATTTATACAAGAATATACAGTTTATTCAAATAGAAATCTGATGTTACATTTAAGAAAAAACTTTAGTTTATGGTGCTTGCTTAAAAGCTACTAAATACGCAATATTCCTGTTAACGAAACAATTTCA
Organism: Torymus tubicola; assembly: GCA_035583055.1. Classification (NCBI taxonomy): domain Eukaryota; kingdom Metazoa; phylum Arthropoda; class Insecta; order Hymenoptera; family Torymidae; genus Torymus; species Torymus tubicola. The sequence goes on along the minus strand of JAWWEQ010000010.1, from coordinate 22,991,783 downwards.
GACTCATTTAAACAGAAGCAAATCTATTCTCTAAAAGCCACCTACCTGTTAATGAGTTAATAGACATATCGACAGATGGTTTAGCACAGCAAAGACAATTAAGAAGTAGCCAACATTTCTTGTGTTAATTGCGCTTAATTGAATCATCGTATTTGATAGTCTGTGAAGTGGGCGAATTCGTGGGAGCTCACTAAACTGACTGACCCGAGCGAAAAAGCCAAAGCTCCAATTAAGCAGGCGTAGTCGCTCGTTATACGAGCATCTAAATATGCCGTATTCAACGTCAACTGTCGCTCCTGATTGCCGGCTTTCCGTTGGTTGACAATCTGATTGGTCACACCGAACCCTCACTTTACGGCTCTTGGCCGCAGCTCTGTAATTCTGGTACGTTTTACGAGGAAGACTTATGGGACCACGCCCGAATTCGCAGCCTCCTCGGTTGACGAAATATTTGGTCCAAATGGGGTCCTCTTTAATTGTAGGAGACAAGTTTTCCCTAGTTTAGGTCAAGACGCTATTTCTCAAATCCTCTGAAAACGTTGAAAAATTAATCTGTGTCAACCCTTAATTAAGGTGACGTTATTATCCGCTAAGTATGAAAGCAAACTACAAATCAATTGTCTCTGATATTTTTGAATCATTACTGTAATTTTAAGTTTCTCATGTGGTATTTAAATTTAACTATTTATTAAGTTCAAAACACTTTTCAAGAAATTAAATTAATTACCTATCGATTTTGCAATAAATATACTGAAATATTTATTTTTTATTTTATTTTATTTTATTTATTTATTCCAGATAATATTACAAATTAGTAATTCTGCCGAGGTAAATGCAATTACCTGTGCGCAGAGCTAGAGATACAAAAAAAAAAAAAAAAAAAAAAAATTTACTTGTTAATAATTAATTGTTAAATTATGTAAAATCGTGATTTATAACATACGTAAAGCAGCACTTAAATTAACAATCTTTTTCAAATGCTCTTCACAAAAACTATGCAAAATCTTGTAAATATTTTTTCCCAAGATATGTCAATCTTCACGTAGCTTTTCCGTTTATATGGGCGTGTACCCCGGCGAAGCTGGGAAGTATGCTTTAACCTTCGTGGCGAGTCTCACGAGCATACCTCTGAGATTTCCGAAAACCCATAAAAAGCCTACAATGTATCTTTTTCGGAAAGGGAAAACCGTAAACCTCCGTTTCTGAATGTAATGCGAACAAAGCCAATAGTGACAAAGTGTAACAAGGCCATAAAGGCTCAACCAGAGCGTAAATAGCAGAAGAAAAAAACACCTCCGCAGTTCTCGCGGCAACAATTATTGCACCACTCGGGGTCTCAAAGCCGTCGGAAGAGAGCCACACATAGCGCAAAAAGGAAGAGAAGAGGGAGACGAAAAGTTGAACGAAGAGCGGGAAGCTGACCGGAAAGGGAAGATGAGCAAAAGAAGTCCTTGTCGGGTATCTATCAATAGGGTGAGAAGTCAGAAAAACGAAGATCCGGAAATTTCGAGAAAAGTTAAGCAATAAAATTGGCCATAAAACTACATGTATCTTCTCTCTGCTCTGAACTTGCAAATGCTTTCTTCCTTGAGCCAGTCGACGTTTGATGTTCCTCCCGTCGATCAAGTCCGAGGAGTCAGGTAGAACACGAGAATGGAAATAGCAATTTGGGGGCGAGTCTCGCCCTGCGTAACAAGGCGAGCAAGAGAGACAGAGAAATGAGAACGAAGAAGAAGTGTTACTAGGGGGATGAATGGGTGAGGTGTGGGAAGCATTCTGGCGTCTACCTGTCCGAGGCCCCTGGAGGCAAACACACACATAGTAAGAGAGAAGAACCTGCAGCTCTCCATTCTTCTATTGGTATCTCGGTCTCTCTTGCGACGACGTCTTGTATAAGACCTGCTCTCCAAAATCCAAGGCTTCCCAATGATAGATTTCCTCCACTTCGGAGAGGAGCCACTCTTTTTTCTTCTTCCGACGTAGAATTACATATACACACACACATACATACATGAGGCCAACACGTTTCTTTCGCGCGAACCACCGCTGCCGCCACTGAAGAAAAATTATTAGAGTGGCCACTAAGGTTCGTAAATAAGACCGAAGATGAATTTCGGGGGGACGGGGCTACAAAGGCAGATAGGCCGGATTTTCGTCCTCATTTTTAAGCCACTTCATCGATAGTCATGCCAATTTTGTGGATCTTTGTACGGATGTTGTTTAAGGTCACTTTTTGGTATGTCGTGAGAAATGGGATACATGGGAATTACTCGAATCTGTAATAGATATTCGAACCAATACCTGAATGGTCTTTTGAGCAAGAAATTTTCACAGAGTAAATACATAAGGTTGCTTTTCATTCGATAGGGTGACAAATTAACACGTAGAAGAACATTAATTCATTAATTTGATCGAATAAACACATTCTAAAAAAAGTCGAAAATTCTGAAGTATTTATATTATCTTTAAAGTTTCTATTAATTAAAAATATACTTGAATTATAAATAGTTTAATAATATTTGATTTATAAAATTAAATAATACTTTTTATTGAATGAATACCTATTATGTATAACCTACCACAACAGTACTCAAGGTCTAACGTCGCCACGCAATTTAAGAAAAAGAGTTAGAAATCCTTTTCCGCCGAGTAAAAAAGATTTCCAAACAAAGTCCTCAAAATCCCTGCGTGAGATAGTCGGTACATTCCGCCCTTCTCCGCGAGAGGTAAGACCACATAATGAGAGAGAAACTGCTTATTGTCGAAAGTGGCGCAACGCTAAAACGCACTGGAGATCGTCAGGAGAAAGAGAAAAGAGACAAAGACCTGTTCGATTCTCGAGAATGAGAGGTGATGAGACAAAAACGGGGCTAGTCTGGGGGACGATCCGGGCGTTGGGCACCAGGAATGCCATGGAAGGAGGTATTGGAGAAAAAATTGAAAACTACCAAGGGTTGGCTAGTGTCGGTGATCGATATAGAGATCCTAGCCCTAGATAAAGGCAGAGGAAAGTTAGTTCGGCTGATTGAATAATTATGGAAAATGATAGTGTGAAGGTTTCGAGATTTTTTCGGATTGCGCATCATCATGGGAAGAAAATATTATACCTAGTTTGAAAAACTTTATGACTCGAAGTTGATTAATATTGCTGTTATGTAAAAGTACGAAAGATGAATTATTTCCGTTAGGATGACAAAATGTAATTTAAAAAATATTAGTTATTATTATTGAATTGTTATTTGTTATATATTACATGCTTTTTATATATTTATAAGCTTTATATATAGGAATTTTCTTTCATTCGAGCTGCAAAAATTTAGGCCAACAAAAATTTGTTTAGTGATTTTTTATTGAAGATATAATTAGACTAATTTTTAATTATTTAAATATCAGAACACTTCGTGGTTCATATATTTTTTAGCAAATATTTTATTTTAGAATAGTAATACATTAGAAATGCTACTCGTCATCCTGATGAGTAGATAACAGATCAAAGGCCTGAAGTATTTGACTAGAGATATATCTCCCTTACCTACTTTTGAATATTTCGGTCTGTTTGTTCTTTTCCTTTTATTCTTGACAGGGAAATCATTAGACTTTCCTTAAGCTGCCTATTTTTTATTTATTTATAATTCAAATAATTGTTAAAAATCCTCTGTGAATGCGTATTGAGTATACACCATTGACAAGTTGTTTTTACACTCAACCATAAATTCTGAGCATTAAATTATAATATATAATTAAATAACAATTCATTGTTTACTTAAAATCAGTAATCGTAATTTTTTTATTTTAATTTTATTCACTTTTTTGCTGTCATGAAATTCCTATCTAAACTGCTAAGTCACAAAGCCCGTCAACACAGAGAGGTAGTGATTTTTGGCTTTCTCCTAGCACGTGCATTCCCAAAATACACAATCCTAAAAGGCGAGAAGCCAGACCGGGCCATTTAAATTTTGCGTCGAATCAAAGGAAAAGCCGTAAGTAGTTTTCAAGGATGCATTCTGCTCCCGCCTTAGCGGCAGCATAACACCACACACACACATCACACACTTGAAAATCTCGGTCTGTTTGTTCTCCGTTTCTCTTGACAGGAGCAGGGGTTTTTGGCAGGAAAGCAACAGCCACCGCGAGCTTCCGTACAAGGGTTTTTTTTTTCTCCTAGTTCATTCAGATTATTTCCATTTTCCCCCTTTTTAAGCCCGTAACTCGTGTGCGCGAGCTCCTTATCGATTTCCATATGAAAAAACACACAGAGATCAGCAGACGTCGGTTACTTAGGTACTTGAAGAAGAGAAAGATGTCACGTATATACACGCAACTGATTTTTCATGCGGGCACCCGAGTTCACGATAAGCTTATCTGCCTTGCTCTTACTCTTTTCTGGTCGTTTTGTCTTTCCGCATGTTTTCTTTCCATTTAATCTCATTTGTTTCTTAGCTAACAACTACATTCAGAGAAAGGACATAATACAGTTGTTCGAACCTCTTCGTACCAATAAAAATATAATTTAATGAAAGTACTTTCTGTGTGTTATAATAAAGATTAATTTTAATAATTAAATACATACACAAGTATTACATGTTTTCACATTAATTTTTGATTACGATAATTTAATATTTATTCTTACATTAATAAACAAAATAAACGTAATATTAACAAATAAAAAAAATATATTAATAAAAATAATATTATCACATATAATATATATATATAAATTATTCATATATATATTAATTAAAATAATAAATACTCGTACATAGACAATGTTATTATAATTTTTCATCCAGTTTAATAAATAAACTAATATAAAGAATCAAGTCAATAACAAAGGATCACTTAGTGGAGATGAAAAAATATCATAACGAAGCCCATTTCTTCACACACTTTCGGCTAATTCACAAAGACAGAGAAACAAGTGTAGGCAAGGTTCTACATCCGCGGCTACTTCCGCCTCTCATCTGAATAATTCGCTCCTAATGGTCCCACTGTTCCACAAACACACCATGCACACGCGTATAATTCACATTAAAGCGGAAGTCGGTGCGCGCAGGTCTCTCGAGACCGCGACTATATATCGTTATACACCGCACTAGGCAGACGAAATCCGAAACAAAAGCTGTATATATATGTTACGAGAGAGATGGAAAGAATCATGGATGCTGGCTGTTCAAGGGGTATTCCGAGAAATTGGCGGGAAAGCGCGCAACGCGCGCGCGCACACACACACACTCACATGTAGCCAAAAAGCGACTGAGAGTGCGGGTTCTCCGTCTCCCTTCTTCACGTGCCCACGCGGATCATCTGAGGAACATGTGAGGGTCTATTTTTCCTGCCTCGGGGGCCGTAAAGAACGAGAGAGAGAGAGAGAGGGCGAGAGTGGGAGTGGTATGAGCACAGAGGGAACAAAGGCACCACGAGACGAGGGAGCGACTGAGACAAAGCGACGAGATGAGTACTCGGGGGCGGAAAAAATCGGACTTCTTCTCCTTCTCTCTCTCTCTCCTTTTCTCAACGCAACGAAATATATCAATCCCCGCAGCTCGCAGGAAACGAGACGTCGAATTTCGCTGGCGTGCCCTGTTCTGGAATATCTCCACCCTCTTGGCCCACCTTTTTCTCGGGGCCAAGGCGCTAATTTGCGGTATGGTTAATCGCGGGGGCAGTCGCCGTGATATATCGACTCTACGTCGGCGGCCCCGCACCCCCTGGTTGGAAAACTGCCTTTGTTTCCGTCGAATCATTTAATCATCCCAAGATTTTCCGAGAGCTGCAGCATCTTTTTGGCAAAAGTAGGAGGCAGTCGTGTGAAAAGCGTCTAATCGCATTTTTCAATCTCTCTTGGGTTTTTAAACGCCGGTTAGCTCCCAGCCTCACGTGAATCATAATATTTATTCTTTTTTATTAAAGGCCGGCGCACAATGCGAGGCTTATCAGATGTGCTAGAGATAGAAAAGGAACGATTGTTTGATTTTTAAAAGGCTTTATAATATGTATTTAACGATTTATTTACAATAAAGGAGATTGGGAATCATGGTAGATTCGTGCCTTGTATCTTCCACTACTATAGTTAAATTTTTTTTCGTAGTAACCTTAATCACTTTATATCCGAATTAATTTAAAGAACATCAGCAAGTTTAAAATAATACTAAAATATCAGTGAGCGTGTAATCTTCAGATACCAACTGCAATTAATAGTGTCATAGTCAACATGACATTAAAAAATTGACTTTATAGTAATTGTGTTGATATTTAAAATATCTTGAATTAATTATATATGTTTTTAATTAAAACAAAATTATAATTCAATTTTGTTTATCTAATCATATTTCTATAAAAATTGCATATTTTGTAAGTTTTAAAGATATCCCTATCATAAAATATTTGTACATTATGTAATAAAAAGGTATTTAATGTTATAAACATATAAACAAATGATATAAAAATTATGAAAAATTACAATGTTTCTATAATACAGAAATATTTCCTTTATTTTCATTTCTCACCCTCAAAGCTCAAATTAAAAATCAATTAAGAATCCTCAGCTGACAGGAGCCGTAAAATCAGGTGTTTAATATCTCTTAACCATGATTTATACGCCAAGGTCGGAGTATCGCGCAACAAAGTAGGTATATATACCCAATGAGTAAGGTGCATCGCTTACAGAAGCCCCCAAGCAGTTCTTCTTAGCCATTCCTCAATGTCCGCTTTTCGGTCGCTCGGCTACGTGTAATGCACTGTTACGCGATTCAATATATAAATCTGAAGCGTACAATCGGGGGAGAATCAGAAGATCCTCGAGGGAAAGTGGGAAAGTAGCACACCCTCTTCCTCTTTCACCGAGGGTGAGCGCAGTGGAGAATGAAAAAAAATGATAGTGTCGTCGACGAGCCGCAAAGTCGAGCGGACCGAAATTCCACGGAGGACGTAATAATACATTGGCTGTATCGAAATGACCATAAGTGAGCGGAGGGTTCTGCTTGTTTGCCTCTTTCTCTCTCTCCTTCTTCTTCTTTCCTCCGACACAGACTCGCGCAGGTATTAAGAAAGCCCCAAATATCCTCAATACCTGTGCCCGCGAGCTTTCCGCTCCCTCGTCTCTCAACTTTATCTCCTCTCTCCCTCTCTGCCTCTCCCTCCGACTTCTCACCGTATATTTTTTTCGTCGAGTCGTGGCGTGTGAGAGCGACCGCGCGGCTCGAGCTCGCACGGGTGATGAGATGATGTTTTTTATGGCGCCCCTGCTCCGCGAAACCGACGTGGGGATCATTTTCGAAGGACACGGCTAGGAGGGAGAGAAGATAATCGCGGGAACGGGCAAGGGTGGAGGAGGAGGGCGGATTGAGATGATGGATCATTTTGAAAATTTTCAGGAATTTTTCCTCGAATTAATTCAATGCTAAGAGTGAAAATCATCGTTTAAAAGGCATTAGAGAAAGTTATTTTCAGCGCTTTAATTTTTTTCGTGGCGTGAGTATTGACAGGTAATAGGGTTATGCAAACTATGTTATCACAGGACGTTCTTTTCCCGGTGATAGTCTCTTATATTTTGACGAAATAGCTATATCATTATTTGCAATAACTTATTAATTTAATGTTATTGGACTGTTAGAAAGTATGAATTAAAATAATGCTTTTTATTTGGAAAAGTATAGATAAAATGGTTTTATTAAACGAAATATATATAGGTCATCATAAACGAACAATGTTACACCAAGTTCCAACAACGAATTCGTTACTATTTATTGGAATGCCGGAGGGCGAGTGAGGAGGGAGACAATTGTGAGAATAGAGGAGTTCAAAGGAAACCATCTATTAATTGTTTTATCATGAACATTTTCGAGGCGAGGGATCCGAAACTCAAGAATGGCTAAGGGTCGAGAGACAAGGACGGAGCCTCGGCGGCCTCGTTAACAAGTCCACTAGAGCAAGAGAGATAGAACGCGCGCGAGAAGGGGAGCAGATAAAGGACGAAGAGAAGGACGGCGCTCCGCAGAACGAAGTGCGAGAGAAGGAAGAGGGGCGCGCTGCTCTCTCTCTCTCTCTCTCTCTCTCTCTCTCTCTCTTTCATTCTCGGGCCTTTTAAATCTGCCGCAGGCCGGCTCGTTCGTGAGCGGGGATTTAAAAATGGCTGTATGGGGCCCCCGGCTTGGGCCTGGCTTTCCACTCTCTCTCCCTCTCCTTCTCTCGCGAGCGCTCAGCTGATTCATGAACGGCCGAGACTTTTCCGTGAATCAGCTGTGATGGGAGCTGCTACTTTCAAGGTTCTTTCTCGCGCTCTCTAGGCCACGTTCATTCATGCTTTCGCCGCGGACGGAGAAGGAAGCTTCTTCGCGGGGTATCCGGTGTTGCTGCTGCTGCTGTTGCTAGCCCTGGCAACAACGTGAATGAATGTGCGGGAGATGCCGGAGGATAAGCAGAGGCCAGACCAAGACACATCTTATCGAGGGCGGGAATCGACGATTTTCCTTTCCGCCCGTTGCTGGTATATAACTCTCTTATTTTCGGTTGTGTCGGGAGGACCGTGTGATCTTGTTTCACTGTTCATTAGCCGATCTTAACTTTCTATTGTGTGAACACAATGACCGAATCGCTGCTGCTTTGTTTGCTACTTTTTTCCTTCGTTTGAAGGGACAAATTCGCGTAAATCTGGGTAAATACACCTGCCTATTGGACTACACGCATATACAATTCAAATTAAATATATGCTCATTTTTCAGCATTTCTCTCAAGACTTTTAGTCTTATTATATAGATGTAGTTAGATTAGCATAATGCTACCTTTTCTGCATTCTCTAAAATTTATAATTCTCGTTAGACATATTTATTTCACTGGTAATTTTCAAAATGTCACTTTTACAATATGCATTTGAAGATGATGAATAACATTTTTAAATGTATTATTTCCAATAACAAAGTAAACATGACCTGCAATAAAAAAAATTAATTCTATTAACTATTTTCAATAATTCTGAATTTGAACATTATTCCCCATTCAATGTATAACTTTATTAGAAAACCCATAAATACAATGCATCTAATCTATTCAAACATTTCTTAAAGTTAACGACTGATTAGATTTAAACAAGTCTGAGAAGTATGTTTTTTGTTAGAATGTGTGGTTCATTCACTAGCATAAGATATTTTGGTTTATAATATTTATATTTGATATGATAAATTAAAAAATGTTTCCTTTTATATATATACAATTTCTACTTGAAATTTTCACGTGAAAAATAGCAGAAATACTTTAGCGTTGTTACGACGTCAGAAATGAATACAATTGTAGCACACTTGATCCCATTATTAGCTTCTTCGACGTGTGTATCTGATGACATTGCGCACAATATTTTCAACGCGGAGCCGTCAAAGCTAACCCACTGAGCTCTCACGCTCGGTCGACAGAATTTAAATCCCCCGACGGAGAAGAAAAAATTAAATGCCCGGACAAAGCAAAATTTGCAACGTCGCCGGGGCGCGGCCGTAAAAACAGCGTGAGCCCTACCAGGGTTCCCGAAAAAAGGGAAACTCGATACTTTTTCTCTCTCCCTCTCTCTCTTTTTAGCCTCTTCGCCCACTCTCCCCACACATACACATACACATACACACACTGACACGTATACGAGAAAGGAAGGCGCGCGCGAAGACAAATTCCTCTTTGTATCCTCGAGATCCCGAGTGGCACAATATCGCGCGGTAGATGACAAGGAGATCGACCACCATCACATACATATATATATATATATATATATATATATATACTTACACACAATCCCCGTGTTTCCTGTGTGTGCCTCTCGCAGCTCTTTTCTCCTTCTCGAGACCTCTCTCGCTAATTCCCCGAAAACTTCCTTTTAAGAAGACGCGGGAACGCGAAGTTGTCCTGCACCCCAGGACACGCCACGCCAACGACAATGCGCACGCAGAATATCATTCGGATATGTGGTCGAATGTCGTTATATGGGGGTTTTCGACGATGTCGCCTCATCAAAGGATTGAGAGAGGGTGGAAAGCCGCCTGTAATTATACGCGTCGGCTCGGGCAGGAAAAGAAGGAAGTGGACGTGCTACGATGAAAAGGCAAGTGCGATCGGCGGCCTTGTTGTAAGAATAGATATATATGTGTAGGGGGAAAGGGCAAACGAACGGGATAATGTGTATATATGAAAAGGATTATCAAGATTCAAACGTGACTCGAGGGCGCATAAATATAAGGAGACCGCAACGTCTCAATCGCCGTGAGATCTGAATTGATTTGAATTTCTCCTATTGGCCTCGTGTTGTTTCGTCTTTTATTCAGGCTGTTTGAGGTACGTATAAAAGAATCTGTTTATACGAATTAGACAGCTTGTACACTTTAAAAGCTGAACGCTACCATTTAACATGTGCGCAATCGATGAAAATGTAAATGCTGACTAACTAAAAATTTGTTTTCAATTTGAAAATTTTTTAAGGAAACTCTACCCCTAAGTGAATCATTTACTGGGATTTCATCAAATTTGGTATATTGTTAGATCCCTTCGTCAATGATCAAAGGGAGTCAAAATTTTGATAACTGATAAATACATATTTTTTACATATATGTATATTTGATAAGTTTATTTATGGCTTAAAAAAATGAAAATAAATTTATTAGTTGAAATAAAATGCATTCTTCGTGAATCAGGCTCTTCAAGAAAAACAAGATCTGTCAGCAATGCTTCTGTGTAAAGTTATTGTATATTAAAAACTATTTGACTAATGTTGTCAAAAAATATAACTCCTTTGAATTTTTAATGTGAGAATGTATAGCAAAATGTTTTAACAGAAAACATTTGAAATGAAAAATTTACGTATAAACGTTGGCTATTAGCTTTCATTGATAAAATATATAGTGATCCCAGTTTTATGCAAATTGTCGCATTTAAAGTGAGCAGAATATTTTCCGTAGAGATCTAAATCTAACTTTGAAGTTCTCTACTATCCACACACATGAATACTGAGCATTTCCATAAAGTTAATTTGAAGTTTACATTTGTTAGGCAAATGATGTGAAGCTGGTATAAAATATATTGAAGTAACCTCTTGGTTAACTGATACAATCGAAATGGTTGTTTTAAATTTTCAAAATTCTTGTTACCTGTAATGAAAAGTTTACACTGTCGTAAACTTTAATAACTGGTATCACATTGTTAAAGTACCTGTACAACTGCAAAATTTTCACATTGCCAGCTTCTATTACTGTTCTAATAATCATAGAATGAATAAGTAGTCTGAAATCTCGACAAAAATAGAAAGTAGCAACGTTCTAACTGCTTCACGATGAAACCGAATTAATCATTCAATAGCCGGAGGCTCCGAGAAGGCCACCAATTCGAAGCTAACAGCCCCGTCGGAAACCCACAACAGACACAGGCGGGCACAAATACTCTGCTGCACCTTGCTGCACGTTGCACGTCGCGGAAACGTTAATTCTTTGTCGATTTGCATGTCCCATTGAGGCGCCGTCAGAGCGGACAAAGAACGAGTCTCGCTGTACTCACCGAGTGAGAGGGAAAGAGACAGCGAGAGAGTCTCGTGTTCTATGGGATCCCCGGCGCCGAATTTTTGGCGGGAGAAGCCCGCGCTCACTGGTCGCCGCCATTTTTAAATGCCTTCTCACTCGAGCCGAGAATAGGAATTTCGGAGGGCCGTGAGAGAGACCTGCTCGCGCTCGCGCACACATACTTACACACACATACGTTACAGGACCTTCTCTGGAAATCCTCCCGTTTCTCAGCATGAACGGACGAAAGAGAAAGAGAGAGAGAGGACGAAGATCGTAGTTCTATAGCTACATGGCAACCGACTATCGCAAACCGGTCAGCTGATGTGTCGGCGGCAGCGCTTCTATCCTTATAGCCTTTTCCTGTCTACCCCCTCTCTCTCTTTCTTTGTTTGCTTTTATATACAGATATTTGACGAAGATAACAAACAACGTTCCCTTTAATTTTTGCCTTCTTTGTGCCCTATACATACGCTCTTGTGTGCAGTGCTTTGTAAGATACATAAGATTTGGACGAAAAAGTGTATAGTAAAATTTTTTAGTTAAATATATTATTGCAGTGCTTCAATGGATTTTCATATTTCTTAAGTAATACTTCAATGGATTTTCATATTTCTTAAGTGATACTTTAGTGACACAAAGAAGCTCTTCCATACTTTTGTATTTTTAGCTAATTTCTTAAATTTTGCTTCCTCATAGAGAATTTTTTATTGATAAATAAGGGCTTTTACGTAAACAGTAATAAACTCTTATTTAATCAGATTTTCTCTATACTTCATTCGAGTGCGTCAACTGTCAAAACTAATTGAACACAAGATGCGGGTATCTATTAAAATAACGGGTAAGAGAAGATAAGCTACTGGGACCCGCTTACTGAAGTTCACGAGTTTACACACCCTTTATACAGAGAAGTTGCATCATCTCGTGACTTCAAATATGACAAAATCAATTAAATTCAAGCATACTTTCCACCCAAGCCTTTTAAAAACCTCCCATCTTAATATCTGTTTATAGGGTGACCAATTTAAAGGCAGGAACCTCATACTTCATCCAATTACTCGCTTGACATTCCCAACCGATGACCCGGTCACATACACATTTCGCGTTAAACGAGAAACAGCAGTAGGTCCGACTACGGGAACCTGCACATTCCGCCGAATCTCGTAATCTCTTTACCCGCGATAAGAATCATCTAGCGGCCGGTATACACACAAAACTTCTTTTAAAAAAACGGACCTTCCGACCGCGCGCGTTGTTTTGCACTAACGTCCGTGTCGTCGAGCTTCCCCGGCCGTTTCCGAGTTCTAGCTTTCTTCCCACTATATATACACCCGAGTCAGAGTCGTAGAAAGGAACCGGCTCGTGTGTCTGGTTGTGTGCAAACGTCCCGGAGTTGTACGTTCACAACTACTATATATACCGTGCAGGTCCTCTGTTCCAAGAAGGCTGCCCCCGTCTGCGCACATACGTCGATCGCGACTGGGCACACTTGACGCTCGATAACCATGAACCCGAGCTGCTGCAGCTACTAATACTATTCCACACACATGTGTGATGAGATCGAAGACCGAGAGTGTGGAGGGTACGCAGCGACACTAGCAGAGACACACGATGACATCGACGGCACCCTCATCCATCCCCGCGAAAGTCTCATGTTCGGTCTCGACCAGCCTGGAAATTGCGCCATCGTCTCGACGAGAAAAACAATGGGCTGTGGGAAGAGAGAAGGAGAGACAAGGAGAGAGCTGCTCGCTTCCGCTCCACGTGAATCGTCGGCGGATGCGAGAACGGATCCGAGAGCCCCATACGGATACATTCAAGATCCTCAATGAAGCACGAAGTAAAAGCTTCGCCGCGACGACGCTTGTACGTGTATAACGTGTGCCTCCCGCACACTCGCCTTGCTCTTCTTCTCTTCTTTCATTGCCCGTGTTTTTTTTTCGCCTCGAGGGTTTTATTGTTCCCCGTGTACACTTCGGTGTTTCTCTATGGGAGACACACGCGTTCAACGGGTAGTTTTGTATAGCAAAGCGGCGCCTACGCACAGTGAGAAAGGGAATGAGACGCGGGAGATGGGATTTTCCGACTGGCCGAATGTCTGTCTGTCTGTGTGTTATGATATGTATACGTATAGGGAGCCGATGTTTGACGCTGATAAAGTCATTTATCAATTACGAGAAGCATTAAGACTACGAAAGAGGGGATTACATGAGAGTATCAGTAGACTTAAATTCCGTGAATGGTAGATAGTTATTGTTTTTTTGTTAAACTTCAATATTTTTATATTGACGTATCCACTGTATTGGAAAGGCTAATAGTTAGTTTAATATTTTGATTTAAAATGAAATTCGTATAATAGTAAAATAAGTTTCTAATATTGTATAGAAATATTAAAATAAAATGAACGGAACAAAAAAAATATACTATAGAAAAATAATTTATATTAATATATTAATAAATATTTTTATAATTATATTATATTGTTAGATTTTAAAAGCCAGAAAAGTTTTCATTTATTATATAAGCTACAGAACGTGAAAAAAGTTGTTACAAATTGATGCTTTGATTTTCTGTAGTCTTAAATTTAACATCGGGTTCCTTGCAAAATTTTCCATATTTATTATACACATCAGTATTCGTAAGTTTTTCACTAAAACGAGTTTTCATCTAATTCCAATACGACTTGCAAGGTTATAATGAAAACTATCATCATTCGTTAATTTGTATCAAATACGAGCATCATTTGCGAAATTAAAACGAAAAATAATAGCTGGATTTGTGACATCGCAACAAGAACTACTTGTACTAGTACTATTGTAATAATATTTATAGTGTAGTAGTATTTGCAGCCAAAGTTGAAACACATTAACGTGACAATTTAACTAATTGTGCTAACCTTTAACGCAAACGAATAAATCGCATTAATTTTTACTATGAGATAGTAATTGTTTAACTCTGAATCTTAATATTTTGTATACGAGGCGACGATACGACGTTGTTAAGGTGGTTCTATGGTTACTCTGAAGTCAATTCAGTAACCTTTGCAAAAAAATTAAAAATCTGTTTTATTTTTATGATTTCAACATTGATAAATTTAAGTCTCGAATAATTAAAATAACTGAAGATAGTTTTTGTAAAAATTTGTGTTATTAAAAATAAATAATATTTGATGTATATTCATATGACTTACGTCGTTTTACATTATCAAGACTGCGAGAAAACGTATATTAATATTTTTAACAATTAATATCTCAGAAGATCGTGTGGCTTGGTATATTCATTTTGTACTCATCTCAAAGCTTGAAATCTGTACTTTCTGTACCTCTTTTTCTGATTTCCTCTGCAGCGTTTCTCGATATGAACGTAAAAGGTTTTTACTTAAAGAAGAATGATTCACATATCTCCATGTGTTAAAAGTACCATTTTCAGGAATTTTTTTTCTCGAAAATTAATGTGGCAACCGGGATTATAAAAAATATTAAAAAATTCGTTTTGATCTCACAAAATTTTTAAAAAAATTCTAAAAGCAGCAAATGTCTATATTTGTGATTGAAGAATTTTTTTATAACGTTACAGTTTTTCTTGGATTAGCAGAAAAAATTTCCAGGACGAACATATGCGCAGATGACAGATGCCATCGCAAAATATATGGCATTCGCGCAAGTTCAAAGTTGTTCGTCTCTATTATTACAGAAAAGGTTACTCACTTTCCCATTGCATTTATCTGTATTCACAACCTTAACCGCCACGTGCCCAAGTCTATAAATCCCAGGTATATCCTACGACCATCGGTTCCATGATCGCCGAGCCTTAGTGGCCACCATAATTACTTTACAGTTCCTGTGCGGTTGTTTGCACCACGACGAAAAGGCGATGGACGGGGCAGCCACAATCAGAACTTACGCGTGGATTATCCTTGAGATCCTTGCGAAACCCATTAAATGTTCATTCTATCTCCTATTTAAGTGTACCCTGAAAGGTACATATTGCACGAAAAAAAATCAGTAGATTCTATGGTTTAAACAGTTATTTTAACATAAACGATAGAAAGTTAATTTTACTTTGGCAAGTAAGAGTAGAAACTACTTTTAAATTCTGTAGAATCTGTTTTTCATAAAAGTAAGATTGGCTTTATAATTTGA
>JAWWEQ010000010.1:22904136-22976019 GCA_035583055.1 Torymus tubicola | reverse complement strand
AGTTCTCTAATATATCAAAAAGTGGATTTCGAAAGTAACAAAATTCTAGCGTGTTCTTTAAAATCTAAATAATTTTTATTTTATTTTTTAAATATAGGTTGCCGACCTATTTTTCAGGAAAAAAATAATTGAAAATGGTTACTTTTACATTAAGAGTAAATGATGCCATATAACCCATAACAGTAAGTAATAGCATTACTTTATAAAAAAATGAGTTTTTAAAAAGAAAAACATATCTTTAGAAAGATGAAATTCCGCTCTTTCGTTTAAGATTATCAAATATGTGTCAAATCGACCTTTTTAAAAAGATATGAATGATTATAACACAAATAGTAGATGACATGCATGAGAGCGAGAGAGACAGACCGATGCGTATGGTATAGTTTGTGCTCTCGCAGAGCGCACAAACTATAATGAGCTAGAGAACTACCTGAAGTGTGCCCTCAAAGGTACCTATTACACAAAAAAAAATCAGTAGATTCTATGGTTTAAACAGTTATTTTAACATAAACGATAAAAAGTTAATTTTAGTTTTGCAAGCAAGAGTAGAAACTACTTTTAAAATCTGTAGAATATATTTTTCATAAAAGTAAGATTGGCTTTATAATTTGAATAAACTGCAGTTTTTTCTCTAAAAGAAAGCTAATTCTACTAATTTTAAAACGCTATTTTAGTATTTGAACGAATGTGTTGATTTAGCTTTTGAAAAACAGTAGAATTTACTGATTTTTTTTTCCGTGTGGCCAAAGTGTCGACGGACATGTTTAAACTTGCGCGTCTTATTTTCTAGATACCCAGGTACATATTGGCTAAAGTGGCGACGAACATGTTTGAACTTGCGCGTCTTACGTATTGTAAAGATTCTTCGAGGGAAGTCCGTCTTCGTCGGTACGCTTGTCTTTGGGCCCGAGCTAAATTTCCCACTAGTTTGGTTGTAAATTCGGGGTTGGTTTAATCTTCACTTATAACGTATGGTCCTTACTGTTTCTTCGCAGGGTGCCAACGCGCAAGTTCAGACATGTTCGTTGCGAATTACGATGGCTTCGCAGGGGGCCGACGCGCAAGTTCAGACATGTTCGTTGGAAGGCGAGAAACTTCGCTATATAGACGATTTTCTCATTTTCTTTTTTTTAAAGATTTTGAAAACTTAAAAAACTACTTGCTCCTAGTTCGTAAGTAGGCCGCGGGAAAATAAGTAGGACAGTGTGTATTGGGGATAGGCTACAAACAGACCTTTCAGAAACATATTCCACTCGTATATATATATATGTATACAATGTATATATACTTGCTTGGCGGCGGGATTGAGATCTGCCCCCTTTTCGAGCCTCCCCCGGCGTGTGCGCGGGCTCGCATCACACACGTAACCTGCAGGCTCACCAGTCAATGGGTCCAGAATTAATGACCTTGAATTCACACGACCAATAATCCTCCTATTTTCGAGTCCTTTTCTCCCTCTTTCCTTTTTTTCTCTTCCTTTCTCTGTCCTCCGCCGACTTGGAAAACAGGTACAACGTGGCGATCACGCGGGGGAGGTCGAACGTGACGATTGCGTTTTTTCAGGCTTGCGCGCTGTTTATTCTTCGTCTCCTTTACTTTTTTTAATAGGCATCGGGAATTCGCCGGTCAGGCCGGTCGCCGCATCGACGCATAAAGGGATTGTACATATGTGTGTGTTAGTGTGTGTGTAGGTGTTGAGGAATTTCTTCAGGAGGGTGAAAACAAGACGGTGGAGAGAGAGGCTTATGGGAAGAGAAGATGAGGAGAAAAGCAAGTGGAAAATCGTTTTTTGCCGCTTCTATACATGTCAAGCGTTTATCGATCCTCTTTTACGCTCGTGCGAATGCAGGCCTTTCGTGTGTTAATAAAATTATGGCTGTGAAATGTTGTATGGAGACGTGAGTGATGCTTAGCGATGGTCGAAGGTCGTGTACGAAAATATTCTCGTGTCATTAACTTGCTCTTTTGTTGTGGTAAGCAATGATTTTGCAGATTCCATAGAAGACTTTTTATATACGTATTATATATTGAAATTCGACGTGCATACAGTATAATTATTAATGCTTCATCTTTCTATATTTCACATAACTGATAATTGAATTCTTGAGATTTATTGATAGGATTTTAACATAAACAGTTTCTACTTTGCAAAGTAGTTTTACCTATAATGAAAAATTAAATAAACTGTTTATTTTCTTTTATTTTTATTTTAACATTACATAATAGAATGGTTTAACGTAACATACATTATTAAGTTCAAGCAATCAATATAAATCACAATAAGAATAATCTAGCTTCCAAGTCGCAGCGATACTTGACTGCGATAACTGCGCAATATATTTATCAACTCAACGCAGGAAGCTAGATGCCGGCTCCGAGCGTGTGCATGCGCCGCAATCGGCTTCTCTCTCTCGTTTTTTTTTCTTTTATCTACCGAAGCAACACTTTTTTCACGAACCCACGCGACCCTTTTTCGAGTTTGTAAACACACATGCGAGCGATATGCGTCGCGTCCTCGACTTCCGTTCGTTCTCTCGTTCTTCCTCGCTCTCTTTAGCGAATTTCGCGATTTCCGTTCAAGCTCAAGGCCAGAAGCGACCGTTGCTCATTTCACGCTTCGGGCGATAAATCCTCTCCTCCTTCTCCTCCTCCTCTCTTTCTCCGCGTCTCTTCGTTTTTACGTATACATAATACATGCGCGCCCAGGAATCCCATTAGTGATTTCTGGTTCAAATTCGCCAGGCGACCCAAATCTGCCTCGGGAACGCGCGTGTGTGATGGTTACCGTAATAAAATGCCCATACATGCGTGATTTTTGGAGTAGGGGTGGACCGCAAGTAACGATCTAGTTAGGAGTGGGAGTAGGAGAACGCGGGAGAACAGCGCACGCTATATATATACGTATTACATAATTGCAGCTCGACCAGCGCGGGTATTGCTCTCGCGCCTCGACACGTGCGCGTGCATGTGTACTTGTATGTATGTGTATTCCTAGGAGTGCCAGCGAAGACCCGCGATATCTTTGGCTGTCGGAGTGCGAGGCGTCATTAAGGAAAACTGGTTTGACACGCACGTGAGAATTTTGGGCCCGGGAAGAGCACACACATACATACACGTCAACTTTGCGAGACGCCGGTAGACTATTGCTATGTATATATATAAGCTCTCTATCCGTTCCGGCTTTGGCCTCGCTCCGCATCTCTCCCTCGGCGCTCCCGCTATCTCGCATCTCTTCCGTGATTCTACTGTAAAAATGGAAATCCCTTTAAATTTCGGTCCGATTTCACTGATCTATCCAGGCTTCGCACGCATGCTGAAGTTTTCGAGGGTAGGTCGTCGACGGCGGCGATGGTGAATCTCACAGGAGAATCCGACGCGCATAATTATGTGAAAAGTTATTTACTGCTCTTAAAGTATGCCTAACATTTCAATTTGTATGTTTCCCTTTCAGTGGCAATATTTTTAGAAACGAGAACGTGAGAGAATTTTATTTTTATGAAAATTGTAGTTTTTGAATTATTTTTGTGAAAATAATTACATAATATAGTAGGTGCTCCGAAACGGCGATTTATTAATATACTTCTTACAAACATTAAATTATATCTTATATTATTGTTATGTGGATTATCTAGCGGTAAAGTATAAACGTCCAATAAAAACAGTCATATACTTGATTAATATTAGGCTAGTCACAAACTTATTGACTCTACTGCAAGTTATATCAATCAATCATTTGCATTTTACAATATTTGACAACAATGTTTACTTATCACAAACAGTATATAATCCCGACACAAGATCGAAAGAAAAACGCCGCCCGAGTCGTTCCCGCCTAAACCGCGCAGCATCGGCTGGTCTCGGGCCGGCTCGGCCAGAGTTTTATCATCAATCCACGTCGTAAGCGAGTCGCGCGATATTTCCAGATCTCGCCCGTTAGAATGTTGATCGCGTATATGCATATGTATTATAGAGTCGGCAAGTTCTCTCTATATCCATGTCAGATTGCGTGTGTAGTACGGACAGCGTCGACGTCGAGATTTCGGGAGGATGCGCTTTCGTGTGTTGCTGGGTACGTGGTAGCGGTACATTAACCGTCGACTCTCCTCCCTCCGGCGGCTTCATTCCTCTCTCACTGCGGCTCGACGGCGATCCTCTTTTTTCGTCGATCCCTCTTGTCTCTCTCTCTCTCTCTAACTCTCTCTCTCTCTCTCTTTAACTTTTGCCGCGCTCGCGAGCACCTCCTTCGCGGACTCGCCGAAGAGAGAGAGAGAGAGAGAGAGAACGAAAGAATAAGGAGAGGGAGAGAGAGAACGAGAGAATAAGAAGGAGAGGGAGAGAGAGATCTTTTCATCTCGCGCCCTTTTTCTCCTCTCCGCGGACGCTCTTTATCTCCCTCTCAACGCTCGCTCGTGCATTTCTTTCTCGAGGGTAGGAGATGCAACTCTCTTTCTCGTTCTCTCTCTCTCTCTCTCTGGAGAGAGGTAGAGAGACCGGACGAGTAACGAACTCTCGAGTTTCGAGATATCGATCTTGGTGCGTTTTTTGGTGGCCGGCGCCGAAATTGCTGTTTACCAGACTTTGGCGTGTTTATTTTCTAGCCGATTTACCTTTTATGACTACACTGCGAATTTACTCAAAATATAAAATAAGATTACACTGATTAATCGGTTAATTTTTTAATCATTGAATAAATTCCTAATATTAATCTAAATTGTTTGCTTATGTATTATTTATATTAATTATTCATGTACATTATACTACATTGTACTGTTTACTATTGCGTATATCGATTATTTAATATCATAAACATTAGTAATTCGATATTTATAGTCATATAAACATTATTGTATGCTTCAGATTTCCAAAGCACATTAATATTATAAAAATGTGTAGAAATGAAATCTGGTAACAGTTGATATATGCGCTATGACGTTGGTCATCAGCATCTATATATGTAGCCGCACGTGGAGGAAGAGAAAGATAGAGAACGTGGCGCGTCGACCCCCAAAAGCGCGGGAATCAGCGCTAGGTGTTGCCGCGATAACGAACGCTCTCGCAGAGGAGCAGATGTACGGCGCACCTTGCGGCCTCATGGACCAAATTGATTTCTCTTCCGATCAAAATTGGAATATGTAACCCTTCCGGATTCCGAGAAGAAATCTCTTTTAATTGAATTTTAATGATGGGATTAATATCGTCCTCAATTACAATATAATTAAATTTATATAGCAAGATTATAGAGCGAGGGAAGTGTGGTTATAAGACTGATCAACGCGTAGAGCCAACTTCAATACTGATCGTTATCATACAATTTATCAGATGAAGATATCAAATTTGAATTCATTACGAGTGTTTCCGTTTCTTTGCAATGCATTCAATTATTGAAAAAATAAACGGAAAAACTTCACTCGTCTCATTATTATGCGAGGCCAGCACAATCACGGCTCTTATCACTTATATGCAGTGCCGGGGAATGCAGACGAAGTACAGACTCGACGTTCTCACATCCCTGCTTGCAACCGAATCTCTCTCATCATGCACGAAAGCTCAGACCTACGGCGCCGGGGCACGCTTATCTCCCTTTGTGTAGTTTATATTACGTGCGCGGTGTTTCCCTTCGAAAAAATACACTGAACACGCATTTTCGTAAAGAAAAAAGGAAAACCGGAGCCCCGTATCTTCTCTTCAACTTCCGTTGAAGTTGAAGATCCCAAGAAGAAGGAGAATGAAAACGGTCCCGCATCTACGGCACGATCTCGTCGGTGGTCGCCCGCGTTTAACGCTCGAGTATAATGGTCCGAGGTATATAATAAAGAAAAGGGTCAGATTGTGTGCGTGTGTGTGTGTGCACAAATCGCGGGAGGAGAAGGGAAAACGTCTACGGGGCGGCGATTAATTTCTTGTGAAGACCGGTAAATGAAGTGTGTAACGTACGCAACCAAGAGGAAGAGCGCTGTCGAAGTCGAGATCTTCTCTTGAGAAATCCGATAGCGGGGCAGGATTGAAGTTAAAGTTAAGCGCTTCTTTGTGTTGCGTCGAGCCCAGTTAAAAAGATTTTTCGGTTGGATCGCTAATGGGTTAATTTTATTGATTTACATTGATGAAGTAGACCCTCCCATTTAATAGACATTTTGGTATTAGTATCTGTATACGCTTCAAAATTTTTCTAATCTGAAATTTATTGTTTCTATCTTCTAATGAAGCGTAAACGCGAAGTAACAAGGATATTTATGACCGTGTATAATGATGTGCCTTGTATGATGCAAACTACAGCGTCCTTCAATTACAATCTAATAATATTAGCACTATCAACATGCAAGTTGACACGTAGCGAATCAAATTACTCCAGAGCGGTTTTAAAGTAAATAAAATTTGACCTCCCATTAAGACGTTGCAACAGATTCTATACAATTAAAATATTATAAAAAATGACTTCAAAGAAACAAGGATTGGCTTTCCACGGTGAAGAATATTAAAAAAAAATATCACGATTTTCCCGAGAAAAGTTCCCAACTGTTTCTTTCACGCCCATAACTTAAAAATTCCAAATCCATTGTATCCGTCGTTTGATTAAGAGATAACATCAGTTTCTTCGCCGAACTCTTTGCAATCCGCCTCGAAAATACACCTTTAAATCAGGCAAACTCTCTCTCACTCTCTCTCTCTCTCTCTCTGCGTATGGTCATTGTACGAAGCGTATACACACACACACACGACCGAATCGAATGGCTCTTTTTTTCTCCCGCGTGGCAAATGTAAATCTCGGTCGGAGGGTTAAAAAAATAAGAATAAGAAGCGCGGGACAAGACAACAGGGACTACTACTCTCCTCCTTCTTCTTCTTTCTCTCATAAGTATTCGTACGGGCGAGGCGGGCGGTTATAGCGGCGCCGGATAGCAACAACGCAGTGAACGAGCGACGCGCGGGCCCACCAAGCAAGCGCGCGCGTATTTTCGTTGGTTCGCTCGCGCGAACGCTGGACCAGTCCCGCGCCTGGGACTGGTTATGTATGAGTATAATAACTTCGCCGGTGTAGTCGCCCCGACAAAGGGTCCCGCCGAGCGTGTTCCTCTTCGTCTTCGTGTATATATATACGTATATGCAGCGCTTCTTCCTATACTTTCTTTCTCTCTCTCTCTTTCTCTCTCTTTCTTCGCGTCTTTCTCCGCGCAGGTTTGGCTTTGCGCTCTTTCTCTCCTTGGCTGAGGAAGTGTATATATACACATATATACATACATATACACTAGCCAAGATGTTGGGAGAAGACAGTAGAAGAGAATCTAGGAAAAATAATACCAAGAAGGATGCTCATCGTGGGGGTTTGCGAAGAGTAGAATTAATATTTATTCGTCGAGGCCGCAGACGGACGGGAAAAGAAAGTCGGGGTAGTTTGAAGTTCAGTGGCGCCTTTTAGCAAATGTTTCAAGGAAAAGCCCGAAGCTGGGGCCGAGTGAATGAGGCGTGACTTCACTGAAATGTGTTTCAGTCGGGGGAAAAATGAGTTTTTCGGGTTTGTAGAGCAATGTGTTTGTTACGCGCACCTCATAATTGGGAAATAATTTCTATTATTCTCTATGTGGGAAATGTAGTGTAATAAATGATTTTACGTCAAACGAGTTCGAAGAAGTATATCTCTTTTAAGAGATGATGGCAATGACTTGTGCATTTTCCGGTGCTTATCTCGATCTTATTTATATTTTAAAACTTCTTTGATGTACTTGACTGCAATCACATCATCTTCATACAATATTATTTGAAGTACTTCAAAGATTATTATTAACAAAAAAACTGGTATGTATTCGAAATCCTGCAAAGAAGGTATTACGTATGTAACAAAATGAAATCGAGACATAAATCCACCTGTTCGACAGAATACATTTAAAGGGTGTACACTTCAATAGTTACGTAAGGTTCTGGGAGGTAAAACCAATATTTAATCCTTTGTGAAAAAAAGAGTAGTGAGAAAAATGAAGAGAAAAAGAAACGTGTGAAGTCACCGTGATTTTTTTTTACAGACGGATAGGCGCTGCAGTTAAAGGTCGAAGAAAAAGGTATATACATATATATATATATATATATATATATATAGACAGTGATCATGGACCAGAGAAAAATCTTAACCTACCTCGACTCTCGGGGTCCTTTAAATATTCCAGTGAAGTAAACAGACCCCCCACCCACGCACGCACGTAAACGCGCATTTCTTCGGCTTCCCCCCTCCACACGCGAGCTCGCGGCTTATTTTGGTATCGGTCCCACGTCTCGTCCTCCGGTGCACTTTATACTTCAACTTCTCGCCTATCCGTTTATACTCACGTGACTTCTGAGAAAACGCGCGCACGGACCATGCATCGTAAAACGTGGTCGCGTCCCTTTTACGGGTGCCTCGCTTCAACTTCACACACGCGCACACACACAATATATATATATATATATAAATTCCTCTTTTACCACGGCTCGAGCGCTTCAGATAAAGTGAGCGTGTTTTCTCCCTGGGGGCTCTCGAGTTTTCCTATTGAAAAAAATTTTATTACTTCAGCCGGTGAATCGTGTTGGTGATCGCGCGATCCCGATAATCCCCTTTACGAAGCAGGATCACTTTTTGAGTTGACGACGTTTACACACAATAGAAGTCAAAGGTTCACTTGCTGCGCACCCGCGACTGTGTATGGGCTTTGAAGTTCGTGCGAGCGAGCTTCTTTCATTTTTTATGTCTTTACGCCGAATGAAGTTTAGTGGACGCTTATGCGACCCCAAAATCTTGGTGACAAAGAATCACGACATTGGAAAAATTTATTGCGCTTCAATTCGACGTGGATTTTTTCTCACACTGACCGATTTTTCTCACCTTACACTTCATGTGCTTCAGATGAGTTCGTCACGCTGTGGTGATAGTATTCACTGATTTGTTAAACTTTATGTACAATTGTTATATATAGAAATGCCAAGTAAGTCAGCGATTCTTGGAAAGAATTTAAAATGGAATGTTGGATTGCAATGTGTTTGTTTACATCTCGCAATGCATACTTACATATTGAGCAATAATATTATAATGTTACTAATTTTGTTTATCAATACGTCAAAATATTTTTATTTTATTTTCTAATTTTTTATTCTAAATAAATAAGCTATAGTTTAATTTTTCAAATTTCAACTATGAATTACTGCAATTGCTAACAACCCGATGTTGCATTTTATAATAAAGAAATATTATAAAATAAAAAAAAAAGCAAATAATCGAATACCAGTGTTACTTTGCGGCTATTACTCTACATGCCAAATCGCATCGAGAAGCAAGAAATACCAAAGAATTTGACACCCCGCAAAGTAGGCACTCAAAAAGTCAATAAATCGCTGATCAAAGCCGGATTGCTCCACAGCACCCACGTCACGATCGACGGCGCTGAAACTTGAGCGAAATCAAAACTCCCACAACCCGTCGAGTCGATAACGCGATCCAGCACCAATTCCCACGTATATAGCCCCTTCCCGGGTATCGTAGCTTTGAGAGCTATTCACGCGGCGAAGAAAAGAAAATACGGGATCAACTGCCATTCTCCAGAAGTGCGAGCGCAACACTCGAGAAGTAAGTAAGGCGATGACTCTGCCGACGACGTTGCGGGAGAGTTAGACTTGCGGCTCGCGGGGCTCCATAACATCTTGTAGACACTCGGTGACACGTGTTAACCACAAAGAGTGCATTCACTCATACACACACGTACCTATCTGTGCATGTATATATAGATATGTATATGTGGATATAGACGTGCTCGTCGTTAACGCTACGGCGTCTCGCGAGTCTCTCACGCGGCTGCTGTCTTCTTTCGAAAACCCGCCGCAGACTGAATTTTATCCAGTGCGTATAATATAGTAGTATATATATATCTATAGGACATGAGGGAAAGAGACGCGCGGAATTCGTTTACGGAATATTAAAGTGACTTGTCGTGTCTCGTGGCTTTTTTGGATTTTGGGTATTGAGAGAAGCACACGGCCGGTACTCATAGTCCGTGGAGATGGTGATTTTTTCGGTTTTTTTTGTTTTCCGGTGACATGATTGATGGCACCGAGTGTTTATCACGTGAATATGATTTTCACGGCTTTTTTAGACAGAGAGGCGCGACATGAAAAAACTATCGGAAATGGCGAGGTAATTACTGTCAGAGAATTCACGTTCTACGTACATATATAGTTATCCTTGAAGGAATTTCAAATGTAATTATAACGAAATTGATTGATCACATTTAATTACTTCACTGGAAATTGAATATTGGATAATCGTAAAAGACGACGTCACTTTTTAATTAGGAATTTCGTTCAAATTGTTAATAGCGGTCGGCTCGAAATATTTTCAAAAGAATTTTATTTTCGCGCATAAAATTTAAATGTTATACCGTCGAAATGTACAGCCATCGGGACGTAAATCGTATTTGAATTCCTATCGCAGCATTCCCATCGAATTTTTAGCGCATCGTCGCATACCTCGGTACGACACATCGTACCCTACCTTGCCAAAACTCAAAAATCCATAAAAAAAACAACAGACACCCGGCGATAAGCGAGCACGCAGGCAGTGATCGTTAGTTGCAGGCTGCCGGTGGGCCTCTGGACGTATGTACAGCGTGCTCTCTCGCGAAGCTCATTATCAGAGCGCTCGTGTGCGTCTGTCCCTCTTCTCTCTCTCGTTCTTCCCGCGCTAATTCGCCGGTCCTCCTCCTCCTCCTCCTCCTCCTCCTCCTAAGCTTGGCCCCTCCACAACTACCTGCTCCCCCGTAATGCTCGTGAGCGCGCACGAGGAGGCATCTCTCTTCTCCGCATAGCAACACGAGGACTCTCCCGCTGAGGAAAATGTGCGCGCGCGCGCTCGTACGACCGTTTGGCGCGAGAGAGTGAGAGAGGCGTGCGGGGGGCGCGGATCACGTCCCTTCGCGTGTGTGTATAGCGCGCCCGCAGAGGAATCTCGCCGCGTCGAGTCTCAACGGTTATTCTGCGCGTGGTATATTATATATACGAAGCTCCCAAGCGCGGTATAGAGAGGTTTGTATATGTAGTGTATAGGTATCGGAGCAAGGCTATAGCTTCTGCGCTCGACGTATGATGAAAATAAATATAAGAGGGATGTGGGTCAGTCGAAGTGTTTTGGCGAGTTTTCGAGGTTTCGAAAAAAAAAATTGGGATTGGACCTAGGTGGATGTAGGAAAATTGAACTTGCTAAGCTTTATAGAAGAATGTGTATTGAAACAATTTTAAAACTTTTTTATTAATTTTTAAAAATTTTATTTTTTTTTGTTAGGCGTTTTTGTTTAAAATTAATTATTATTTAAACAAAAATTTATTTTATATTTAAACACGGTTTATTATTTTATTTTTATAACATTGAATTTTATTATTGCATTTATCCGTTGAATGAAAAATACCTTTTATTTTTAAAATTTTTTTAGTCGTTTTATGTTTCGGAGCAGACAATTTATGTTACGTGGGGCGTAAAAAAGCACTTGTTCTGAAATGTGGGTCAACGTTCAAAAAATTCCAAACTTTTTTTAAAAGCTTTATCTTACTAAAACTTAAAACTAAGATGTAATAATCGTTACCCAACATTTTTTAAAATATTTATTTAAATAATTATATTTAAATTATAACTTCATTTATACATTATTTATTACGTTCCTGTACTAATAAAAAAAATCATTATTTTTTTAAGTTAAATTTTTATTGAGATAAATTGACGCAACAAGTTAAAATTTTACTAGAATAAATCTATAAAGCTGAACTGTTACACTAAACATGAATTTTTAAAGTTTACTATATAAGGTTAAAAAAGGTATCAAAATGTCATAAAAAGAAGAGGTTTCGAACAAGACTTATTGTCCACGCCAACTATTAAAAAACTGAACAAAAGGGAACAACAATCAGTGCAATCGCGAAGAAAGCCATTTCTCTCAATGGCAAGGTTATCGTTGTGCGTCCGCCTCAGGCGCGCTCTTCTTCCTCTCCTCCTCTCCTCTCCCGCGTGCGCTGTGGCCGCAGTTCAAGGTGAGCCCAACGGATTCCCGCGCGCTCGTAGCGCAAAAAGAGGAGGACCTCTCTCGCGCTCTCTCTCTCCTGCCGCTCCTCTCGCGGCTTTCTTTCCGCTCTTCGATTGCAGAATGCACGCAAGCGACACCGACGAGAACGACGAAATAATGCAGCCATCGTCGTGGCTTTCAGCGCGAGATCACCGGATGAAAGTTTAGCCGGTCCCGGCCAATTTCGTCTCCGGCTCGTCCCATTTTCTCGCAAAATTAACTTTTGCGTCTTTTTTTTTGTCTGCGGTGAGTATGCGCATGCCTTCGTTAAATTGGCCAAGCGCTGCAGGTGAAGATATCGCCGCAGATGGTCCATTTATCCGCGACGTTAATATCGCGTTTAGTGTGAAAAAATTAAACGAGTGTGGAAAGAAAAATGTTTTTAAAAAAGCGGTTTCATTAATGTATCGCCGTTGTATGTGTGCGTATCGTATACGACTTGACTTGCCGATTAAATGGGAAGTAAACAAATTCAAAGTATATTTAAAGGCATGAAACGATAAGATAGCGGGGAGGAAGAAAGAATGAAGTCGAAGCACGTACCAAATGCCTGTGTGTACTGCGCACATATTGGAATGCCCGGGGGTAAAATAAAAAAAACGCTATATAAAATTCTTGAAAGTGCAACGATCCGTACTGATATCCAGACAACTTTATCTTGATTCACATATAAATTGCACTATAACATCTTTATAGAAAATTAAAGAAATATCTCAAATAATTATATCGATATATTTCTTTAACAAACATTTACTAATATTTCTAGCCTTACTCGTATACTTTGCTCTTGTTCATCATTCTTCAGTCTTATTGAAGTTGAAAATACTACTGGTAACGCTACCCTGCTCTGCCGTATCTCATTGCAACCATCATTTATACTCTCCCCTATAATTGAAGTAATGAACTTCGCCGCAACTCATTCATGGGCTCTCGGCTCTCGGCTATATACGCGGGCTCTCTGTTTACAAACAAACTCGCGGCCGCTCTTATATATCTCTCTCGCGGTCTTCGCTCTCTTCTTCCCTCCTCCCTCGCACGTTCTGCTTCAAACTTCTCTTTTTACCTCCTCCCACTCCAATTCACTCGACTGCCCCCCTCCCCCATCCTCCCGCCCGCGCGCGAACGCTTGGTTATTGCATTCTCGTATGTGGTGGAGGATATATAGTGGAGTGTGTTCTGTCGTGCCCCCACTGCGGCCACCGCCGCCGACGACGGTTGAGATTTAAATTCCACTTGGTATACGCGCCAGTATAGAGGCCTGGGAAACGAGCGAGCTCGCGCGCGGCGACGTCGACTCTTTCTTTTCTTTCTTTCTCTCGCTCGCACCCGCTCTTTCTCTTTCGCTCTCTCTCTCTCTCTCTCTCTCTCTCTCTTTCCACACCGCCACCGCGCCTCGATTTATCAGCTGAAACGGCTCCTCGCTTGCCCCTTCGTCTGGACCTCCCCCGTAATACGTGTTTCTCTTACTCTCTAGCTCTCTCTCTCTCTCCCTTTCTCTCTCTCTTTCTCTCTTTTGCCGTTTCGCTCTTTCTCGTTCGTCATAAACGTCGGTCTGACCATTCTCGCACATACGGCGTAGCTGATTATGTTGCTGGCCGGCCGTCGAGTGTACGAGAGAGGGACAGAGAGGGAGAAAGAGAGAGAGAGAGAGAGAGAGAGAGAGAGAAATAAAGATCTGACCGTTTGTCGAGGTTTTTGCGCTACGAGCAGCGTAACACATACGCACACGTTAGCATTTTTAACGCTCCGTTTTCGCGGCTTCCGCGTAAAGCGGTTTAAAGACCTTGCCGCTCGAATATGAAACTCGAGATGTCTAGATTTTGGGCACGTTTTTTACTGTTAGATTATTTTCATGTATGCCTTACGTCTCTATTATACGTTAATCAAACACTGATGTTACTTAAAGAGAGCTCAACTATTATAATATAATAACGCCTGTATTTTAATAAAAATATCACTACTTGAATGATAAATCGTAAAAAAATTTTAAAATATATTACCGCATTGTCAAATCATTACGCGGTAAAGCGCTAATAAATATAATGACCATATCCATTTACATAACTTTATAAGTGTAATTAAAGGACAACCGTAAATTGACTCTGCTTATCTTGATTACGAACTGCATATAAATTAATTAATGTAAGGCCATAAAATAAATAATGTTTTTAAATTTGCACAAGCTAATTATTAAGGATCACTTAGGTAATAAACTACAAAAGAATGTAAAATACAACAAAGCTTTCTTCATTGACATTTTCATGTATCATTTCTGCTAACAAGTAGCCATAACACATCCGTATGTACACTCGTACAGTCGTTTGGAGCGCGCTTATCGCGATCGTTGCGCATAAGCAAACGACACGTGCCACTGCCGGAGTCAGCTCAGCACATTTCTCCGCGCTGCGCCAGACTGTGTCGCACACGCATACTTGCCTAAACCCTGCGTGATAATTTTCACGCGTGTCCACGCACCTCAGGCGGTTTTTTCATTTTCCGCAAAGCTTACCGTCTCAAAAAAAGGTCGAATGATTCCTCGTAAGACGCTCGATTGTCGGGGCACACGCGTGCCCCAAAGTCGAGCAACCTACCGCAGGCTTTGAAGCGCAAAACCGCCAGTCGTACGTGATCGTCGAATGACTGGCGCGAGCGCGTATGTTTCGCAAACCCATAGAATTACGCGTGCTCGTGTGCGTGGGTTGTTTTGGGAACCGATTGTACCCGCCACCAACTCGGACAATAGATTCTCTTCACTCGGTCACGAACGTGGTTTTTCGGACCTGGCGATTCGAGATGTGAGGTCAGCTCGTTATGAGCGAGTTTCCATAATAATGAAAACACCAAAAGTATTGTTCGAGTCAATAGAACGGGTATAAAGTTGAAGTGGTTCGTCGATTATTTTGAAAGTTGGAGATCTTAATATCGATAAACCTCCCATTAAATTTTAGAATTTTATAAGCATAGCTAATAAATAAAAAATGGAAAAATCAAAGTAAATTCTTGCGTTAATATTGTAAAAGAAAATTATGAAATGAATTTTAAAGTTATTAGAATATTCATAACAGAATTTGTAAGCACAGTTTACGACCTTGAATATTAACAAACTAGGTCAAATTAGTGTTATGTAATTGTGAGGATAGCAAGTCATCAATACAATCAGTAAACAGAACAACGCTTTCTTCTTAACACCGTGTGCTCATTTTGGCCTAAATGTGTATTGTAATATCAATCAAAATAAATTTATTAACTTAATTTTGGTTCTTACATATCATAATATTATGCCGTTGGTTTTAAAGGTGTATCAATTTTAATTTTTCATTCATACTCGCTAAATTTAAAATAGTCTTATAAATGCAATCGCTAATAACGAAGGTTATTAATGAAGTGTGAAAAATGTGCTACTTTCTCTCACGCCTCAAAGTTTCCCAGATATTTAAAAACGAACTACCCCTGCTTGGGAAACTTCTTTTCGGAGGCGCGGTCTGATTAATTAGAGAGTGCACGATGGTTGAAAAATTATGATGAATCGACATCTCGATGATTCGTTACCGAGACTTTCTGCGACGCAAATTGGTCTGTTTTTTGAGGGTTGAAACTAAGGTCCAAAGGCTCCCGGCGATCGGAAGGATACCTAATTGCTCGTCGCGGGTAGCTTCTTCGACTTCGTAATACCTGTGTTTTTCGGATCCCCTAAGATTGAGGCATCACAAAAAAAATCTAGAAATCTTTTTCCCTTTGCATGAAAATCGTTAGAATCTCACGATACATGGATACATTCACATTCAAATCGTGCGACAACGTATATATATACAACTTCTCTACACAAACTTCGAAAATACATATAAAATAGAAGATTCCAGAAGTCAGGTTCTTCGGCTCCTTTACACAGTTCTCGAGATTTCATCTAATAGGAATATATTAAAACGCATTTACACTCTCCCATCGACACATCCCGTCGAAGCGTTTTCATCTTCAATGATCCTCCCTGAATTCCTCGACTTCTTTTTTTTCCTCTCCCAGCGAAGATCAAACATGAAGCGTTGAAAAAAAACGGCTGTAAAGTAATCAAAACTAATCTGGTTAGAAGTGAATTGAAGTATTTTGAAGAAAACCAGTTTAGCCCCCGAGGCGCATATATTTCAAGCCCTTTTTTCATTTCCCAAGGCGCCCGAGGAAATATAATGGGCTCTTTATAGGAGGCCCAACAGCGCCCCGAAACGATTACAGACAGAATTCTTCAATTATACTTCAGGTTCGACGAGTTATTAATGCCATGATAAAACTTCTGAAGATACACGCACGGCAATCTCGGCTTTCGTATATTACACGTAAGATTCCCAATATATATATACACACACGCATATAATGTGGAAGCGAAGCGCGTAACGGGCGTGATTAATGAATTTTTTCGAGGTGGCTATAAAGACGCGGTTACGTCCGACTTTGGGGTTGTACGTTTCTTCTCTTCCCACGAGAGATAATCATCTTTGAAGATCCCAAGGAAAACCACCCTAACTTCACTTTAAAGACCGAAGTATAGTGTCCACGTTTCTTCTCACTAACCATTCAACGGTCACCGCGAAGACAATCGAGAGGGGATTAAGGAAAAAATAAAGGTACTATTGAAGAGTCATTGTTAGAATGTCGATTCAAAAGAATTCCGACAGTGCTGGTTTGTGAAGATTTATGTTTTTCATTGACAGACGTGAAATTTAAAAATGTTCTCTCAAAAAGAGTTAAATTTTGAGTTTACACTTTAAGTCCATATACTTTTGTTTATAACAGATGAATTTAGTTTGAAAATTAATAGTTGAAAAGAAAATAATTTACGAAAATTATTTATGGTTGTTATCATCATAATTATAAATATGAAAAATTAAGGTTTCACCGAGAGTGCCAGCTTTACATTCAAAAAAAGAAACGCAAAGAAAAAAAAACGAAGTAGGTAGTCGTTTTAGTAGGTAGCGATCGGGAGGAAACGCTGTGAACACAGTTTTTTCCCCTTCCGAAATTCCTCACTTTTCAACCCACTCGCTGTTACAAGCGACAAAGGTCGGAAAAGTTGAAAACCGTCCCGTCTTATCCCGTGCTCGCACATTTTCTGTATTTCACTTCCCTCCACTTCTCAGATCTCTCTTTTCTTTATTTTTCATCTTCCATTCTTCAGATGTTTTGTTCTTTTTCCACCGGTTTCCCTCTGAAGTATATTGACCGACGCCTGTTCCGGATTGGTTGACAGTGTTTATTTTTACCGCTGCACTAAAATAACACACATCGGAAATGTTAACACTTTGTCGAAATAGGTATATGTTTCCAGCTGTATCCAATATGGTATCCAGTTTTTAATGATCCGTCGCATTTTATTTTTTGTCACACAAATAAATTATGTTTCTTACTAGAAATTGATTTTTTCCATTCAGCAATTTTATAAAGAAATTATAGAAAGCAACTATCAGATTATGCTCTTTGAACTTTTAATTTTTTGAGGATGAAAATTCTAATGAATCATTATAATATTTGCATGAAATTCAAACAGACGTTCCCTCATACGTATACTTAATTTCATAATAGGTAAAACCAGCTTGAAATATCATATTTAAGTTTCTTGTCAGTTTCAAGTCATAAGTGCATACGTAACCAAGACATATTTATATTGCTTATAATCATTATGGTTGCGTTAAATATTTATCCTAATAATTCATTAATATTTTATCTAATAATTTACGAAGAATATTGTACATTTAGCAAAGTAATAACTAAAATATTTGTAAGGTCAATGGTCTTATTTTTTTAATTGTGAGTCTGCTTAACCGTGGAATTCTCGTATAGTAAGCTAGATATCCTTTTTCGTCGTGTACAATTTTGCTAGATAAACAGAATGCGAACAAATTGAAATCAAACACCTGCCATTCTCCTAATCCTCAACACTGCAAAATACCTTCGTTAATATTTCCCAACAACTTTTGTACATTATTTCATTCTTTTTCTAAGTAAAAATCCACATACCTCCACTTCATAAGAAGTATATTTTATAAATTATTATTTCCATCTTCCAA
Organism: Torymus tubicola; assembly: GCA_035583055.1. NCBI lineage: Eukaryota > Metazoa > Arthropoda > Insecta > Hymenoptera > Torymidae > Torymus > Torymus tubicola. The sequence continues at coordinate 22,957,898 of JAWWEQ010000010.1, read as the reverse complement.
ATTTACGATTTACTGGTCATTTTGCGAAAATAGCTGAATTTCGAAAGTTGAAAATAATAAATCCCAAGCTTTAGATTCATCGTATAAATCAATACATTCGTCATTTTTACACGGGCCGGCTAAACGTTATAGATACCAATCTATATCTACCCGTCCGCATAAACTCCCCATTGAATTAAATATATCGATCCTGTTTCGAGTTTATCCTCGTGCTGGCTGCGCATTAAACGAATTCAGGCCCACACGCGCGTCAGAGACTTTATTTTCGGCATTCGCTGCCTCGCTCGCGCGCGCGAGTATTTCAACAAGGGGGGGAACTGAGCACACCCCCGATATTCTCTATCTATATACGGAATATACGCGCGTGCGTGCATTTCCTCCTCGTTTGCGCTTGACTGAAAATAAAGGGAGACAAAACACGCGAGGCTCGTGTATATAGGTATTTCAAAGTGTTCTCTACGAATGACTTTAGTTTGAAGTTACAAAGTATGTATAAACTAGATTATATATTATATTGATAAAGATAACATTTTTAAGCTATATTGATGTGAAATGTTAATATATAAAATTTGCTTTTGTTGCTTAATCGCATTATTCCAGAAAGATAATGATTCTTTCAGTTCACAACGTACTTTCGTTTTTGCCAAATGTATTAAGAGTTAAATAAAATGCCAAAAACCTGCCAATTGCGTCGTATAATATAAAAATGCATCGTAAACTTTGAAACTCTTATAATGAGAACAAAAATAATTTGAATGACAAACGTGTAACGTCAATGCTTGGGTACTCGTTTGTTTGATAAAAACAAGTCAAGAAACCCGAACCAACTGATGCAACGATCTCGTTTCACATAACATGCAAATGCATCAGACGAGCTGCACTTAATGCACTCTCTTTTTCTTTCTCTCTCTCTTTCCCAGCATTATAAAAACAGTATAAACCACGGGGTAATAAAAACTTAATATTCGGACAAAATTTTACGTTCCCCCCGTCAGTTTACCTCGACATACACGTCGGGGTTACATAAGTTGCGCCCCTGCTGACGCGAACTCCTCGTGCTGTTCTTACACGTACCCGGGCGATGACGACAAGCAGTCGGGCGGACTATTGTTTAGGGTGTACATGTTCTCTCTACTAGTGTGTTGCGTGCGTGCGTGCGCGCGCGAACGTAGATATATGTATATATACGGGTCTTGGCGGTGCGGCGACGTGGCAGCTGTCGGCGGGAAGTATAACGTAAATGGACTAATCGATAATGGCGCCAAACGAACTGCGGAAATGTTCGGGGCTAGCCCGCGGGCAAAAGAGTTGCGGTGAGGATGTGGTTCTATGCGGGGGCTCCTGATTTCTTATTGGAATCACGGTTCTTGCAATGACAATTGCCGTTTCATATGGGATTGAAATAATTGCGAAATTTTCAAACAAGGTTTGCTAATAATTGGAAATGCAACTATGTTTAAGATATTTAACTTCATCACAATATACAGATGACTTTATATTTAGATTTGTCCTACTTTTCCCGTTTTGGTTTGAAGGAAGTTTAATGTAGAAATTAATAGTCAGAAATGATAAAAACTTCATTTCATATCACATTGCGATAAAGTTGAAGTTTTCTTTTCATTTTATAATTCCAGGAAGTCTTATCACAATGTGTATGTTTCTATATTATGTACTTATAACACTACTAACTTCCCTGACTTTTCAAAACGTCTTATATATACAAAAACTTTTTTTTTAAATTACAATATATTTCTCAATGTTATTGCAAAATAATCAAAAACCACGACGAATCTGTGCTCCAGGGAATCCAGCGTCCAACCGCCGATCGCCCGCAGTTTCCGTATTGTCAATGGTCAACGTTATAAGAACCGCACCTTGTCGTATGCTTGTTCATCTGCTTGCAGGCGGCCTCTTATTCTCTCCTCCCAACTCTTTCTCAGCTTCCTTTCGGCATCCTTTTGCCGAGATCCAAGACGCGCGCGTGTGTGTCCACCCAACGCACGCGTGCGCACCGGACCCGAAGTGTAGAGCACTTTGCGCTCGGTCCATTCATACCTCGCTTTTCATTGTCAAAACGCGGCGCCCGCGCGCTCGACAGCTTCCTATATACATACATATATATACGTGTAACCCTGTGCGTGTAGTCCTTTCTGTCTCCGCTATTCATTCATAAATTATCGAATTGTGCGGAAAGAGGACGCTCGTCATCTTTGACGCGTGCACGAGATCTTTAGTGACACACCCATGAGATCTGCCCGGCTTCTGCGGAAAAACCGTAACCGTCACCGTAACCAGAACAAATTTTTCCGTTATAAGAAGTTTTTTTATGTGTATTTAAGGAGATTCATATGCTGTTTTTTCTAATGTATTTTTGTTATTGCACATGTCTTGTTTACAGTCGAAAAGACCTATAAAACATAAAGAAGAATCGTAAAACGTGTGTATGTGTATCTTTCGAAGTTTCTTTTAAAATTTACCTTACATTTTTTTAATGTCCACTTTTTGCAATTAATTAATCAGCGCATTAAAGTGAGTATTTTATAAACACTGATAAACAATCATTCACTTATTCAGATTCTTTTACCGCGAATGTAATTATATCATATAAACAATTAATCGACATAATAAATGCAAAAGTCATCTGAACACACGTATACATTCTAAGAAGAATCATTTAGCAGACTTATCGCCAAGTCAAGAGTCCTTGTCGCGCTAGGCACATAGAAACAGTTTCGCAAGTGCACAGCTGTTGGCGCGACGAGCATTTAAACGGTCAGCTCTTGCGGCAGCGCGAGAGTATGCGCTCTCTGTCTCTCTCTTTCTCTCTCTCTCTCTCTCTCGCTTCCTTCACATATTGTATACGCACACACGCTCGTGTATACGCACAAACGGATACTCTGTGTCTCTGGAGCGGAATCCGCTGATAAAAAGGCTTCGCTCTCGCGCGATACTGCGCGCCTGGCGACAACTCTATATATAGCAGAGAGTCGACCGCGCACGCGTCTGTGTATATGTATGTATACGTATACGGTCTATACCCTAGAGTAGGAAAAAGTCGTGTTCAACGGTCGGCCCGCACTCGTTTCATTACCCGACTAGACTCACGCCTAATACTGCTCCACTCCCCCAAACCACTACATGTGTGTCTGTTACTGCTGCCGGGCGTTTCGCTCTCAACGGATTGTATGATAACATCATGAACCAGAATTTAACTGATTTCTCAAAAGTGGGAGTCTCGTATATGTTTTATGTTTTTACGTAATGATTATGATCTGGATGGGGATTGCGAGAATCGTATATGCTCATATGTATCAAAAGCGGCAAAGTGTGCAAAAAATTATATAATTTTAGAATATATTATAACAGAACTTTAATAACGTTTAGTCACTATTATAATGTACAACTATTTATCTGTTAATTTGTAACGATAATTTTCATCATAATAACTTAAAACATTTAAAAGATGAAGAGTATAAATAAAAAATACCTTATTTATAAGGAATTTAAAGCCTAATGAAAACATTCATCACTTATCGTCCTATAAATAACCCAAGTATCTACACCATATTCAACAATCATCCCATTTATGACTTCCTACGAGTGAAGTTTGTGAAGTTATAAGAATAAATCCACGTCTTATCTCTTGAACCCGAAGTGACATTAATAGACACCGCCATACGACCGCCGACGCGGTCGCGCTATAACGCCCAACGACCCCGTGAATTTTCGACGCAGTTTGACTTTCATTGGCAGCTGCTCTGAGCCGCGCGCGCGCGCGTGGCACGTGACGTTTTCAAGCGCGGCACGCGCCACCGACACCCACGAAAATTACGTGTTTTACCAATAAAAAAGAAAGCCAGAAAGTCGGAAGAAGAGTAGGCACTCGCCCCCTAATGGATAAAAAGGATCGCGCTCGATATATACGTCGTTCGACTCTTCCTCACTTTTTTTCCTATACGCGCGTGGGGGAGCTGGCCCTTGTTTTTCTTTCTTTCTGTGTGTAGATATATGCTTACTAACGCCCACGCGTACAAAGGATCGTCGAAGTTACGCGCTCTAACGCATTTCTATTGATGGCTTTGAAAGCCCAAGTGTTACAGAGCATACGATAATTGTCTACAGAAATTAAGTTAGATGAATCTTAATTTTGTTACTAAATAGCAAAATTATTTATTATATTAGCTTTTGTTAAATTAGAGACAGAATTAAAAAAAAAATTATTTTTGCAATTCCTAACAATAGCCCTTTTGGATAGGTTTTAGGCTTTATGAATTAATTTGAAGAAAAAAAAATTACAGGTAGTGGTCTAATAGTCAACCTGTTAATAGGATTCATTTTTATTTCTGTTTTATGACTAAACGACAGATTTGGAATTTTTTTCTTTGCTATGTTTAATCCATATAAATTCGTATTTGCAGCAAGGTGAATTCAACACAATAATGTTTTTTTTTTTTAAATACTTCCTGCAGGAAGAAGCATGATGCTATGCTTATATTTGTTTAGACACTTCCGCATTAACAAGTTGATACTACATTTCGCGGTCAGTTTTATAGTTGTCTTTCTATTCATTTATTAAGTAGCGTGAAAGAAAAAATCATGTAAAACGTCGCAATTTTGTTAAAGGAGGCCAATTTCCCAAGTCGTAAACCGCACTTTTATTAATACTAAAATCACAGTTAAAGGTTGTTTACATTGAGATGTAACGAATGCATTAGATTTTTATAGTGTTTTTACGATGCAAGTAAAGGGCATATGCGTTTAGTGCAGTACCGCGCTTATTACGCCTCGAAGGGAGATTTACACGACACTAAAAATGCCGAACGCCAGGCTTCTAATGCACCCTGAACTTTTACGAGCGTTCGCGCCGACTTTCAACTTCCTCAATCCTATTTGTGCATGCATCCCCCTTCTAAGAAGTTCACTTTGCAATAAAAATAATGAAAAACACTTTTTTAAGGTCCAATGAATTTTAAATCAGTTACATTGTACTATATGCACTTGTGCGTTACTTCAACCCTATAGAAGCTTAGACAGAAAAATTACTTATTTATTTTACGACGCATAAATATGAGCTAGCCCGACAACACGGAAGTAAAACTTCTAAACCTTCTATGCACTTTTTATCCTGTTATAATTATCAGAGGATTCTTGTTTGACAATTTTCAAGATTTCTTATGTAGAAAAACAATTGAATTTGTGTTTCAAATCTAAGAATTTTGTTTTATGTAAAATATAGTTCAAGATGTAGACAATATATCCAAATCACCGTTCTGAGGATTTACTTCGTATATTCAATATTTTTAATTCAATTTGGTCTATAAAACTCTTATGCAATAGTTAAATAATAACAAAATTTATGAAAAAATATTTGAAAGTTAATATTTTGCAAAGGATTATTTCATAGCTTTCCTTTTACCTTCCTAATTTCCTTCAATACTCATACTCAATGAATCGCAGACAATATACCTCGCGGGTGCATTAGCACAAGAATATTCGTTACGTTACGATATCAAATTACCGATTCGCAAGAGTTTTTCGCTCGAGGCGAATTATTTCACAAGGCAAAAACGCGTGCGCGTACTCGCATTATAATAATCGCACTCACGCGCGACCCTCAATCGCGCTTATAACGTGCGCATGCCAAACAGGCATACAAACGTATAGGCTTGCGACATTAAAAAGACGTTTATGCGCACGAGCCGCATAATGCATTAGCCATCATAGCTATGCGCTAGGCGGCTAGAGTGGCTCTAACAATAAGCGACAATCACACAAGGTTATACGCACGCGCGCACCGGTACAAGAAAAATGATTGTGTGCGGTGTATATGGGAAAGGAAGAGGCAGGGGAAGTCTCGAGCGGGACTCTCGTCACATGCTGCACAGATCCTTCGCGCGCTCGCGCGCCAAAAATCTGAAGGAGGAACGCAACAGCTGAGCGGCTACGTACGGATCGATACTTGAGGATGCGCGCTAACTTTTGCATCTAAAAGACATAAATGTGGGCACTTACTATTTTGATTGAATTAATATCAAATGAATGTGAAGCGGTAATGAAGCTAATATTGAGAATATTACTTGCTATTCACTCTTTTATTAATAATTTGGTGTAATAACTATCATCAGCACGCCAATATTTGAATGAATTTTGGACGTTTATCCGTTAGATTCTCAACCGCAAAACTGTTTATATATAAGAACCATCTTAAATATGCACATTTTTTACGCCTCCCCTCATGCTACTTACCCGCCTTTGCGCAACCGAATTCCAATGAAAAATCGTAATGATACGGGGTGGATGCTTCATCCCCAAAAAAATCATGAAAAAAAAACACGAGAAATGTCACTTTTCCTCGTCAGCCACAGGGGGACGGCGAAAATCTTCAAAAAACAGTAGCAATAGCAGCAGCAGCAGCCGGAGTTTGCCCATTCGTGTATATATATGCTTCTCTCGAAAAGGGCAAGAACACAGATTTTTTTTCATTCGCCGACGCCCCAAGTCGAGGGGTCTTCATCAATTTCGCTTTCGTATACCGATACAGGATGAATATACAGGGATCAATAGCTGTTTTTTTCCTCTCTCTCTCCTTTAACGCGCATCGCTTTCCCGCGCGTACATATACCCCGTGGCGAGTGTATAATATGTATACATCCATGGGGACCGGTGTTACTAGCAAGGTAGAATCGATTGGCAAAAGCGGCTATCGCCCGACGAGTTCCTCTTGTACAAGTCCAGTTGCTCTTCCTGCTTCCGCGTTCTAGTTTTTCTGTTTGGCGCGCGCGTTGAAAAGCGCAGGGCGCCGCCGTCCTGTCTATAGATCTCTCTTTCTCGCACGTACTTACTCACACACTCCGTCTCGTTCGTCGCGAGAAAAATTCGCGCCGACTCGCTCGGCCCGTTTTTCTTCTGGGGTGGCGTTCCTCTACGATTCGGGGGTTGGATGCTGGTTTCGCGAGAGGGAGAGAGAGAGAGAAAGAGGAAGGAAGAACAAACGTACGAACAGACAGTGAACGAGAGAGACGCACACGGGGGAGAGGGTGAGAGACAAGAGCGCCGATAGTCCCCAGGACGAGGATATAGCGCGTAACGTACGTACGCGCGGTTCCTACCTACATACCTGTTGGCTTTTAAATTTTAAAAGCCGGTGTTAGTTAAAAGAGGGCTCGACTTGACATCAGACACGGTATAAAAGCATTCGCGCATTTTCAATGAAAAGCCTATACTTTATTAGTGGTGGAGTTCTAAAGCATCAATTGAATATCGAATGAAGGGTAAAAGTATTCATTTAGCATGTTGCATGAGTAAAATGCCAACTCATATGAGTACCGATTTTCCTTACATTTGTAATTTTTTACAACATAGCTATTTCTCCAATAATAATTTCCTTTTGAATAAAATTTAATCATACCCGAATGCATACCATCGAGCTATTTTTCAACATATCTCTAAATTTTACACTTATTATGCGACTTTCTTAATCCCACGACCCCTTGGCTCCATGTACTCGCTCATGTACAAGGCTCTGAGACCATAATCCCGAAAACCTCGTGCGCACACCGGCAAACCTCCTCGTACTCGTTACAATCGGCGTTACGACCTTACGCCACGGGCCCGGTTCCGTCGCCGGCGGCAGTATACGCAGAGAGTCGCATCACCAGGACTATACATGCCAACGCGCACTCATTTATACGTATATACATACACACGTACGTAAAAATTGCGCGGCAATTCTCCCTCTGTCTTATTTCTTTTACTCGCAATCTCGTTCCTCGTGGGGCACCCTCGGAGAGGGTCCCGAGACGCACAGTCGCGCCACCGTTTTAAAAAGGGAGCGAGACTGTGAAATCCTGAAGGAACAGATGATGATGATCCCGTTTGGCCCAGACTCCACTCTCCTCCTTTAGAAGCGCGCGCGGGCCACGACATACCTATATATCGGAGACTTTCGGTTACGGGATCATCAGGGGTGCCGCCGCCGTCTCGTTATTTATGTTACTGTCTCTCGCTCCCGCCACCATCCCCTCTTACTCTCACCTAGACTCGTCCTAGAGAGCGAGCGAGTATTTTTTTTCGCAATGTAGTCTAGCGCGCTTTTCCTTCCGGCATATGCGTGACGGGATTACGCTCTCTCGGGTTCTTCTTCTTTTTTTTCACTCTCGCTCAAGCGCCGTGAGCGCGCCGCCTCCTTTCGTCTTTTTTCGGCGCCTCTTGTTTCTCTTAACGCGTCATTTACGTATCAAGAGTCTCGCAGCTGTTAATTGATATGTACTTCTCGGGGTTTGGTGAGTGTCTTGCTGCCTTTTTTTAGATTTCTCGCGCGCGCGTGTTCGTAAATTTGAACAGGGGATTAGCGATTTAATACGAACATTGATTACGTTTATCGAAGTACAGCAGTTCATTTGAATGTAGATTCGTTTAAGATAAGTTTGTATGCGCGTAAACGCGAAGCTTTAGATATGTAAAGGCTTGTTTATGGATCAGATATAATTTAATATAAAAAAATAATTTTATTAACAATCTGTAATTTTTTATACACCCTATAACGCCAAAATATCTATTGCACAATGCTTCGTTATTAACCATGAATGAACCATACATGACAAGACGTATTTACACCTCTCCATTCGTCGCGTATAAATAAGTATTGACAGCAATCCTTATACCCTTTCTCCGCATTAATATTCTAATCGGCGTATCTTGAGATTAGACACCCATCGCTCCCGAACACCTCGAGGAGACATCTCCACGCCCATAGCAGCCGCAATTAATCAAATTAATCTGTATATATACGCACCTCCGCGATTATCGGCGGTAGCGTTGAAAAGACGAACTGCATGAATGTCGATGAACTGTCGCCGATGCCAACTCGTGTGTGTGTGTGTGTGTGTGTGTGTATAGGTACGCAAGCGCGTCTCCTTAGCCCGTAGCCACTTACGCCTTGTCGAAAGGAGCGATCGGGAAAGCCGATAAATGCCTCGATTAGCATACATAAAATTGCAAATGAGTGAGAGAGAGAGTCGAGCGCGGGTACACGCATTGCCCCTTCCGAGCGTGCGCGCGCGTCGCATGCACACCTGTGCACTTGGAGAGTGTGTACCTTATGCCACTGTATATGCGAGCGCGCACACATACGCGCGGTTATACGAATAATGAGCTGCGACAAACGTACGTAGGCGCAGAGGTGGCTTCGCAGAAATAATTACTGTTAATTGTTTCGAAAGTTATACTTGTCACACAAGGCGACGAATTGCAGTCTCTTTTTTTCACGGTTCTGTTCAAAGTTGTCATTTTCAATATATATAGGATTGTATACTTTCGCAACTGGGCAGAGGCAAAACTAAATTTAACTGTTTGAAAATCATACCCTCTTATACTTATATTAACATAATTGTCGCATAAAGCTTCTATGAATATATAGTCGAAAAATAATTAGCAATGCACCTTTACTATATATAGATATGTATAGAGGCAACAGTTTATAACGGCAACTTTTCATACCCGATATACCGTGTTTTCCAACAATGCGACGAACCGAAAGAATTAATCCCTCAGGCGTTCTAAACAATCGGCCACTCTTCCCTGAGCCGAAATTCATAAATATTTGAATCGATTTGAATAAATTTGAATCGATCAGACCCGCATATAAGTACATATATATACGCACACGCGCACGCCTCGCGCAACACCCATATAACCGTGTCATTTTGGCAAAGTCGAGGCCGAAAGCCTCTTCGCGGTTCTTTTCCGACGCGAGCGAGCGAACGAACCCTTACATATATAAGTATATGCGTTATATATATATGCTTCATCTCCACCAACACACACACACACGCATATATATACACACATCGACACGCGGCACGCGCCCCGCTCTCCCTACCCCATTGTGCGGCATTACACATCGTTCAGTATAGAGAAATAAGTCTCCCCCCCCCCCCAGCCGGGGTGCTCTGCTATATATATATACACACATACACACATCGAAACCATCTGCGTGCTCCGATGCCCTGCATGTGTATAAGCAATGCGCTTATGGTCTTACGGCCCCCCCGCTCCACGTATATAATATATAAGATTGCACTGCATCGGTATCTTCGTTTCCCCCTCTTCTTCTCTCATTCTGCCTATGGCGATTTTTCTCCCGTCTCTGCAGTTGTGACCCTTGGAGATCAAAGTTGATTCTTAGCCCATTCGTCACTCTGAATTCGGCGGTATTGTCGACTCGAATTTCCGTGACTGATTGCAGTCCGCCCGACTTTTCCGCAACGTACTCATCGACGACTTTCTTCCTCGCTTTTGGGGTTTGCCCTTTTTTCATCGCAGACAGCTACCAATGGATCAGTCTCCCTGGACTTATTCTTTTCTCCTTCCACTGTAATGCTCCGATAAATTTGTACGCATTGTGCTGATTATACGGAAGAGAGGGAGCGGATCTAACCGAGACGGCCGTAATTTTCTTGCCAGTTGCTCAATAATGAACTTTTCGTGTTAAACTGGGTCAAGAGGTATGTAGATTTTAGAGCAGTAAAATAGTCATAAATAAAAATATTCTTTGAATTACACGCACCTTTTTGAATATTTTTTTTGTGTATGATAAAAAAATCAAGTAAACTTGGGTACCTTACAAGATTGTACAAAAAAAATGAACTAAAATTTAAAAGAACCGTTTACAAAAAGATAAATGGATATCATGGTCTTCGACGTAAAAAAGTTGATGAGCGTAAAGATGATGATTCAAACATGACACTTCAATATTTTTGGCCATCTTAACCGGCAGTTAAACATATATGCTTACAATTGCTGTCTGTAAGATCTCATAGACGTGGGGTCGCGTTTCGCTTTCCTCAAAATATATATCTGTTTGTTTAACACCACGACACCCTTATATATTTGACGGCGGAAGGATAGGAAAAGTCACGCCGTCGTTAGACCTCCGAGGGATTTTCGAGTGCAGCAACTGCCAAAAATATCATGCAACCCTATGGAATAATACATTTATTTCTGTACAGAAAAACGTTAAGAAACTGACCTAAAACTAATTTTGTAAAAGACTAGAAGTTGAGTAAATGTATGCGTGAATATTGCTATTTTAGGGTAAAATTATATTGCTCTCCAATAAATTCAAATTGTTTCGATACATTTTTATTCATACCAACATAATCCCCTATACAAATTTTTTACTTTAAACATTCCTCTTTTCTTTTAAACTAAATCTCAGATGTACTTTTAGATGATAACTATTTGAATTATTGTCACCAATTTTAATTACACAATAAAAAATAATATCGTCTAAACGCATAGTTTCCGCAACCAGTAGCAACTTTCTTCACTCATACTGATACACTTATCAATAACCCAAGGAAAAGTTTATTACCCCAATAAATAAGACGCTTGGAAGAAAGCCGCGCCTCGATTAAACACGTACCATTTCCCAATCGGAAAATTTCCGCGTTCCAGCCCACCCTATACATCCGTCCGTCACCCTGACCTTCTAATAGCCCACGGCGCGCTCTATCGTGACCCCGAAACGCTCTTGACGACTCGTGCAGACATTACCGGCCATATAATGCGCTCGCGACTCATCCATTTAAATGCCTTTCTCTCGCCTATTCTCCTCGTCTTATTCTTTCCACAAAACCGGGGGAGCAGCCCCTTACCTTACGCGCAATAACTTACAGCTCGATTACTTAACGGAGAATTCGCGCGCTCTTCGATCGAACACACATACATACAAACGTATATAAGCAAGAGAGTCGAAAAGGTGCGAGTCAGGGAACTGCAGCTGCGGCAGCAAAGAACCCCGGCGAGGACGGCGACCCCTAAAAGCCAGCCACCAGCAGCTCACTCTCTCTCTCTCTCTTCTCGTATATATGTGGACCCTCGCTTCGGGCGAAAACGATCGGCGCGAGAGACGACGCGAACTGCAGCGTATCGCCTGCGAGTATAATTCACTGCGGTGTGTGATGTGTGTATATATACGCGCGCGTATATATGTATGTTGCGCAGCCAGCTGACACCGAGAGCGAACCCCTTGGCGGGACGAAGTTGTCGCGCGCGTATATACGTAGACGACGGCTTCACGGTGCGTTATGCACGCTCGAGCTGAGTCGCGTACTCGGCTACGTTAGCTCTCTGCAACCCTTAATTACGAACAGACGGCTATATATATGGTGTCGCGGTTGTGGTGCTTGTATATGCTTGCGCGAATGGACGATAACGTTGGCTAATGGCTTGTGTAGAGTTTATTTCAAAGTTCTGCGGTTCGGATGTGGACACTTGGATATTCGGTTAATATATAAGTGGTTCATAAAGAAAATATAAGAAAATTACAGTTTTCGTGAATGATGAATCATTGCATTTTTATTCAAAAGTATACGTTATACGTTTAAGAACACTTATGATAAACAATTTACGATACGCAAAGCCGCGAAATAAAAAAAAATTGCTGTACTCAATATATAGACTTTATGGGCTGAAGTCAAACATGCGCACTCTATTACCCAAGGAGACACACTTAAAAAGCCTACAATGAAATTGCCCACACAATCACAGTTCATCGGTAAGACTAATAAAAAGGTACGAGGCCATAAAGCCAAGAACGTACAATAGCCAACCCCTCAAGCTGGCAAGAAATAAAAGCGCGCGCGCCTCCTCCTTCCTTGCACTTGCGCGACTGCGCGCCCACAGACTCCTTCAATTTCGACTTCTTCCCCCGTTCACCTTCTCCAAAGCGACTTCTGCCGTCGACTTTGCGTCTCTACTCGTTCTCCTTCACTCTTTCTCCACCTTCTGTATACAGGCGAACAAAAAAGCCGCACAATGCGCACTGTGTATATGTGCCTCTCCGCCCCCTTCGCGTCTAAAACAAAAAGAGAAACTCGAGCGTCGAGCCAACGACTTCTATCAATTTGCATTGTGCGCGCATTCGTCTGTGACGTACAACAGGCGCGAGCCACACTCGATCTCTCTCTCTCTCTCTCTCTATACATACATACACAGCGAAGACGGTGACGGCACGCGAGTGCAAGAATAAGAAGTGTGTGTGTGCGTGTAGAGGGAAGGGGAGAAACAGAGACAGAGTAAGAGAGAGAGAGGATAATGGTTTTTATGCGAGCGCAGGGGGTTGCCCGATGGCCGAAGCCGCAAGCGTTTTGTAGGAGTACACACCCTCCAGACTGAACTGTTGCGCGCGCGCGCGCCCGAACAATTGGAGTCGGCGCGCGAAGAAAAGCACCCCTCGTAAGCTCGCCTTCGTCCCATCCCCCGTCTTGTTCGGAGACAAGAATTATGGGTTAGCTACATCTAAAGACTTAAATAATATTATAGTTAGCGTTAATAAGCATGCCTAGGATTATAGCTATGAATATCAGGACGAGATGACGTTTATTGGGATATCTTTACACTTTTAACAGTTGGCCACGCCAAATACAGAATAATTTAGTTTTTTAATAAAATATTTTTTTAAATTAAAGTGTACATGTATGATATTTCTTTTTTCATCCAGATACGTGAAATTTTCTCTTTTTATTAGCATTGCTTCAAAATATTTGCAAATTTTTTCACGTGTCAGGAAATTGTTAAAAATGTATATATTAGTAGTTTCTCTAAATTAATTCAATACCTTATATCACTTATCAGTTTGAGAAAATAAGCTGCAATAAAAATGTAATTTTATTAATTCGCAAAATTTTGACACTCGTTAAAACAATTGTTAAGAAAACACCACAATCTTATAAATCTCCGCCTATAAGACATCCAACGCTTGCTAATCCCATATTGACACAGCAAGCGTACAACGACTTTATACCGCAGGCCGATCACTAATACCCAATCTGGCAGCCGGCCTCTGTATATAATAGTACATACATGCAGGGCAGATCTTTAAACTTGCGTAAAGTTGCGCGCGCGCTCGCAGGAGCAAGAGCAGCAGCCGTCTTGCCTCCCCCCTACGCGCCTCAGCCTTAGCAGCAGACTCCTTGGCGCGTGGCAGGCTCCCCCCACCACTCACCCCCGAAGAAGAAACTGTCGCGCGCTCAGCAGCGACAGCAGCAGCAACGGCGCGCATGATGCATGCGCAGGGGGTTCCCTCGCGCGCGCGCTTAATCGTCGTCGCGCGACAGCTGATCCGTCTCTTGCCACGTACTCCCTCCGCACCTTAAGGACATAAGTCAATAAGTACGTTGGGGTCGTACCTCCGCCAGAGAAGCTGGCACGCGACGCTATAAGCGAACACCTTCGAGGGGGCGAGAAAAAGAGAGTGCTATAAGAAACACACGAAGGGAGAGAGGTGCATTATTGAAGAAAGCTGCATACAAGACGGGGGGAGTCGGAAGGAAGACTGATGCACTTGGAAGGGGATGATGCTCCCTGGCACACGCACGCATGCAATTTTCTTCGCGCTCTGCCGCTATTGACGTAATGGATACAGTATACTGCTCTATAGTCGAACATCTGAGGAGGAGATCATCGGGCCGATTTTCTTCCTCCCTTCGACATTACACACACATATACGGAAGACGGGAGGCACGCGCCTTGCGGAGGGGGAAGCTGGCGCGTGCCACGGCCGAGATTCACGATTGTCATTTTCTTAAATGCCCGGCAACAGCTAGAGAGATCCATTAACGAGGCGCACTCTACACAAGCAAGCGCAGATGCGCCAAAGTTCGTTAAACTGCGCGCCAACGAGCGAACGTCGACTCGAGATTTCGCGCGCGCGGGCACAGCGTGAGATGCTGCGCGAAGGGGTTGCTGTTCTCTCGCGTGCATACAAGACGATGACGACGACGGTGGTGCGGTTTTATTTTTCGGCGGGGATGTAGGCTTTCGCTTAGCGGGCCGTCGACCTTTTACGCAATTTTTTTTGGGTTTCTCTTAATGGTTCTATTACTCCTTTTTTCCTCTGGGGACCAATCTATTGTCTATGTTTCGCGAACTTTTTGTTTTGACTTTTTCGCGAGCTCTCCCGGCTCCTATTGTTTTCGGCTTTGACACTTTGGACGACAATGGGCGTATACGTGTTCGTTTGTGAATATACTTTTTGGGTCTATGAATTTATTAATAATTCACGATGAAAAGAAATTGAGATTCGCAGTAGCTACATACTAGAATTTTTAAAATCAGATTTCTTTCATGTGAAACGTAGTAATAGACGGATTATTTAAAAACACAGTATTGTATTCTTTAGATGAATATAAAAAAGATTAAAAGGCCTGAGAAATTTATTTCCAAATCTTCCCATGATAACTCCGAAATATAAACGTTGATTCTTTTATTTATCCAATTCATATATTCACTGAGGTAAAGGTTTACTCGTATAGCATTTGATCAAACTTTTCATCAGAATGCTATCGGTCATATCATCATAGATACATTGTTAGCGAAGAATGTAATCAACAAAATGATCATTTTTCAAATACCCTTCGATGTCCTACAACAGCAGCACGCCATTATCATGCGAAACTATCATAAAAAATTACCAATCAATATTGACATTCAACTATACGTAAACCTATGGAAACACAAGAGCAGCTGCTTGTCTCCTACTAAATTAAACAACACCTATAATGAGCAGGACTCTTGGCCTTCTGCGTATTGTAACCCCAACCGACCGTTTCCTAAAAGCGTTAAATCGCCAGCAGTCTGGGCTCTCCGCTCGCGGCCATTTAAATGCCCCCGACGACCCTCGGGAGCATCAAAAGAGTTAAAGAGCTTCAACCGAAAAACGCATCCTCGCTCGTTCGCTCGCTGGCTGATTTTGCGAACAATGCGCGCGCGATACCTGCGCGCGCAAGACGACGACGGAGGCTCCCTTCGCGAAAGTACATACCATGGGTGCAGTGGTAAGGAGAGGAGAAGAAGACAAGACAAGCAAGTATATATAAGACGAGAACCCCTTGGTCACCGGCTCCTTCGCCTGCGTCGTTTCGTCCAAGAAGGAGGAGATGAAGAAGCAGGCGCGTGCAGCATGTATATGTATATGTACCGTCTTGGCGCGCGCGCGCGTATACGACGTGTCGTGTGCCGCGCGCGCTTGTATGCAAATGCGCGAATAATAAACGGGCCTGTGCGCGAACGAGCAGCACACTTTCGGGGAGCAAGAAGATGCTTTACCGGAGGGAAGCTGTTAATGCTGCTGCTGTTGCTGCTGCTGATGGTGTATATAAACGGCGCTAACGGTCCGCGCACCCGAGTCTCCTGCGTCCTCTCTATTAATAATCTGCCCGGCGAATCTGTCCCCTATCTCCTGCCCCGCGTCCTTCTTTCCCTTCTTCCTTTTTTTCGCTCGTTCCTACCTTTTCTCTTTTTACATTTTTTTACTTTTTTGCTAGGACGCTCGACCTTTTGCTTATATGTATATAGCTATGTATGGGCGATAATGTGGCGAGTGAGTGAACGCGCGCACCGGCCCGCCGTTTTTCGTCTGCGTAATTTGCGGACCGCCCGGTGAGTTTCGATTAACGCGGATTAGAGGAGAATTGGTTGGAGGAGTTTTTTTTCAAGCTACTGAACATCATGTGGTATGAAGCGTTCTATTGTATTCTATCTATATTACGCGAGTTCATTTTCGGAAGCTGGCCGTATTACTGCTGTTATTATTTCCAGCGTAAAAAAAGCAACAATGCGTCAGCAATATATGAGCAATGGGCATTGATTATTTATGACCAATATATTAATAATTGAATCGCTTATATTTAATATCACATTGATCCAATACATTACCAATATATCGTTAATTTTTTTTATCTTTTAAGAGATAGGTATTCGTAATTATATAATTTTATGCCCCAAATATAAATGCTGCCCTTTCCTGATTTTAAAAATGTATATGTGTAGTGCAATATTTTAAATAATAAGAATACCAGATTCAGTTACTTTTTTCAGACTTTATTTTAAAATTAACAATAAATAAATTATTCAGATTGTGACGTAATTTTATCGCTGCTAAACATGTTATGCATTCTATATTAATAATCATTGGAGATCGGGGAAATAGTTGTAATTTTGGTTGTTCTTCTTGTTCTTTCTGCTGCTCCTGCATTTCTCGTAAAAGATGTTCTGTCGTCACAGTAGTCTCGCTACTTACACAAGGAGTTTTATTATTTAACTGCTTTGTGATACGGTACTGTATATTAATGCTGTAATCTTCGAAATATAGTGGGCGTTTATTTGACCTTCTGTATTGGCTCGTAGAATTTAAAAATTTACGCGGACGAGAAATATCGAGAAATGCAAGAGGTATTCATATGTGGTTATGAACATCATTGACAGAGCGTGAAGAAAGCGATCATCATATTTCGTTATTATGAGACCACAATCCAAACGAGATATTAAGGTTATTTAGAGAAATATCGCTGACAGAAAGAGATACTTGAACGTTTTAAGATGTATGCCCTAATTTTTTGGATTAGAAGTAAGACTAGTTTTGTTAATATAAAAGATTTAGTGCCAGAAAAGGAAGAAGGAGAAATCACCCAGGCTAGATATGAAAGTAATAGAAGATTATATAGAACCAAAATTATTAGAAATTAATAAATTAATGACTAATTGTTTTAATATTGTCACTAAATAATTGAAAATAAAGCCAAAAAAATTAAATAAAACTGGTATTTTTATTATTTACAAAACTGCGATGTAATATATTTTAAAAACAGGAAAGCATTTATATATTTATTGGGGGTCATAAAATTATATAATTAGGAACGTATTGGCAACGTTTTGGGCCAATAAACTAACAATAAGGTAAAAGAAAATTAACAATATATTGGTAATGTGTGAAATCAATGTGACATCAAATATTAATGAAACAATTGGCAATATATAACCAATAAATTGGATTTCGTACCGTAGCACTATATCGGCAATATATAAGCAATTCGATTATCAATATATTAGCCACAAATAATCAATACCCATTGCTCATATATTGCTAATATTGCCAATAGTTGTCTTTTTTATACGTTTAGTTTCTATGTATCTGATAGCACTAAATTACTTTAATTAAGAATAACGTTAAAGCGATTGAACCTTTTGCATGGCTCATGTTTTTATAAAATTTTAACATGAGTATGTAACATTAGGATATGTTGAAAAAAAATCATCTTCAGATTGTGAAATTTCAGTTTCGGATCTCACAGAAAGTAAACGTGAATTCACAGAATTCAAACGGTTTCTGGCCTTTGAAGTGATACCTATTAGTGTGCTACAGTAGGTATACAAGGGTTCACTTTCTCTACCTGTTAGAAGAGAAAAGAGATTTACTTTCAAATTAGAAACATCAATGATTCGTCCTTGAATATAATTATTTGTAGACCTTAAACGTTATTATACTTTATATAATTGCATTAACCGCAACTTTATATGAAATCTATTATTTCAACAATTTTGTAAATACGAAATTTCATTTTTTCTTCTAACGGTCTATAATTTAAAGCCACTGTCATAATTGAATCATTAAATCTTAGCAACGTCGTCGTAAACTTAAAGTTGTTTAACTAAAACCGTAACTGATTTTCCCGTCTAATAACTTTCCGAAATCACCTTCCAACGTATTTCCCCTAATGCACTTGATTATCCATCGTCGAAAAAAAAAGATACCCGAAGGAGTCTTCCCCATCGTGTACAGCACCGAGACCTGCGACATAAATTTGTCGAAAACACACGTAACGAACCCCCTAGTATATATGTGTTATGTGTATAGCTATATGCGCCTCGTACCTCCCGGACATGCGCAAATATAATAAATTGCTCTCACGGCGTCAATCGAGCGGCTCTCGGCATATATACTGCATACGAGCGATAAATAAAGATTTGCCTCGAGCAGTTGCAGCGCGCCGCGACGAATCAGGCGAGCTCAAGACTATAGGATCTTCTATATGCACTCTCGAGCTGCTCATTGGGGGGCTGCCACTACGTATGTGTACCCCTAGAAAGAAAAACGAGGCGGCACGCCGCGGGAAATCTGTGTGCGGAAAAACAGCGCATCCCTATATATACAGGCTTTCATCCTTATGATCATATATAGCATGTATGTGCGCGTACGTGTGTGTATGGATCGACACACTCGACCCCTCGATCGGCGTCTCACCATTTACTTCCGAGCCTCTATCGCTTTTTCTTCCTTCCGACTTCGTCACCGGCGCGCGCGCTCGCTATATATGTTATACGGCTGCGGAGGGAATGTCAAGGTGGGCGCGCGTTCCGAGGGGGGGTAACGTACGCTCGACTCTCCTTGCTCGTACTGGCCAACTTTTTCAAAATTCTTGTCAGATGTGCGCCAAGGGCATCTGCGTTTTTCTGTTCCTATATATAAGAATAATATTTTGATTAGTTATAGATGTGTAGGGTAAATAAATAAGGCTACTTTATTCAAAGAATTATAAATAGTATTTTACAATTGTTTGAATAAAGTAGTATCTTGTAAATATTAAAATTGATTATATTTTTAAGAACTCGAGATTTTTAGATTCTTTAGATTGAAACAACTTTATTTTGATATGGATATGTTAGATTACGGATAAGATAAAAATTATTTAAGTAGAACGTTTAAGTTAATATTATTACAAATGCTTGTAATTCAATTTACTTACTATTTATCATTACAATTTAGAATATGAACAATAATTTTCCGATAAGAACTATTAATGTGGCTTTGTTAATAATATCTATTATTTATTGCAAATTAGGAATGTAATGAAAATTATGAAAAGTTGTTAATAGTATATTTATTTTGAAATGCATTAATGATAACCAAATAGGATATTCTGAACAAAAAAAAATCTTTTGAATGGGATGAAAGGGGCTCATCTCTTGTCCTACGAATGTAGTCGCCTCTGTCGCATTCTCTCACGGATCGTGCGAACTTCGTCAATCGGAAGGACTTGAGGGAAGTTTCTATCTTTCCACTGGGGGGAGTTATTTCCCCCCTTTCTCGAGTCACTCGCACGCTTTACACATACGCGTACGAGTCGGAAAAATAATGTCTACCTACGACGGTTTTCCGCCGAGGACCAACCAATGAAAATCCACCAACAATATTCGTTGGCCTACGTTAAGTGTGTGGGTATAATTTGAAAATCTGTGGATTTCAGAGTGTGGTCGAGAATTTATCGGTCACCAGCGCGATTGAATCGCGTCGGACTTTTCGAGAGGGAATAAGATTTTACTTTTGTGTCAAGCTTGAAAAATTGATGTGATGTCCTATTTAGTTCATGGGAATTTATGGGTTACTTACACAAGAGCTCGTGACTAATTTATCCGTAATATTTTATAGTTCTAGAAACTATAACTAACATAATATGCACTATTTGCGCTAAAAGTACCTATTTCAAGCAAACCATCATGAAAGACGAAATTATTTTAAACGAGCCTTGAAGCAGGAGCTATTTCAAATAAGTGCTCTAAAAAAAGCTAGTCAGCGTGACCGTTGAACAATGTGTTATCTTACAAAGGCTGTTTTTTTTTCTTTAAATTTTAAGTTGGCAAGGTTTAAATATTTAATTGAAATTGAATAAATAAAAAAACAATTAATAATTGAAATCTATAATATATTTATTTCTGTATGATTTTCATTGTAAACTGCGTTTTCATAATATTTGTTAAGATAGTATCTGTTTAATTTATTAAAACTTACTTATTACAAAGCTTTCGCTATTTATAGTAAGCAATAACTTTAAGTTGATCGTTAGGGGTCCCAAAATGTTCATGTGGGATAGCATCATCTTTGATGCACACTCAGAAAAGAACTTGTTTCAGGACTTATTTAAAAGTACTTCTTCTTTAGCGCTCATTTAAAATAATTTCCTGGTTGCAAATATTCAGTTGGTTTTAACCTAGATTTCCACCTGAATTTTCATCTAACTTTTCACCTAAAATTCACATAAAATTCATGTGAAACCTATGTGAGCTGTACTCAAATCTTATGTGATTTTCTAGTGGATTCAAAGTGCCAAAATTCCAAAAATGTTATATCAATTTTATGTCAAATTCACGTTGTTTCACCCCATATTCCCGTGAACTTCGCCAACGATAAATTATAGCTTTGTTATCTTATCATGCTTTATAACGCTCAATATTACTTCAATTATAAGAATTATTTTATAAATAGAAGAGATCACTAAACGGAAGTGAAATGAATCTGAAAACCACATAAAATACAGCTGGAAAGGAACAAGAAGAAAACGAAGCCATAATTAACTTCTGATTACATTAACATGAATTCGAGGTAGAAATCACGTAAGTTTTAAGGTTATTTTCACGATTATTCGTGTGATTTTTCACCTAAACAAATGCAGTAACTAAAATAGTTAGCCAAGCGGCACACGTTTGGCAGAATTGAAAAATTTTGTGTCAAAGTCGTATAACTTTGAGAAAAAAAATTTTAGTGAATTGAAAATTTAACTGCTTGCATATGAGCATGTATACAATTGAGAAAAATTATTAGATTAAGAAAAAAAGATTCTAAATGCCTATAAGAATTATAGACGTCGTGAGTTTTAAGAAAAATGGCCATTTATCTCACATTATAACCAACTAGACCCTGCATAAAATGTGTATAACACTTTTTTTAGATTAAATGTAATATTATATGAATGATTCTGTTAATATTAGACATGAAAAAATCTATACTGTATATAAATTTTTCTATACTATATTTTCTATATTTTTGGGCTAAATATGATATGATTAGAGTTTTCAAATATATGATCATGATAAAATAAAAGTTGCAAATCCTAAATAGGCTGGAATAGCTAGATCTACGTCTTTTTCCATACCCGTTGCGTAATTTACTGCTTCTGCTATGTGTATAACACTTTTTATGCAGGATCTAGTTGGTCAGAATGTAAGATAAATGGCCATTTTTCTTCAAACTCGCGATGTTTATAAGTTTTTTAGGCGTTTAGAAATTTATTTTTCTTAATTTAATAATTTTTCTCAATTGTACATATATGCTCATCTGTAAGCAGTTAAATTTTCAAGTCACTAAAATTTTTTTCACAAAGTTATACGATTTTGACACAAAAATTTCCAGTTCTGCCTACTGTGCGACATTCAGGTTAATTTCATCTACGTCTCACGTTGTCTTCATATGAATCTATCCTGAAATTGACATGATTATTATCGAAAATTTACATAAACTTCCCCAAAAAAATTTCCCGAAAATCAGCAGGATAAAGAATAACACGATAAAAGAGGTATAATTTATTCCTGGTAAAGATTCCCTGAATATTGGGCGAAAACCATGTGAATTTCATATAAAATATACGTGATGTTTTTGGAATTTTGATAATTCACGAGATAATCACAAACAATTTGGTAGATCTTACTCGGGTTTCACAAGAATTCTATGTGAATTTCAGGTGAAAATTCAGATAATAATTCAGGCGGATATCCAGTATTGGTTTTCAGCATTTGTTTAAAGTAGCTCTTTTTTATTCATCGTCGGCGTGATGATGGCTTATTTTTCATTTAAATATAATAATTGATTAAATATTTTACTCTTATAATAATTTCGAGACTATCGCTTTTTCAGCAATCGTAGTTATTACGTATCGGAAAAAGGTTGTAGGTAAACGTGCAATAGACGAACTTTGAGTTTGGGACAGTACACACTACTTAGGTATATTGCGGCGTACTTTTCTATGGGTGAAGCCGAGCCTCTTGTCTGTCCCTTGAAACAGAAAAGGTAGTAAAGATACTTACTGCAAATCCGCGCAAGTTCAAACTTGTTCGTCGTTCTTCTAAAAATCAGCAATTTCCTTTTGTTTTATGCACGTTAAATTTTCCGGGTTACAGCTAACTGCGGCTAGGCATTTGCTCCAGTATTCATCAAAAATAGACTTTCCAAATGTTTCGAGATATTTATGTGAGGATTGTACAGCATTAATGACGCGCAAGTTCAAACTTGTTCGTGGCTTTGCTAGAGGGTTGTAAAATCTGGTATACCTTTAAGGAGGAAAATTTCTACTACAGCGACGAGAAAGTCTGTAAGAAAATCTCCGTAGACAAAATGTTGAAATGGTGCAATACCTATCGGTACTGAACCGAGCCGCTGTACTACTGTGCTGACTTCCTCGCCAAGTACATATAATTCAATCTGATTTATTTAATAATTTAACAATTATTTATGGACATGACACTGCTGTGTCTCACTCTAATTGATGAGATCTTTCACTCGAGATGTAGATTATTTACCGGTGCAGTTCGTCGTTCTCAAAAGATTCGAGTAGATTAGCCATTATAGATTTTGCAGTATCTTTACTATAACTGCTTCACTAGTATATATCTAATTTAAGCATTTAGTCCAGTTGGGATATGAAACACTCGTGTCTGGACCGAATAGCTATTCAATTAATGGCATTCTTTATACTGATTTTGATTATTCCCATTGTAGACTGAGATTTAGTCAAGCAGAAAAATATTCATTAGTTTTCATTTGACACTGTTAAAAATGTTCTTAAATTTAATGCATTTTTAATATACAATTGCACATTAAATTTATTTTTCTTGTACATAAAAGGTATTTTACTGTAAAGAAACTTAATTTTAATAAATTATTCAAGAAATTTAATGAATTACTATGAAAACTCATAGAAAATTTATTAAAATTAAGGAAAATTTCATAGAAATGTACATGAAATTTCAATAATTCGTATATGAATGATGCTTCATATACATTACATTAAATTTAATATAACAATTTTTTACAGTGGACAATTAACAACATTTCATGGATAGTGCTAGTTTTTGCCACAAACTTGCTCGAGTTGTAAAATTAATATAAAAATTTATCTAAGATAATAAATACAAAATATCTGTAGTATTTTTTTTACAAGTGAGGAATTGGTATTCGTCAGTCAGATTTCTGTAAAGAAGGTACACCTATATATTCGTAAATATAATTTCTTTAATCATTGGTCAAAGCAAAAAAAATTGAAATATTACTACTCTGATACGGTGTACTCGAATGTGACGGGTATTTATCAAGAGCCTTTAAAGATTTTTATTTTAATCTACCAGCAGAATAGACTTTATTTCATAATAATTTACTATCAGATTTTTTTAAATGACTAATAATATGTATTATAAACTTATCAAATTTTTCATAATAAATGCTAAATATATAATAAGTAATTGTTATTGTTTTAAATAATGAATTAGAAAAAATAAAATATTTTTTTATAAATTTTTTAAAATATAAAGTTTAGTGTAGTCTAAATTATAAATACATATCAACAATAGTCGTCACTGTAATTTTTACGCTACCGTCAAATCTAAGTTTATCATTTGACTGGTATTTACTTTACACACAAGACGAAATCCGCCGGATACCCATTCAAAAATCATGAATGCGAAATCGAAGAAGCCCGAGGAAGTGACTTCCTTCGTATAAGCTTAGAAATGATAATTACGCCGATATTCTCACGGAAGTTCCCGCAGCTTATAAAGAGATGCGCCCGCACAATGGTGCATATTATACGCCACTTCATTTTTCATCTCGTGCGCCTTCTCTCTCTCTCTCGAGCAAATTTTTTTCTCATCACGGCCCGTGACCAAAAACGTTTCGCGCGCTCCAACCACAAAGACGAAAAGATCCATCATGAAAAAAACGCCACCTCCGCGTATTGAGTTCGCAACAAAACGGAGCAACGGAAGCCCACACCGCACGCGAGGGCAATAAGCGTCGGAAAACCGCATTTTTCGCGTTGGACAGAGACGCGCGTAGGTGCGAGAGAGCATCATGTAGGGCTGCACTGCTTTGCGTTTCGCAGCTTGGCTCCATTGAAGCGTCGGCGGGTGCTATACAACATTTCCATGGTGCCTCTGCGGGGCGCGAGCTGGCCCGCGCTCATTAATAACGCGAGAGAGGCTCGAGAAAGACGAACTAGTGTACCTGCCCGTTATATGTGCATCAGCATCTGGACACCCCGCGAGGCGCAAAAAAGGCGCGCGTCGCCGACACACGCCAAAAATGAGAGCATGAGGAAAAAAACGATTAGAGAGGAAAAAGCCCTGCTATGTATACACGATGAGAAGAGAAAGAGACGATACAGAGCCTGTGCTTTCCCAGCGCCACCTCAATTAAGGCCCGTGAATTTTCCTTTTTGGATTTCCCGGAGCTCGGGTTGGATCTTATACAAGATATTTATCTGAGAGGAGGCGCTCACGAAAAATTACAATGCGCATCCGTAAAGCTTCTAATGTCTTTCTCCGCGATATCGGCTCGAGATAAATTTAAAAAATTGGATTGGTTACATGCTCGATCACTTAGCAGGGAATGCATCTTTAAAGAGATTGGGATTGGCAAATGAATAGTTCCAACCATATACACACTTGAAAAGAGTGAATTTAAAAGTACCTCTGGAGTTTAAACCAGTTCTTAATGAGATCTACCAACTTTAACCATTATTATCAATATATATATACAAGTAATATTCTAAAACTATGTTAGATTTGTGGTAAAATAAGCTAAAAAAAATTGTTTAGATCTACGTTGTATTCTTCAATTTCCTGAGCCACTAGGTTACGGTAATGCCCTTATTTAGAAATATCCATATCTTTGGACGCAGTAGGTCTAAATAAATTATTTTTAAGTTATTAAATTCCAAATCTAATTTAGTTTTAGTATATTATTTGTACATATTAGTATTAATGCAAATTTATTCATTGTGGTCAATTTAGATTAAAAAATTAAAAACGATGGATTCCATTAAATTAATCATACATAAGTAACAATAATATTTCTGTATTAAGAAGATACGATCGTTGGTAGTCGCCTCGGGAAGGCCAAAACTGTAGTAACTAAGTAGAAGGGGACAATCGACTAACAGAACATTCTGGAAAGACAAAGATGCATCAAGACCCTGGGGCTGTAAACCTACCAACTAAGATTTCTGAAGAAAGTAAGCAAACAGTGAATGGGACGAGTATGAAAGATAATTAAACTGTCTATCGTATTGTTAACTAATCCGCGCAAGTTTGAACATGTTCGTCTTCACTTGAAAGCCGGCACGTTAAATCTACAAGAGAGATCTTACTGTACTTTCGTTGGTTGACGAAAAGTGTAGGCACATAGAGCAATGTTAATTTTCAATGCTTATACATTTGTTGAAAAAAAAACTACATTTTCGCTAACAATACATTACACGTGTCCTTCCAACAATGCAAATTCGTTGTCACCTGCGCCTAAGCAGATCAAAGCCCAGCCCAAGTGCCGTTTCCTCGAAGTCGGATTCCAAGCAATCAAACGCGAAGTGTACACAAAACGTCATAGAAGGATTAAAAGCAAACACACATCGATCGCTCGCTGTCACAGCATCCACAAAGCACGTAATCCCCCGACGGTATCCTCCTACGCGCACACATACTTTATTGAGGGCTTTTTGCATACAAAGTCTCCCTTAAGTCGAGCCATAGCATTCCGGAATCTCTCGTCGCCTCCACACACACACACACACACCTACACATATGAGAGTTCGGGCAAACATACGGAGAACTGTGCGGCGCCTATGTTCGTGTCCTGCCTAGCAACAAGCCTCCCTCAAATAAAACTCTCCCTCTCCCCCAAGCACGCGAGCCGAGATTTCTTTTTCTCGAGACCGTAAACTCGGAGAAGTGTAACCCGCGCGCGCATAGTCCGCGAGAATGTGCCGTCGGCCGGGCCCCGAAGAGGGAGAGAGGACGAGAAAAACCCCCCGTGGAAGCACATCTTCGTGGCTGGCAGGTAGTGTATGCCTCCCCCATCCTTCTTTCTCTCCTTCTTGCTTTTTCTCGTTTCTCATTCACAACGGCGCGCTACAATGTTTCACCTGATCGTCGTCGCCGCCGCAGCCCCCGGCCACCCTCACATTTTTCCCCGAGACGTCCGCGTCGGATTTTTCTCACACGCGGCAGGTACCCGAGGCGCTAAGCTAGCCGACAGAGACAGCTAATACACACACACACACACACACACACACGCATACCTTGTGTGTATTTACAGATATAGTGAGTGTGTGCGTGAGCGTGCGGTGGTGGTAGCATCAGCTGAGAGAATGAGAATGTAACCTGCAGCCGACTTCTTTAAAGGCGGAATTGTGTGATGCGTGTAACGGTGTGTTGTGTGCACCCTCCAAGTATTAGGGATTCCTCGAGTTTTCGCGAACAGTCCATAGATCTTATACGGTTGCACCTTGCGCCTCTCTCGCTCTCCACTCCATATATCTTCGATTCCATTATATCTCTGTGGGAAAAACGATGACCGTCGATGCGACAGATAATTGAGAGATTGACTGTCTGGAATAGTTGTTTAAAGTTTTTAATGGTAACTCCTATACTCGTCGTTTCTCATCGTTTAGAGACTAGTGAAAGAATTAAAATAAATGCAAAACTATATTAGGCACTAACGTTTCTTATGGACGATAATTAAATAACGAAACCGTTGAATTTAATTGCTTAATAGTGCAATGAATTTTAATAATTTAAATTAATTATCCGACGCGATCCTGTAACTTTAATAATCTTTATATTTGTTCTTAGCGTATGAGCTATCAACTTAATACGAATTTTAGAGTAATCAATACAAAATGCAAACTTTTGCTTATAAATTATAAAGAATCAACTGTGAAAGATCCATTAAATAAATCCACATATTTAATTTAATAGTGATTATTGTTTGTAACCTATAGACTAAACCTATAACAGTAGACATTTGCGGCAACGAACATGTTCAAACTTGCGCGTGGCATTTACAACTTTCACAAGAGTCTATTTGTTAATTCTTCTTAGAGGCCTGGCCCTAAATCCTTACTTCACTGATGGCATAGCTGAATGCTCTCTCAATGACACTAAATGGTAATATCCTCAGGTAGGAAATACACGAACTGAGAAAAGAAAATGGTGGTCTAAGCGTGGCGTGAATATTAAGATATTATTATAGTGCAACTTCATTCATAAATTAACTATTTGTATACCAGCAAAATTGAGTATATGAAAATAAATGCAATTAATTAGACTGTTTAAACTAAATTTTATAATATAGGTACACTAATAATACTAGTTCAATAGAAAGATACACGTTCATTTTATTTTGGTATTTGTTTCTGTCTTGCAAGTTTTTATAAATATAAAGTTTCAAAGTATCGATGAAGAATTACTTTTCGATCGTTTAAAGGGGGACTCTTTCTGCCAACCCTTGTAAACTTTAGACAAGGGTTGTTATTCAATCTTGCTTTTTTTACACTCCCTATTTTATCTTATACCTACCCTTTGACACAGCGGCCACTTTTGTAATTTTCATTTAAACCAATAAAAGAACTGTTTTATGGGCGTAGATGTACACGCATTTTTCATTTTCGAAAGATCTCGGTTTCCAAATATAAATCACTGATCAACAATTACAGTCTGGTGACATAATGCTCCGCTTTTTCTCATAGAAAAAAAATGAAACAATCGAACTAGCTAACGAGTATTTGAACAGGTTTATCTAGTACCGTGTATTTCTAGCCAGACTTCCTGTTCATGCTAAGTACTGTGAGTATAACATGGTCTACTTTTTGAAACATTAGAATATGCAAAATTACCAATGAAAAAAATTTGTATTATTCTAAAGTCACTTTTAACTTATTGCAATGACTATAAAAGTCGTTCCACTAACAGGTGAACAACAATAGCACATTGCATTTAGAAGAAATTAAAAGGACAATTAAAAATCAAGAATTCTCACGTCCCGTGAATTTCACACCTCCCCAGACGCCATCACGTTCGCATTAACAGCGTCCATTCACCATGAATACAAGCAAATAAATTATCGTCCTTCCTAAATTTCGTAAAAGACGTTAAATTAAGCAATGTCCATACCGGCGTACCGAGATAAGACTTATTTGAAATCCTTCCGTCCGTACGCGCGAACAACCAGTGCAATATATACCGGGACATTACTTTTAAAAAACTGGTTTCGATTTAACGGCCGCACGCCGCGAAGAGTCGAATTCTCGCGCGCGCTCGCGGCACCCAAACATTCTTCTCTTCTGCCGGTCCGACTCTCTTCGCCGACTGGGCAACTTCTTGGCGGGCCCTAGAAAGGAGTGAGTAGCGAGAAAGAAGGAGGAGACAGCAGCAGCGAAAGAAATGGTAAAAAGCACGAGCACGAGCACTCGATGATGTGGGAAATCAGCGGAAAACCGAAGACTAAGAGTTTCTCAATCGCAGCCCATCAAGAGTCATTGTCTCGACATCACGGGGGGTGTTTTTCGCTGGACCATCTTCATTTTCACGCATCTCGCGTGCGATGCGCACGCGCGTAACTGACCGCGCGCGCCCGCAGTGTTTCGTCCGGGCCCCGAAAAAACTGTCCAGGGGATGAGAGACGAATGGAAAGAGTCGAAGAGAGAGAGAGAGAGAGAGAGAGAGAGAGAGAGAGAAGGGAGAGAAAGCCAGAGACAAATGGGTTTGCGGGGAGGGCGAATGGGAGGAACACGAAAAGTCGGGGAGAAACGGAGCGAGAAAAAAAGGGATGCGTGGTCGAAACAGAAAGAAAGAGAGAGAGAGAGAGAGAGAGAGAGAGAGAGAGGGAGAAAAGGAGTTGCGTAAGGTCGAGAGATTTTTTAATTGGATAAATCGCCCTTCAGCTATACTTCAACAAAGACGTGGATTTCACGGGGCATTTGTTCTTGTGGTGAGGTATGATGCGAAATAACGAACTTTTTGCCTCAGTTTGAAAATTTTCTTCAATTTTAGTTTTCTTACATTCTTTCGATGAAATCCAATTTGCCGTCACTTATATATTTATAAAAATTGTAAGACACGAAACTAAACTATTAAAATCTACTATATAAACAAATCTGCCCTGCAATTCTTTAGCGAATGTTTAGAATAATTGGTTAAGGAGAGTACGCTCTTAATTTATTTTACATCTATGAAATATTTAAATGATTTTCTTTAACGACAGTTCTGACCTCTATTCCATTCTAATGAATGTTGATCAATATTTCTTGTATATCGAATTATGTTAAAGATGCAATGCAACAATTATCGTAAACATGGTTTCATTTATCAAGTACTGCAAAATTCAACACAGTATGTCAAATTATTTATAAACAAATGCTGCAATAATATAAGATCAGCTTCGACTCGAAACATTCCTCCTACATTAAAGAAACGCCATCAAGAAAGTTTATTAAAAATGCCAGCCAAAAAGCCTATGCAGTATTAAATGAGTTCTCTATTCATCTAACGAAGCAGCGCATTTTACGTATAAGCCATCCGACACTTGCCACGGTAGCAGCAGCCTTTCGAGCGGGAAAGAGCGGGCTCGGTCGGTCGACCGGACTCTCGAGAGAGTGCACCACCTCCAAGCGGCCGCCTTTAGAATGCGTGCGCGCCGACCACATAGTATACAGCAGCTAAGCACGAGGGGTGCAATTCGGCGGGTTCGTCTGGGATTGGCTGCCGTTCGAGCGCAACGGGGCGGTCGCCGCCGCTGGCAGACTCTTTGGTAGTGGGGGGAGCCTCATATAAGCTCGAGAGCTCCCCACAATCAGACAGCAGTTTCAGTGTTCGTTACCGAGCAGTAGCAGTGTTGGTTCGTGTATCGTGCTCTCTTATGTGCCTTAACTCAGTCTATCATCGTCTTGTGTTCGGGTTTTGAAACTTTATCAAGTTTCATGATAGTCTTGTGTTGTTGCTACATTTGCAAAAATACCGTCCATCAAAGAAAGTGTGTGCTCCTGTCAATGGGGCAACAACGCTGACAACGATTACAAACAATTAAAGTTCTCGTTCGTACGCTCTAGTTATCAACTTTGACATCTGACATCATGCTTTGGTCACCAGTCTCCGAAGCGTGCGACGTTTGTTACTGTACAAGGTAATTTCGAGAAGAGTTTACTTTTCGAAAAAGTTCGTCCTTTTCCCATCCTCAGTGTTTTTCGCAAGGATTCTTATAAGGACGTTCAAGTGCGTTTATCAAGGATTGCGGTCTCAAAGTTTCGTGCAGTCTTTTTCAAGATAGACGAAAAAAAAAACTCTTGACTTTTGTTTTATAATGTGTCGTCTTGGGTTTTGAAAGTTAAAAGTAAAAGTTAAAAAAAAAGTTAAAAGTTTTAAAGTTAAAACAACGCGAACAAGTGTTTCTTTAAGGTAAACGCTCGTTTCGGAGCAATGCAACTAGAGTTTGAATATTTTTTGCACAATCACGTAAAACTTTTGCACACTTTTGTTCTCTTAGCATTAGCTTTCTTATTACTAGTCACTTTTAATTTTTAAAAAATACGTTCTGTCAATTATTTACAATCTTCAAACGCGCACTCGCAGCTCAGCTTTGTGAATAATCATTTAAATTCTTTATCGCGACTCCGTGTACAATTAAAATCAGAAAACCTCAACGTGGCTGTTTAAACTACCTTTTTTTTATCTTAACCAAATTAATTTAACGCTAAATTTTCAACTTTTCCAACGGAAAAACGAAATCGAAGCACCGCGAAGTCGGTCCCGTCACCATGGTATCGATTTTCAAAATAAAGCCGCGCTCTCCGTGAGTTTTCGGGGCTGTCGGTGTGAGGCGCCACTCGTGGGGACTTCCTTCTTTCAGCTCTGCGCGCGATGCTCGCATCATCGTTGGCGCGCGCGCGTCCCCCTCAGTCGCGCGGCAAACGTCAGCCGTGTCGGTTCACTAGTTCGACAAGCCGGTATAGTAGTGTGTGACTGTGCGCGCGCTCGCTCTCTTACGTCGCGTGGGAATGCGCGACCTCGTGGTGATCAAAACGACAAAGACCTATGCTTCATTCATGAATGAAACTGGTCGCAAAACAGTGTTGACTACGAAGGAATAATATCATCCCTTCGGTAGGATTCGAAATATCTCAATTCCCGCGTGTTTTAGCCGAGTTACAGGACACGGCGAGTGCGAGTGCTCCGAAACGCGCGTTTTGGAGCGCGCGTCGCGGCGTCCCTCGCGCTCGCTCTCCCAATCGCTCCGAAACTCCTTTCTTTCCAAATTCGACACTTGACACTCCTTTTAACTGAATTTACCACTGTCACACTTATATGAAATATACTTGCACGAAGAATGATAAAATCCTTGACCCTTGCGAAATAATATCATGTCATTTATATAGATGTTTACGAAATTTTCGAAACAAAGTGCCTAATTAAGTGTGTTTTTTGTGCTTACAGACTATTCAGAAATGGATTCCAAATCAGAGGGACACCGGAGGGTTCGGTGAAGAAGTCCTTGAAAACGCGCTCCAGGCGAGTCATCGGCATGGCTTCCAGTCCGGAGCTCCGTGAGCTCACGAGCTGCTCGCCCTGCGCCAGAAAAAATTTAACGGGCTCCGCCATCTGCAGTCCCAGAAACCAAAACTCGACGCCCCACAAGGTAAATATACTGCGCCATGTGTATGATGACGATGCTCGGTTGTATACACAGGCTACGCTCCTTTCCCGCACTTTTTTGCTCCGAAATATTTTCTTCGCGCAGTGCATGCTCAATTTTATTTCCCAAGATAAACAATAACAATTGACAACAATTTTGTTCGTTTTCGATCAGTACTTTTGTTAATAATTAAACAATTCGGAATGTCAACATTTTACAGTAATTTTTTAAAAATTAAAATTTTACTCAATTTTAATAATTTATTCGGAAGTCATTACAAGTCATCCTCGCGATGATTCCTCGAATTTTAATCCGGATTTATAGATCCGTCGAAGCTCTAATAATTTTCTTTTTCATCGG
Source organism: Torymus tubicola (assembly GCA_035583055.1). Classification (NCBI taxonomy): domain Eukaryota; kingdom Metazoa; phylum Arthropoda; class Insecta; order Hymenoptera; family Torymidae; genus Torymus; species Torymus tubicola. Next base: position 22,925,191 of record JAWWEQ010000010.1, on the reverse strand, counting down.
TGATACGAATTAAGATAGTTAAAGTGCGACTTTCGTTCGGTGATACGCGGTCTAATTAGTACTATCATATAAATTCGCCAATACAGCCCGGAAACGAAAGCGGCATCGGACTTTTGCGCGCGATTGTCCGCCACGCGATACGGGAATAATAGCACCGAAAGAGTTCACCTTGGCAACATCTGGTCTTTGAATTTTAAGTGGGCAAATGTATTAGATTACCGATCAAGCATACCTAATCGACCTTTCGTAGGATTCCGTCTGCGATTGACTACATAAGGATTTCGGAGCATAGTACCTGTCTATACCCGTAGTTAATCCCCAAGATAAGCATCGAAATGACCAGCAAACTAAATGTCCCTCTCTTTTCATTACAGTCGGGTTTCACCACCAGGATGTTCACGAAGCCCCGCTTCCCGCTGGAAGAGTTCGACCCCAACAGCCAGGACAGCGGCTACGGTGGCTGCTCCGACGAGAAGCTCCGCAACAATAGCTTCCAGTTCGCTGAGCCTCTCGGCGTTGCTCCGCGACGACTCTCGCTCGAGTCGCGCTGCAGCCCCATGAAGTCGCCCGTGGCCTCGTCGCCGCAGCGCAAGCGGCCCGCGCTTTTCCGCAGCTTGTCCTCCGGCTACGAGAGCACCGACGACGGCTTCAACGAGCTCATCGACATGGACAGCCTCGAGGACGACCTTTCGCACCTGCCCAATGGCCTCTGCAGCCTCATCTCCGGAGATCTCATGGACCAGCAGATGCCCATGGAGATCTCCACCACGCCCGAGGCCCCGAGCCAGATGGCCCGCCCTAGCGCCATCCGGCCCGGCATCCGGCGCTCGTTCTCGTACCAGGCCGCCGAGGAGTCCAGCCCGCCAAGCGCCTCCAAGGTGCGCTCCTGCCTCTTCCGCTCGCCCAACGCCAGCAGCTCGACGGCGAAGCTTATCTTCGCTGAGAGCCGATCTATGGCCACCAGTCCGCCAGTACGCAAGTTCAAGCGGCCGGAGCCTCCCGTCAACCACTCGCCCGTCCTGGTCAAGCGCTCGCGCAAGTGCACCAGCTTCCAGGATGTGCGCAGCGGGGCCGCGACCGCTTGCTCTCCGCCCCCGGCGCTTATGCGATCGCTCTCCGAGACGGAGGCGCATGCGCACATCAAGTCTGCTATCCATCGCAGCACGACTGATGCCGATCTCACGGGCGACTTCAGCAAGCCCTGCGTTCTTCCGCTCGCCGAGGGCCAGCACGAGGACCTCAAGTCCATCAGCGCCGAGACGCTCTCGCGGCTGATGAACGGCGGCTTTGAGGACGTAGTCAGTGATTTCAAAATTGTCGATTGCCGCTACCCGTACGAGTACGAAGCCGGACATATCAAAGGCGCGCTCAATCTTTACAGCAAGGACATGATCGAGAAGTTCCTGCTCGACCCGCTCACGCACACGCCGTGCATCGAGCCCGAGGCCAACAAGCGCAACATCATCGTCTTCCACTGCGAGTTCTCCTGGGAGCGAGGCCCGAATCTATCGCGTTTCCTGCGTAATATCGACCGCCAGCGGAACAAGGAGCACTACCCAGCTCTCCATTACCCCGAGATCTACTTGCTGCACGGAGGCTACCAGCAGTTCTACAAAGAGCAGCAGGAAAACTGCACCGGTGGCTACAGGCCCATGCGTCACCCGGACAACGAAGCTGATCTGCGTCAGTTCCGTAGCAAGAGCAAGAGCTGGCAGGGTGAGAAGAACAACCGAACCAACGTTGTTACTGCCCGAGCGAACCTGAAGAGGCTCGGATTTTAAGCCAAACGGACGGCTGTCGAATAACGACGAAGAATAAAAATGACCTTACTGCCAAATGAGAGTTGTCATCCCGCTAGAGGGGATATAACCATAAAGCTCGTTGTTGCATCGTCTAGCAAATATTTAACTATCAAATTAAAAAAGTCTTATGTGCAAATGTAAATATATAATTTAACGAATTGCGGACGCACTTTAATGTTGTTGAAAGTAATGTTGCGTATGGAGTATCGTTTAAAACCCCTTGTACAAAATGATTAAATTACACACTTCTGAGAGATCACGAGAGAAAAGAAAATCGATAAGTTGCGACTGTGTACACGCGTGTCTGTACGATTACGAATGGGTGCGTGTATGTGTATTTTGCGATTGCTGAGTTTATATTATTATTAGTATTTATATGTATAGGCGCAAAGGAACGGACGAGGCGAGGACTTAAAAGCAAAAAGCGACATAGTCATTTTTTTCAGTTCGCTGATTAGCTTGTTAATACCAAATTTTTTTAGGCGCCAAAGTTTCATAGAAATTATCAAGTATTGTTAAAATCGAAATCAATCGAATCTATAGAGATTAAATTTCTAATTAAGTTCGTCTTTTTCATTCGGTATGGAAAAAGACACCATCGATTTTCTCGTTTCTTCCTCAACGAAGTTTATGTCTATACATGTGTATAATATTATATGTATACATAAAATTAGCCGTTATTTTATTGTATATGAATTTAAAAAAAAATTGATTTATTGATCAATGTGGGAAAAGAAGTCGACGATTCTATCCCTAGATATGTGCAAAGTAGATTATATGTTGTATAAAGTGCGCACTATGTAGATCCATATTGAGTAATATAATTTGTCATACACCCTAAATCATTCTTATCTTTTTTATATCCCTGTGTCCTTACACTACATTTTACCTTAATCCAACCAATCAATATTCTAAATCTATTCCAAATTACAACAGAATTAAGTAAGCAGAAAAATTAAAAAAAATTGAAAAAATATATTTTTATTTAACTATTATTATCAGTAGTAGTTCAATATTAAATTATTTTGAAAATTTAATCAAATAAGTTTATTATTCTAATTAAAAGTTATGAGAGAAATGGTGGTAAAATTAATTTAGAATCTAGAAATTTTTATGGCGTTTGGCATTGCATATACATATGAACTGATTTCTTTCAACTGATAAAACAAAATTTTGTATTTAAATCTGCAGACATTTGATGATGAATCTTCAAGAAATATGTGCATTTAAACTATCTTAAAGAAATTTTAATAACATCACTAAACATCTACATAAATTAATTTTATTTACTTTGCTAAATTTCTATGATTTATGTTATGCTAATCATTATAATGTTTGTCTTGTTCGGTATTTGACTAAATTGTATCGTGCATGTATCTACTTTATATACATAAAGCTGATAGTCGATTTACAGATACGATTTTAGATAATAAAATTTTAAAAAAACTATCATTGTTTTCGTTACGACTTTAAAAAACTGGAAAATCATAATATTTTAACTATGAGATATGATTAATTTTATTAGAACAATATTTTTTATTAAAGGTAATGATTCTTGTTTTTTCTTTTCTTAAAAAAAGGATGGATGACATTTTCATTACAATCAGACTGTTTTGACTGGCTATTGCAGGCTGGTCTATACAGAATAGACGCGAGAATCTAATATGTTTGAATTTTTAAAATTGAGTTTATATGAGTATTTAGAACTGAATATTTAATACAAATTAACAAAATTATGTTATTATCGTTTAATTGAAATTCCTTGACAGAAATTTTTAAATTTAAACTACCTTGCTCATAACGTCAAAAACAATAAATAAATAAATAAATAAGATAATCAAAACAATTATAGATTTATGAAGGAAAACCCCTTATACAATAATACGTGTGTGTGCGGAGGTGTGATTATGTGTGTGTGTGTGTGTGTGTAATGTGAAAATCGTGAGGTCAAAAAGTAGATCTCCTTGAAACATTATGAAACCATTCTATTTTGTGTGCCGGTGCTGCTGAAGTTTTTCATATCATATTAAAATTACCATTTTCGAACTGTTGCATGTCAAAGTTGACAATTTCAGTATTTTCCGCATTTTTTGCGGATTTTGATTAATTTATAACTCCTCAGGGAAACATTTTTCATGATAAATATAAAAATAGTTTTCTTTTTAATTTTCTCAGTTTTTTAATGAGAATACTTTTAAAGTCGTACATATATGGTTTCAATTTTATATGTGCAAATAAAACAAAAATTAAAAAAATTAAAAATACGATCTGAACTATCGGTACCAAAAAATTCATCCAATTTTTAATATCTTTCTGTGATACCCGGGCTTTTAATAAAATGGTACAACTTATCTTAAGTATAAATATAAGAAGCTTAAATGCTTATTTAATTAAATTGAAATGTTACCCTTAATAAATAATGCGCAGGAAGATTTCCTGTATTGATATCATCTTCATCAAAAATGCATTTGCAGGATGTAAGACATACAAAATTGAGAATGCTTTCACAGACCATTTTCTTCTACTCATTAACTTTAACAATGTTCCCATTGCTAAAGATTTTTCTGTTAATCCAAATAAAATTAATTATAATAAACTAAACAAATTAGTAGAAAAAATAGGAACAATTTGATTAAAAGGGTGCCATACTCAATTTTTACCGACCGAGTCGGTTCTACGGTTTTCACTTTTTAAAAAAACGAAATAAACTGAATTATGCAAAACGAAGAGTTCATTGCCCTAAGTTTTATAATGATCTAGGATCCTGAAAAGTTTAAAGTCAAAATATTTATTAGTTTTTGCATAAATTTGGACAAAACTTTGACATAAATTTTGGACAAAAGTCCAAAATTAGACTTTCACTTAACAGGTTTACGCAAAAACAAATAAATGTTTTGACGCGAAACTTCTCAGAAAGGTAGACCATTACAAAACTTAGGGCAATGCACTCTTCGTTTTGCATAATTCAGTTTATTTCGTTTTTCAAGAAGTGAAAACCACGGAACCGACTCGATAAAAATTGAGTATGGCACCCTCTTAATACTACTGATCCTAATGAAGCTCGAAATTTATTTATAGATGCTATGAACAACTACGATAATTCGGATAAGCTTAATACTCTTGTAAGTAACAAAAATAACAAAGAAAGCTTAGAAAAAATTGGATCACCAATGTTATTAGGTATGGAGTCTTATAAAAGAAAAGAAAAATTATATTAAAGCATGAAAAAAACCGAACAAAATTCACATTAGCTAATTCCAAAAATAATTTCGTTCGAAACTTCTTTCTAAACAATAGTAACCACCCTAGACAGCTTTGGAAATTAATAAATAACAAATTAGATAAAAATGATAATAAGAGTAATAAAATTGACTACATCATATATGATGCTAAAAGTAATACAGCAAACCCAAAGGAAATTGCCCACTTGTTTAACAACTTTTTCTGTAATATAGAAACCGAATTAATTAGTAGAAAAATAAAACTACCAGATTAATCTTTCGGCCCTAAAATATGCTGAGGTTATACCAATTTTCAAAGCAGGCATTAAAAGTAATCTCAACAACTACAGTCCGATTTCCTTGAAATCGAATATTGCAATACATCAGACTATTTAAAAATCAGTATGGCTTCAGGAAAAACAAAGTACAAAGAATGCACTCAATTATGTTGCTAGTATTATCTATAATAATCTAAATAAAAGTAAACCTACTAAATTGCGACTTTCCTTAACCTTGTAATGGCATTTGACACTGTAGATCATGTAATTTTGTTAGGTAAAGTGTGCATCAAAACGGAATAAGAGAGAATGCATTCGATCTGCTCAAATTCTATCTATCTGTAGAAAGCAGAAAGTAAAAATGATCAAACTAATAAGTAAATATAACAATATAACAATGCTTATACTGTCATCTTTTCAGTTGAAAACTTGTGGACACAAATAAAATGCTACCTATTACAACTTTCGAGAACTCCCAAGATAAGGTATCTAAAAACATCAGTATAAGGATATGGGTAAGAATATAGGGACCATAGAACATAGTGTAAGAATAGGGACCTAAAAAGAGTAGAGTTTCATAAATACTTAGGTCTACATTACGATTTTAATACGATATTACAATATTTAACAAACTGCCAAATAAACTCAATTAGTAAACAATTAATGATAAAATCAAAATTTTAAACATGGATTAAGACAAATGTTAACTGATATATAGTTCTATATTATTGTTGTAATTTAAAAAAGCATTTTAATACTTTTACTATATTATGAAAATTGATAATATTGTTAATCAACTAGAGTTATAAATAATAGTTAGTTAGACATATAAAAACGATTTTAAACGCCTAAATATACATAAACTGCACAATTTTTGGCTATAATTCAATAGGATTTGATTTCACGTCAAACTTTTACATACAAAAGATGTAGATAATATTTAAATAATACTTTTTCCTATTTAATATTTTTATATAAAATGAATTCCTGACGAGTTAAATTTATAAAAACGATTTTGTAATGTCTCAATCCACTATACAGTCCATTTTCGCTTATTAATCGACTTACATAAATGGGACTGTATAATTTTATTATTACCATACATTAAATTTTTATAAGTATTTGCCTATAATGTAAAACTTCGTTTTTACATAGACAGGGGAGCGCGGCCCCCATAGTTTCATGATTTTTTGACAGATTTTTTTACTCAAAAAGGAAGCACAAATCTGAAATATCTTACCTACACTTTTTTTCTTGTAATTTCACATAGAATTTAACTATATATTTTTTCAAACCTATGTAAAGCTTTTTTAAAAAATTTAATACTGGATGAATTTTTTGAAATCCAAAAATGATTGCAAATCATTTTGCAACTCATACGGACACTTTAGTACAATAAAAAAAGTATCTCCGTGAATTTTTTGGTTAAGATAGTCTGGATTAAATTTATTTCGTTTGCACATGTGTGAGTGAAAGTATGTACATACGACTTTTATTGAAAAATTCAGAATATTATCCAAAAAAAAAAAATAACTATTTTTATGCTTTCCTGAGGAGTTACAAATTAATCAAAAACATCAAAAAGTGCAAAAAAATGCTGAAATTGTTAACTATGACATGGCACAGTTCGAAAACATTCATTTAAAACAAATCTGAAAAACTTCATCAGCATTCGGTAGACGAAATAGAACATCTTACAACACAAAGTTTCAAGGAAATCTAGGTATTTTTTGACCTCCCGATTTGACAGAGAATTAGGCATAGATAAAAAAATACATGAATACACCCTTAATTATGTGAGTTGAATTATTTTATTCTCATTTTATATTAACAATTATTTTCAAATAGGTTGAAATTAATAAAGAACTTTATATTTTTCTCAAATGTCAAATAGCAAACTTTATTTGTTAATTAATATGATAAAAGTTATTTATTCAATTGAAAATTTTATAAAAATTAATATTAGCAATTTAAAATACAACAAAAATTGTAATAATTTTAAAACTAACTTATATCTATAAAAAAATTTTTTTATTTTTTTTTGTATAAAATTTTGAAAAATAGATGACAGTTTTAACATTCCTTTATATAATTTTAGCGTTCGAGATAATCTATTTCGTTCTCGAACGATCTCGAATCTCGATCTCGAAATCGAATATCGAAATAACCGAAAGACGAATATAGAGTCGTTCTACACGGTATGCCTGATACGACACTGCTACTTCTCCCGACATTGTCACGGTTCTCTCGTTCCACAACGTTTCTCTTGGTTTATTAATTACCGACAGAGCAAGCAAATTACAGCTGGTAACGTTGTATACTTGAAGATAATTAACAACATCAGCTGGCAAGCTATTTGCATAATAAAACATTGTATATTTGAAAACATTGAACAAAGCTATTGTGCATTAAAGGTAGTTAAAAACACTTTTTATTTAATTATATTAGATTTTTCTTTCCAACACAGTATAGATAATTAAAACTTTGTGTTTTGTTTATTTACTTTTTTTGTTACACTGTACATAATTGCTAATATAGTTTTAAAAATTTAACTTTATAAGACTGTATTAAAGACTAAAAACACAGATAGTATGATAGAAACTGAAAAGCAAAAAATAAATAAAATTATGAAAAAGTATATATGTACTATTTGTGTTTTTAGTCTTTAATACAGTCTTATAAAGTTAAAATTTTAAAACTATATTAGCAATTATGTACAGTGTAACAAAAAAAGTAAATAAACAAAACACAAAGTTTTAATTATCTACACATACATCTAAGTTTTAATTATCAAATATACAATGTTTTATTATGCAAAAGCTTGACAACTGATCTTAATTTGTCCTGAGGTATACAACGTTGCCAGCTGTAATTTTCTTGCTCTGTCGGTAATTAATAAACTGAGAGGAATGCCACGGAACGAGAGAACCGTGGCAGTGTCGGGAGAAGTAGCGGTGTCGTGTCGGTATCAGGCATATCGTGTAGAACGACTCATAAGTGTGCTGGCTGCAAGCTGATTCATATCCATATTATTAATCCACGGTGCGATAATCTATCGAAAAAGTCGAATTCGGAAAGTCAATATCTAAATTATCGAAGTATATCGAAACTTATGGTAGTCTTTCGAGTTGATGATATTAAAGTAAAAAAAACTATAATCGTTATGACAACGTATGTAACATAATAAATAATAAATAAATATGTAACAATAATAATAAAGGGACGTGCGAGTGATTATTCTAACCTATTTAATTACATATCCGGCGTTGAAATTATCAAAGTTTATATCACACGTAATTATTATCTTTATTATATTTCTCTCCAGAACACAGAAATATAATATTAATAGAAATAGAAAATTCAGCGGCGTTTGACATTTTTTTTATAATAATTATGTAATAATTTTTAATAAACGTTTAATTATTATACAAGAGTACAAGAGTATAGTCTTTTTTTTATTAAATCCTTCGTTTATATACTTAGATTTTTAATTTTATCAAATTGTGATACGGTAATATATTAATTGATTTATATGATTAGTAAAATAATGAATTATTTTTTATTAACATTTATATCTATATTTATTATTTAAAATTTTACACTATTTTATGAAATATTCGTTTTGTTTGTTGTTTCATCATAATTTATAATAGTGATGAAAGCTGATTTGTATTTTTATTTATAGATTCAAGTTTTCTACAAAGCTGTTTTTTACATCTATCAGAGCAGACAATTATCTTTTGTGGGTGTTTTTCCAGTAACAGAATTTCAAATATTCTCAACGTTTTATTGAGAAATATATCAAGTGTATTAATAAAAAAATCGTTTGGTATGTTGGTTGTAAAATTTTTTTTAATTTTTTAAGAAATACTTAGTTTAATTATACAGTGTTCAAAAAGTCTCAGTACGGTAAGATTAACTCGGCGACGAAGCATTTCAGAAAAAAATCTTAAATGCAAAAATTTCAGGATTTTTCCCTGGCTATCCAGTGGTGACCATGACCTTCACCTAGATCTTGACCTAATCCTCAATCCTGAAACTTTTGTATTTATAACATTTTTCTTTGAAATGCCCCCCTCCCCGCACCGAGTCATCTTGCCATACCGGGACTTTTTGAACAGCCTGTAGAATTTTTCAATTAATATACATAATATCTATAATTTTTTAATAATTTTTCTAATTTTTTCACATTTTTTCATATGTACCAATTAATTGGAGGTCTATTTCCAAAATCTGCTCTACTTATTTTGTATAAATATGTATCAGAACTATCTTCCCAAAATTTTGATTGAAAGGTTGAAGCATTCCAGAGCAATGCTACGTGCCCTACCTGAAAATTATTAAAAATTAATTCTCAGATAATTGACATTAAAGTTTGTAAACAGTTTTTGTATACTTATCTCCTCTACTGTGTTTATTATTGGTTCTTGACAGCTTCTACATATATAACCAGGCATTGAAATGTATTTGACATTTTATACGCAAGGATTTTCATATCAGTAATGTGTTTCATCAAATCATAACAATGTTTATAGAGAAGTTACAGCTGAAAAATTAAAGAACAAACACCACTACTAATACATGTAGTATCTAGTCCTTATCTAGTGTAAATATACATGAAATACTTATTTTTTTCATCAAATTTTATTGATTGGGATTGCGCAAAATCACATGAATTAAGGGTTCATACCACTTTATTACTTCCAAAAAATCGATATTTTTTTTAATGGATTTCGAAAGGAAAACGTATCAAAAATGCTGTGTAAAAATGTCAAAACGATCTGATCACAGCAAGTGTGTATTTTGTCGATTTTAGTTTAGCGTACCCTACGGCGTGCGGGTCGCGATTTCAAACTTTAAACGCGTTTTTCTCAAAACCACTATTTCCGGTAGGCGTGCACGATTTGTCAAAAAGTATTCAACCAATCATTACCAAATTTTGACCATATCTTCGTCACATGTATGGTTATCGCCGGAACTAGGATTACGTTAAAATTTCAATTTTAACTATATTTATCAACCGAAAAAAGAAGCAAAATAACACGATTTTTTTGAACAGCCGGCATTTTTGTTATTTTTGCATGAAACTTAATTATCCTAGTTCCGGCGATATCCATAGTCCTAGTGAATCTAAATTTTTTGAATTTTGTATTTCCTATGATTTGTCGCTTCAAAATCACACACGCCATCAATATCAGTTTTTAAGAGACGCTCAACGGTTGTTACAGTTGTACATAAATAAACAATGTAAATTTAAAAAAAAAATTGTTACCTATACCTTAAGGGTGCCTTTGTTAAACTCAGAAAGTTTCATATCGATATCTATTTTAGAAACTATAAAAAAATTCATAAATATAGCTTAAATTTTAAGCGTGTAAAGTAGTATGAACCCTCAACTGTTGTATTTTTTTGGCACTCTTTGCATATTATTGTAATCTTGAAACCAAGTCCTCTCGTATCAACTTCAGAAAATTTGAGTTTTCAGCATACAACTTCCTCCAAGGTGATTTTAGAAGAAAAAGAATTTTGACCTCACGATTCACCACAGAACTGCCTATAAACATAGGAAGCAAGCTAGAGCCGCTGTGCTTTTTGGAACACCTAAGGTAAGGTTCTTTTACAGTGCTCTGCTTTATCGACAGGGGTAACGGTAATAAACAAGAATTTTTTTCTAAGTAAAATTAGAAAAACTTACATTCTTTCAAATTAAAAATTTTTCACAATAATGATTATATTCAACATTAAAAAAAGTTATACAAATTTTGGGTATAAAAACGAAATTTTCTGGAAAATTGAATTTTTTCTGTTTTACATTCTTTATTCTCAATAAGAAACGAAATTGAATTTCGAAAAACGGTTTGTGGGAGCATATTTTTTAAGAAATTTGGAAACTAATTATACAATAAAAAATTTGATTATTTCATCTTTTTAACCAAGGCTTGCCCCCTTAAATTTATGAGTTGACAGAAACGTTATTTTTCAGAAACGTTTTTCAGAAGAATATTTACAAATAAAAAAATGACATTAAATTTTATATTTTATATTTTTTTTGTTTGTTATTATAAATCCTACATCAATCCATACAAATTTTCCATTGCATATATAGTTCTATTTGTAATTTATTACAATAATTTATCTTCCAATCTTGATTTTGTATCAATATGAATGAGAAAAATAAACCTGTTCGACAGAAAGGTGACGAACCATTTCAACTTACAGTATCTTCACGCACTATTGATTCAAATCTATTATCTTCAAATAAGACAAATTTGACGAATAAGGATATGAAGCAACGATCAAGCGAGACATCAACAAGAATAGCCAGAGTAATCCATTTAAATTAAACATTTAAATTAATTATACATAAAAATGATACTAAACAATATAATAAAACCCAATCTTTAAATAATGCATCTAATTTGATAGTAAAGAAACGAAAATTAGAAAATAATACTAATACTTATATAAGTACTAATAACAAAATTAAATTATCTGCTACTGATAAATATTCTTCCAAAAATTTAAGTTTTACTATTTTATCTAGAACAAGTCAGTATGATGATCATAATTATTGTAAAATATCTTTCCCACAAAGTTCTACGGGTGAGTAAATATTTGAATCAGATTTTCCTACAGATATTCAGCAATTAAAAAAACAATCTTCTATAAATACAATTCTTCGAAGTGATAATGATAACACATCTATGCTCTAGGCTGATCATAATAATTTTTTAGGCAATTCTACATGCAAACAGCACAATATTGTTAATTGTATTTCAAATGCTATAGAATATATACAAGGCTCTTCGATTTCTGATAAAGTTGTAACTAATAATGTAATTAAAGAAGATTTATTAATAACTTTAGTTCTTAATATGAATGAAAGTAAAAAAGTTTTTGTTATAAATTCAGATAAACAAAATATTGATAATTGCATTCCAAATAATATAGAAGTATAAGGCTCTTTAATTCCTGATGAAGTTAGATCTAATAATATTACAATTAAAAATTTAGGACAAACTTTAGTTCATAATATGAATAATGTTAAAGAGGTTGTTGTAATAAATTCAAATAAGATGTGTGATAGTATTGTTGAACATTATATAGGAGATATGGATATTATATGATCTTTTTGTGGAGCGAAACACTTTTTAAAAGAAAGAGTTCAGTCGAAGGATAATTTTGATGATTGCTGTAATTATGTTAAAATAAAAAACGATTTATTTAATAATTATTCTGAAAAATTGAAAAATTTATTTGTAGGAACTGATAAATTTTAAAGTCAATAAATTTTTTCCAAAATATTGGACGATATAATAATGCACTTTCTTTTGCTTCACTTAGTGCAAATATTGTCAATTTTAATCACAGGAGACCTGGGCTATTTTGCTTTAAAATTCAAGATCAAATCTATTATCAAATTAATACATGATTAAACCCTAAGTCTGGTAGTAATTCTTCTTACGGACAATTGTTTATTGAAGAATTTTCAAATAATGTACCATCAACAGAATTATATCTGGCATTCACTCTAAAAGAATTACAATCTCAAAAATCTAATGAAGTTGCAGCAATTTTTACTATTAATGCGGACGGGGAAATACCTGATACCTTTGTAGTTATTAAAAATAAATTTACAAGAACTTTAAAACGAGTTAGTACAATGAACCCTTATATTTTCCGCATGATTCTCAAGAATGGTATCCAGGAATTAAAAAATGCATAACTAATAGAGACGTAACGAGACTACAATATATCAGAAATGAAATAGATATACGGGATAATTTTAATTCTATTCTATTAGGGAGACGATTATTTCAACAATATATCGTTTATAATTACATTAAAATCGAACGAGATAGAATTAATTGGTGTCATAGTCATAAAAAAAAATTACGAGCTGAATCGTATCAAGGACTGATGGATTATCTATAAATAATGCAAAAGAATTTATTAAATTGTCAAATAGGCAAGATTGTTATTTTGCCGTCAACGCTCATTGTCACCTCGAAACATAATTCAAAAACATCAGGATACTATGGCTGTAACTATAAGAGTAGAAGAGAAACCAGATTTGTTCATAACTATGACGTGTAATCCAAAATGGAAAGAAATTATGGATAATCTTTTGCCGGAACAGCAACCATATCTGATCGTTCAGATATTTGTACGAGAGTGTTTCAACTAAAAGTACATAAGCTTTAATCGATTTTGTGGTAAACAATTTTTTTTTGGTGAAGTTGCAATATATGTACATACAATAGAATTTAAAAACGAGGATTACCTCATATGTATTTATTGGTACTTTTCAAATCAAGTGATAAAATGAGAACAGTAGAAAAAGTTGATCGTTTTATTTCAGCTGAAATACCAGATCCTGAACATAATAGAAAATTGCACGATTTAGTAATGAAGCATATGATCCATGGTCCTTGTGGAGATTGGGGTTTTATAAACGGTAAATGTTCAAAACATTTTCCAAAATCTTATCAGGAAGAAACTTTTAGATGATATAATAATTATCTACAGTATCGACGAAGCAATAGAATGTAAAAATTTTTAAACGACCTAATAATTATATTGTTAATCATAAATTTGTATAAAATAAGTATGTAATTAAATAATTCTCATGTATAAATAAATTCTTTATTTTACATTCTATTGTAAACATGCGCGCAACGCGCGCGTTACCGATTGCTAGTTTTTTAACCATAGTTAAAACTTTATTTGAAAGTCTCGTTGTCGTCGATATATCGAACTCGCGCTTCCTACTCGAATCGTAACGTAACGCCAGAGGCCACGAGAATAAGTCAGCCTTTTCCGGTTGGCGAGCTCGTTGCATGGCGTGTTATTGACAGCTTTGCAACATTCAAAGTAATTTTTTTACTACAAATCATGAAATATAAGATATAAATTTAGTGTCTAATCTTTTATAATTAATTTTTCTATCGAATAAATATTTTTCCTTTGTTAAGATTTCTCTTTCTCTCAAATTTGATTGCTATTTATAACCTCGACTATCTTTTCTGAAGATTTAAAATATTTATTTCAATTATTAATTATATTTTATCGTTTTTAGATGCCGTCCGTCACGCTTAAGGATGTCGATCAGCACAAATTCGTTAAGGCGTTTTCTGCCTTTCTGAAAAAGTAAGTCTTTTATATTCCATATTCGTTTATAACCTAAAAGTTGATATGTAAACATCTCCAGTAACATTCATTAATGATTTTGAACTTGTAATATTTTATACTTCTAAAGATTTATAATTATTTTATTATATGTAATAATTTTTCTATTTGTGAAACCTATATTTTCATAAATTAAATAAAAAATAAGGTGTATGAGTTCGCAGTGATGTATGCATTCTTATAGCGAACAATATTTTTTATCTTTGCTTATTACTTTCAGGACTGGCAAGATGCGCGTTCCTGAATGGATTGACATTGTAAAATCTGCCAGGTTTAAGGAACTTGCTCCTTACGATGCTGATTGGTACTATGTGAGATGTGCTGCCCTTGTTCGTCACATTTACATTCGTAGCCCCATTGGTGTTGGAGCAGTCACAAAAATTTTTGGTGGTCGTAAGCGCAATGGTACTCACCCAAGCCACTTCTGTAGATCAGCTGGTGGTGTTGCACGTAGGGCACTCCAGAGCTTGGAGCAGTTGAAACTCATTGAAAAGACTCCTACTGGTGGACGCAAACTGACTGCTCAGGGCCGTAGAGATCTTGACCGAATTGCAGCACAGGTTAAAGCAAAGAGCAAAAAACAATTGAAATTGCAAGAGACTCTTGTACTGTAAATTTTATTACTATTATTGAATAATAAAAAATTAAAAAACAATTATTTTCTTTTTATTTACAGTATTATTAAGAGTAAGAGTTTTACTTATTTTAATAAATATTAAAATTTACAATTTTAAATATTATAAGAGTTATGAATATCTCTTTTTCATTTCAAATTTATGTTTGATAAATTAATATTGACAAAAATTTAATAAATATTTGTATGACAAAATATTCGTAAAATTTCTAGTAAATAATATAGTTGTTAAAGTGACTTTATTAACTACTTGCTGTAACGAGACTTTACACTCAATTCTTCTGTGCCTTAATTATTTTTAAAAACTAATGCATTCATATTTTTATAATAATATTATTAGAATAAACATTTTCTTTAGTCAATTATTCTGTTTATTAAGATTTTTTACAATATTTATTAGTTCAGTAAATTGAACTAGAAGACAAATTTGTATTTGAAAAAAAAAAATCGTTTCTTAATTACAAAAGTTTTATAAACTGTATAGGTTTAATGAAAACGTATTAACCATATACTAAACAATTTACAATATTTTAAGAAAAATTATACAAGATTTTCTATTCCTGTCTGTAAGTATTCAATTTAAATTATATTTCGCATGTTAAACTAAAATGATATTCTTCTGACATTTGAGATTGAGAACCAAAAACTTACTATTTTTTATTTTTTTAGTTTTTTTACGCCATATCAGGTCCTTTTATGGTCTCCTTCAGTAATTTTTAATGATTTTATTTTAAATTACATCTTTATAAAAAAAATAATAAAAAATTATGAAGCTGATTCTACAAGTTTTACACTAAATGATTTTCATTTTTTGATTCTTTTATATTCATAAATTGTTGTCTTATATATTTTTTAGTGACTGTAATAATCGAATTCCAATTTTGTTGTTTATGCTACAACCAGCTACAGATGAATAATTTAATTTTGGCGGAATCACGATCGAAATCATTGATTGGTGAATACAGTATGCGGGTACAGTATACTTATTGAAGAAACCAATCAGTGTCTCGATATTCGCGATAGCTAGTGGAATACACTATAGCACTATACACATTATTCGCGAATCGTAGAATTTTATACCGGCCGGCAACGAATACTTTAATATACCACGCAGTTGTTGCGCAATCACTTGCTGTACGGCTTATACTTATAGGAATAATATTACAATACTGAAGGAGGCATCTTCTTGAAAAAATTGACGATCAGCGTCAGTGCAGTGGCAGCTACGGATTGATTCGGAACATGTTGGTGTTTTCTCTGAGCGCAAGTAATTAATATCTGCACGTGAAAAATAAAACCCTAGCGGATGTAACGTATTTTGTCCTTTGGAAAAAGAGGTCCTCATCTTTTTTACTAACAAGTGGTTTTCTATATTATTATTGTACTTTCCACGTTTTTTAATTTTTTTTTTATTTGATAACCTCTTTTTTGCATTTGCTGCAAATCCGATAATGCTTTGTTATGCCGCTTAGGCTTCTAGAACATTCTGCATGATAATTTAGCTTGATTGGTTACTTTCTGACAACCACTACATACCTTAATACCGCATATCCGTGTACAGATTCAAATGAAAAGATATATCCTAAGTATGATCTCTGCCATTTAACTTAAATGCGATTGAACATGCAATTTTTTTATTGAAATGGTTTATTGCCATTATTTTCAATGTAACTATAATAAAAATTAAATAAACATTAAATTACATTCTATTAAATATTAACTTACTATTGTTATGATACAT
This sequence comes from Torymus tubicola, assembly GCA_035583055.1. Taxonomy (NCBI): domain Eukaryota; kingdom Metazoa; phylum Arthropoda; class Insecta; order Hymenoptera; family Torymidae; genus Torymus; species Torymus tubicola. The sequence goes on along the minus strand of JAWWEQ010000010.1, from coordinate 22,908,326 downwards.
ATTTTCTAAATATATATCATTTATTTGTATCTAAATATATGAAATTTATTAAATAGTTATTTTGGCTCTTAGCTTCATTATTAGGAAAGAGACCTTTACTGAATCTTGGAGCACGTTTTCTTGCAACAATGACTGATGCTCTGAAGACTCATGAAGTTATACCTGATGTGATTGATACTGTACCACCTGCAGTTGTCAAAGTATCTTATCCAAGTGGAGCTACTGTTGAAATTGGCAAGGAACTCACACCTACACAGGTTAAGGATAAACCTAATGTAGATTGGGATGCTGATGGTTCCAGTTTTTACACACTTTGCATGACAGGTAAAATTTATTAAAGTGATTTGGTTTACATAAAACATAATTTTTTAGAAAATTATTATTTTTAAATATATTCAAATTAACATATTAAAGTTATATCTTCAAAAACATTATCATCTATATGATGAAATAAATACATATTAATAAAAAAATCTAATTTCATTTAATAGATCCTGATGCCCCAAGCCGTAAAGACCCTAAGTTTCGTGAATGGCACCATTGGCTTGTTACAAACATTCCAGGAAAGGATGTTTCTAAAGGAGACGTTCTATCCGACTACATTGGTTCTGGACCTCCACCAGATACTGGACTCCATCGCTATGTTTTCCTGGTCTACAAACAACCAGGCAAAGTAAACTTTGATGAGAAACGCTTGACAAACCGCAGTGGAGATGGCCGCAACAATTTCTCTATTAAGAAATTTGCTCAAAAATACAATTTAGGCAATCCAATTGCTGGCAATATGTATCAAGCTGCTTTTGATGATTATGTACCTATCTTGTACAAACAATTAGAAGGTTAAATAATCAATGATTGATTAAAAGTATAGGAAAACACAAAAAAATACCATTAAGACTGTAACTTGGCATATTATTATTTTAAATATTTTGTGTTATTGCTGAAAATGTTAATGATATTAAATCAAGTGATTTAAACCAGTTTTCCATTTTTTGTAAGAAACATCTTAAAGTTTCTATATATTTCCATACATATACAAAATAAATTTTTTATATAAATAAAAATGTATCATATTTTTTTAATATTATATCCCAAAATATTTATTTTGTAACTAGTACAATTTCTTTCAATTACAGTAACCTAATCAGTTGTATATTTTTTAAGAAGATACATTAAAAATAAAGTTATTCATATATTGTTACAATAACAAGCAGTACTTTAATTGAAGTAGTTCAAAATAATTATTAAATTGCTATTATTATTCTACCATTTTTTACGCAAATAGAGCTTAAGTAATCGGTAATTTCAGTTTCAAAAGTTGATTATGTTGACCTTTATTCATTGAATTTTATAGTTATAGGAAATTACTGTGATATAACATCAGTATAATACATGTATAAATGTATCCGTCTGCAAGAATCAAACAGCAGTTGATACCTGTTCACATGAGAGATGAGACTTCTTGTAGCAAGTATGATTCTTTTTACGTAAATTTTATTTTATTGTTTAAGTGTTCTTTACATATTGTTTTCAAATACTTATATAAATCCTAGGCGTAGTTTTTGTTACTTCGTGCGCTTTCGCAGCTGATATTCCGAAAGATTTCGCCACTGCTGGAGTGGTACCCGATGTCATAACTAAGGCTCCAAATGAACTGCTATCGGTAATTCTATTAAGCTTACTTGATGATTATTAAATTATAAATATTATCAAAGTGTCATGATAAAGCACGATGATTGTTTCATTTATAAATTGTAGTTTCTCGTATAAGAAGTAGTAAGTTTTTACATTACTTCCACGTATCGGAAAGTAATATAATTAACAGTAGTGTATAATATTTTATAGTATAATATCTACTATATATTTTTAATTCTACGAAACTAAGTAAAAACAACGCTAAAAAACTCAATTTCTGAACATTTTGAAATTTCTGAAAAAAGAGTTTTTTTAGCGTTATTTAAGGCGCTTTTTTACCGATCAACAATATCGAGGTAGAAAATTCAGATGGATTTCCTAGTTGGATCAGGTGGATTCACGTTTATTCCAGTAGATTTTTTAACTATACAACCCAAAACATGTTTTAAATTTTTAGTAAAATTCATATTTCGTTGTCAACGCGAAAGTATAAAATTAAAAAAAAATGTTTCATTTACAATAAATTCGATGATTGTATGATAAATGTTTTAGTAATATTTTGTGCAATATTTTGTAATCTTATAAAATAAATTGAACGTAGACACAAAAATTAATTTGGTATAAATATTTAAAAACGTTAAATTTTTCTTTAAAAAATACAGGTCACTTTTAAAGACAGTAATGACAAAGATAAAGATTTACAATTTGGAGACGAATTAACGCCAACATTGGTAAAAGATCAACCAGCCCTAGCGTGGTATTCTGAAGATGCTGCTTATTATACGCTCGCCATGATTGGTAAGTATTTCTATTTATTAAAAGAAATCGACGATTATAATTTACTTTAAAAAGTTTTAAAAAATCATTAAATCCAAAATAATTCGGATATTTAAGGTTCTCATTCCAAAAAGGTGTAGTTGAAAAATAAATTGTGTATTGTATAATTTGGTCACATTTTATCGGATGAGTCATATATAATTATGTATGTACATCCACAATTTATATTTGCCAGTGTAAATATTAAGTATCGAATAAATGTAAATCTTTTCTTTGTTTCATCCGATTTTATTAAATAGGCAGTATTCATTCGACTCCCTAACCAATTTTGTATGCAGTTATATCGATACAAAATCTCAGAAATATTTTATGTCTGTGTGGTGAAAGACCTTACAATTTATATAAATTATCCCTATTGAAATTCAAAATTTAAATCTATTGTACATAATTCTTCTTCATCAATAATTTTATAAGAAATTATTTAAATAAATCGATAAATCCAATAAAATCAGATAAAAAGAAAAATATGTCCGTACTTTCTGATCGATACTTTGTTAAACCATCTACATATAAAGAAATTTTTTCAGGGTAAGAAATTATCTTATACAAGTGTCTATATTTCATAACATTATTATAAACACTAAAAAATATATATACCTCGTCACGAAATTGAGTATTGAAAAAAATAAATCAAAATATTATTTTATATAGTGTATTGATTTATAGATCATTAAATGAGCCATGAAATATTAATCGAGCGCTTTATCTTCCGGAAAATAGATCCGGACGCTCCAAGTCGCGATGATCCAAAGCTTCGGGAGATGCTACACTGGCTCGTTGGCAACATCCCGGGTGGTGACTTAAGCAAAGGCGAGGTGATCGCCGAGTACGTAGGCTCGGGACCCGGTAAGGACACCGGCCTTCACCGCTACGTGCTGCTGGTCTACAAGCAACCGGAGAAGCTGACGATCGAGGAGGCGCGCATTACGAATCATGAGCGTACAGGTCGGCCCGCCTTCTCCATTCGCAACTACGCGAGCAAGTACAAGCTCGGCGACCCAGTGGCCGGTAACATGTTCCGCGCGCAGTACGACGATTACGTGCCGACTCTGCGCAAACAGATGGGCGAGGCCTGACAGATTTCCTGCGGCCTACCTTTCTCATATTATGAACTTTACAATTTTATTACTGGGAGAATCTTTCATTATATAATACTTTTCTCGAAAAAAATATAATTTTATATCCTGTTATTGAAAAATGTTTAATTAATTGTAAAATTATTTGTTTAAGTTTTTTTGTAATATATGTATAATTCTCTTCAAAATTCGTATATATTTATATATTTAATCTTGAAATAGTATAGTTGCCGAATCGATTTCAATCGAGCAACGATAATCAATCTTATCAAATATGTGGGTAAGGGTATGTTGCATTCTTGTGTATTTTTATTTGTGTTTTTTGTAATATTAATTATAGTGAAATATACATACTTTAAATTTGACTTTATGTAACTTATTTAAAAAAAATATATCATATCACTAAAACAGTTTCTAATGTGATTTTAAGGTACTAGTTAATAAAATGAATATATCCCTGGTAGAAATATGACTATTAAAAATGGGGCACAATCTCAGTAAATAGCCAAGAGAAATGACTAATTATTGGCTTCCGGTGAAACGCTTTTTCTGATATTATTCGCCCATTTAATAGATTGGAAGTAACATAACCTAAGTTTTGAATTTTCGTTCCAAGTTTTCTTACAAACTTGGCGTTGAAGT
>JAWWEQ010000010.1:22871216-22895846 GCA_035583055.1 Torymus tubicola | reverse complement strand
GATTTGCATAAATTATCTAAAATTCTATAGGAGCGCGAAATGTGCTAGTCTTCGCCGGGAAGGCGCGAGATGTGCTACTCTTCGCGGGGAAAGCGTGAAATGTGCTACCCGATTAGAAATGAATTTAAGGCAGAAATCAGGACCTATACAGGATGCCTGATTTGCTTGTACAGGCAAATAATATGTTGAAACTTCTGCAATAGTCAGGCGGGCGACGAGGGGCGAGACAGGATCTTTATAGGCAGCCTGGAATTGTTTTTTCATAGTTTTCTTGTGATTTCTTACACTGTCTATATACGAGGTCATTAAATATGGAAGTGCCATTCGGATGATACTTCGAAAAATAGGGCATATGTCTAGGTTTTGATAGCTATTTAACAAATAAATAAAAAAAATTTTAAGACAACCTGTTTAGGACCTATTTCGCCCCTCGTCACATACCTGGGTATGGCGATTCAGACCGTACCCTGTACAGGGCCATGTATATTACTTTGGCAAGCCTGAATGAATTTTTACTTGAGAGTCTTCGCTGGGAAGTTGAGATGTGCTAGTTTTCGCGGGGAATTTGAGATGTGTTAGTCTTCGTCCGGAGCGACGATATATTGCTCCATTTTCCTAGACTCCAATTTTTCTCACCCCTAATACCTAGCCTTTAACCATTTTTTTCTTAAGCTTAATATCCTTTGGAAATTTATGTCCTTGATCTTTACTCACATCCGTTACATTTAATAAATAATTCTAGGAGTGCGCCTGCACAAAACACATTTGTTTGCCCCACTGTATAATATAGGTTAAAATTATCACAAAGGGTTTGGACATAAAGTATTTTTCATTTTAATGTGTGAAAAAATTATTAAAAAATTAATTAAAATATTTTAAAATTATTTATTATAAATTTATAATTTTTAAACACTTTTTAATTTTTTACAAGTACAATTATTCCTATCACTATTTTAGATTCATTTAAATTAACCACAATATCTTCCTATGTCTCAGTAGCGCCACCAAACGGCGGAAAAGCCTCATTTGAACAACAAACAACATGGCAACTGTGGTAAGTCACAACTCACAAATGTGGACTGGTTCATATGTTCATTCTGAAAGTTTGTCGCGCACGCACGTGTTTTGATGATGAATTTAACCTAAAAGTGCAATCTTATTTAAAAAATAGTATATGATCTAAAATATTAAAATGGGTACAGATCAAAATGAGACTCACCGACCAGGTGTTTTTAAAAGACCTAATAAACCACATAAAACTGGAAGACATCGAAGTAAAAGTTCTATCTCCAATGACGCCAGAGGTATGCTTCTAACAAAAATAAGTATTCATATTTTAATAAAAAATTACTTTTAATTAGATATTGAAGATTAATGTTGTTATAATTTGAGAAAAATAAGCAAACACTCACAATTATGCGTTAAAACTTGATATTTATCTATTATTTATTAAAATAGGTCGAATTTCTGTGAAAAAACTATCCAAACATATAAAAAAAGAAATCGGTAAAGAAGCTCGCCGACATCAACTTCAGCAAATACGTTCAAATAAACGTGAGGAAGCTTTAAAAAAAAAGAGGAGTATTGGAGGTGCACAAAGTCCACCAATTATTTTAACAATAATTCCTTTACAAGAGGACATAAACGTACATAAAATAGTCAATTTATTAACAAATGCGGATGAAGAAGCAGTTATTGCCTCAAGTTCATGTGCTACTCATATTAGGTAATTTTTCAATATTTCAAGAAATGCATCATTATAGGTGCAAATTATAGTATTTGATAAAATTATATCTTTTATTACATTTTTTATTTAGTCCTTGATCTAAAAATTAATATTGAAGATATTAAATTAATATTTTTTATAGCATACCAAGATTTAAACAGCGTTTTTCAATTGTTGTTCCTCCGATTGGTGATTCTTTTGCAACACTGGATATTGCAAAGATTTCTACTACAATTTTGTTCGTTACATCTGCTATATATGAATCTGATAAAAGTCAACGAAATCAAGTACTTGATTTATGGGGTGAAGAAATTATCCAATCAATTTGTTCTCAAGGATTAGCAACACCTATTGTTGCTATAACAAATTTAGAAGCATTACCTATTAAGGTTTTTATTTTAAGTAACATATCAATTTGATTAAAATTTTAGAGTTTTTAAAATTAAGAATATTTATTTATATTTATTAGAAACGCCAAGATCATAAATCGCATGTGCAGAAGACTTTATTTAAATGGCTTCCCGAAGAAAAAACTATGAGTCTTGATAAAGCAGCAGATGCTATAAATGTTCTAAGACGAGCAGGATCTCAAAAACAAAGAAGTGTAACTTATCGAAATAAAAGATCATTTCTCCTAGGAGAGGATGTTAAATTTAATTTAGATGATGTGGTAAGACTAATAACATAGTATTAAAATATAATTTAATTGGAAAGACTAAAATACAGTTAGTAAAATTTTCTTTAGAATTCAGAAAATAATTTTGGGACATTAGCAGTATCTGGTTATTTGCAAGGGTTACCATTATCAGTTAATGGTTTAGTTCATATACCAGGCTTTGGAGATTATCAAATGTCTCGCATTGAAAAACCTGAAGATCCTTTCCCTCTAGGACCTGAAAAAGCAACTTCCGGAACAGATATTCAGATGAGTGGAACTGCAATTCTTGCTGTTGCTAATCCAGAATTACAGGTGCATTATAATAACATTTCATATTTGATATTTTCTGTTCTTTAAATCTATTATTTTACTTAGAACTATTCTTAATTGCATATTCTACAGGAATCACTAGAATCCGAAAATATACCAGATCCAATGGATGCAGAGCAAACATGGCCAACTGATGAAGAATTAGCATTTGCTGAATCAGAACGTAAAAGGACAATAGTTAAACGTGTACCAAAGGGTACATCAGAATACCAAGCTGCTTGGATTCCTGATGAAGATGGAGGTTTGTAATATCCCTTTTTAATAAAGTAATGAGTAATCTTTATAATACAAAACAGATCAGGTACTCTGACAACCACATTAGTATTTTATCCCAAAGCATTTTTAGTTATTGCTATAGACTTTTCTGATTTTACGTTTTTTATTTTATGTAGAAGATATAGATGATGTTTCTGATGAAGAAGATGAGGAAGAAGACAAGATGGCAATTGATGAAGCTGTATCTGAAATAGCTAGTGATATAGATGCAGAAAATGACGAAGACTACGAAACTATAACCATCTCTGAATCTCCAAATGAACAACGTTATGATGAGAAAATGGATTTAAATGAAGAAAAACAAGCAATGGAGAAATTCAAAGGTATATCACTTTTAGTGCGATTGCTTTTTATTTACTATAGTAATGTAATATAAATAACCAATATTTTGTCAAGATGTTTATACTTGTTTAACAATTTACAGAAGCTAAACTCGATTCGCAATTTCCTGATGAAGTCGACACACCACAGAATATGTCTGCCCGAGATCGATTTCAAAAGTATAGAGGATTAGAATCGTTTCGTACCACTTTCTGGGATAATAAAGAAAATTTGCCATTTGATTATGGCAGAATATTTCAATTTGAAAATTTTGATCGCACACGTAAACGAATCTTCAGAGAGCGAGAAGATGTAAATAACGTAGAAGTATGTTAAGTAAAATTATTTAATAATAAAAATTAATAAATGTTCATATACTAATTGTAAATTATTTTGTTAGTCTGGATCTTACGTAACGATTTACATCAAAGGTGTTAGTAAAGAACTTTTTGAAGCATATCGGATTGCCAATAACCAGCCATTAATTGTATTTGGTATATTAGAAAATGAACATAAAATGTCTGTTTTAAATTTTCTGTTAAAACGTACAACAAATAATGACCTTCCTATTAAATCAAAAGAACGACTTATTTTTCAATGCGGATTTCGAAGGTTTACAGCTTGTCCAATATTCAGTCAACACACTAATGGAAATAAGCATAAGGTAATTAATATACGAATCATATAAATAAATTTAAACAATATGGAAAATTATTAATAATAATCTAAAACAATATTTTCAGTATGAACGATTTTTCCAACCCCACAGTACCATGGTCGCATCTGTTTTTGCCCCAATAACGTTTCCGCCGTGTCCTGTACTATGTTATTTAGAGAAAAAAGATGGAACATTAGTAAGTTTTTATATATATAATTTATAATTTTTTTTTTTATTTTAATTTTTCTTTAATTCATCAAATTTTTTCTAAAAATTATAGGATTTAATAGCAACGGGTACGCTTTTATCAGTAAATCCTGATAGACTCGTAATTAAAAGAGTTATTTTAAGCGGACATCCATTCAAAGTACACAAAAGATCAGCTGTAATTAGATTCATGTTTTTTAACCGCGAAGACATATTATGGTTCAAACCTGTAAAACTACGTACTAAATATGGACGTAAAGGACACATTAAAGAGCCATTAGGTAAATTTCTTACAGTACCAATTTGTTGATCTACAATTTTTAATCTTTTTAATGTTATTGTATATTTTTAATAGGGACACATGGCCACATGAAATGTTTATTTGATGGTCAACTTAAATCACAAGATACAATTTTGTTAAATCTTTACAAGAGAGTTTTTCCAAAATGGACATATGAACCTGTGCTTTTAAAAATGGCGTCTACTGGAAATTCGACTAACGTGAATATGGAGTAAAAATGGAGTAAAATTAAATAGGAACTTATGTATTATACATACAAATGTTTATGTTGAAAAATGTAATATACTGATACATGAAATGTATAACCAAGTTTAAGATTTATAATCGGTTTAATTCGTAAATATCAAGCGACATAAATATGTTACTAACATTATTCATTTACACGACCTCTTTTAAAACCGATCTAATTATTAATGACATGCAAGTAGCTGCGTATTTAAATAATTAAGAGAATCATTAAAAGTATAATTTTGTTTTGTAAATTAGTATATTATGCTTAATCACAGTATTATATTTTTTCACCTTAATTCTTACACGAATCGACATACACATTTTTCCGTGTAGTTAAAAAACTGCTATACAGTTGAAATCTGGATATTTATGAATTTGCAATTTGCAATATATTTACATCTTTTAGACAAATTATGAAAATTGATATTTTTAGTTACATACATGTTAAATAATATTTAATTTTAGCAAAAAATAATTTACTTAAAAATAAAAATAAAAAAGATTTCACCAGACAAGTTAAAATGTGAATGCACGTTTTTTTAAAGATATATAAGTATTTGTATTTCATAAAAAATAAAAAAATAAGTTTGAGAACTAACTAAATTTTTACAGTTACTAATATAATTGTATCTTTATGTACGTTTCACCATTCAATCAATTAAATAATCAAAAAAAGTTACATGACATTTACTAAATTACAGAGCTATATGAATCGGCATACTGATACTTATTTTTCATTAAAGTCTACATTTACCTAGACTTAATTTATAATACGAACTAACATATATAATTTCTATACACGCGACGTACGTTTTTAACGCATGACTTACTAATGTTTATATTTTATGTACAACGTTACAACTCACACTATTTAGAAAAAAGTGTACATCTTCGTAACAAAAGTATAAAAATGAAATGCGTTTCCAAGCACTTTTTTTTGCTGAGAGCGACTCCAGCGTCGTTGTAGACAAAAAGATTTTTATATTTTAAAATAAATTAATGCCTTTTTCTTCAGGTTGATAGATAAAGTCGATGATAATCGTTAGCTCCGAATGCGCAATTGCACTTCGGGCATTTCCTTTGCCGCGTTTCATATCGAGTACGTAAGCAATCCCAGCAAAAAACATGGAAACATTTAGTGAGCACAGCATCTTTTCTTTTAACTTTACAAGACGGACATGTTAAAGTTTCCTTATATTCTCGAAGTTCTTCAGCCATTACTTCATCTACCGTCTCCGCTAATTCAATCTTCTTCATTCGTTCTACTTTACGTCGAAGCTGCGCAATTTCCTCCTGAAATTGTAAATTGAAAAATGTTAATAATTTACCTAACTTCAGATTTGAAAAAATATAGTAAATTTACTTGTAATCTTTTTGTTTTATAAGCCTCTGCTTCTAATGAACTTGTTTTTTCAGCCACCACTTGTTGAGCTTCCTTCATTTGAGAATGATATTTTTCTAAAAAAAAATTAACAGTACTTTATTTTTACATTTATTAGCATTCTTTTCATTGCATGTTTTAGAGTCAAGGCGTAATGTAAGGAGTTTTAAAATTTCAATTTGGTATTTATAAGCATATATTTATATTAATTTTTATAAAATACAAGTTACTACTTATATTTGAAATTATGGTTTTCATAGTATCAAGTATAATTTTAATTTGTTACGCTATTTTGAATCTTGTTGCTTTATGTAAATTAAATAAATTAATGTTATTCTGATGAATCAATCATATATTTTTTTAAGGAGAATTTTATATATTTAAATAAAACACAAACAAATAGTAAAATAGTAGATTTTGTTCGAAGAACATAAAATATTTTAAGTCAATATTTTTTGGAAAATAGATTTCGATTTTCGCGGTTCTTGTAATGCGGAAACGAGACTAGAGTAACTGGTTTTCCGATACAGTAACCAATAAAGATACAGTAACAAATCGTCATCTGTATATTTTTTCATTTTATACTCATATTTATTATTTTTATTTTTTTACATTTATTTGTTACTTAAATCGATCGGAGTTATTTTATATAATGAGATAATAAATAGTCAGTGCTGATATGAAATATGAAAAACGAAAAAAAGTAATTTCAAAAAATAACTAGTTAAATAATGAAGAGTAAAGTAACTTTGAATGAATTGCAAGTAAATAGCAAAATATAATAACTAACAAGAAGACCACGAAGCCTCCGAGAGCCCGATTTTGATGAAAGTTTTTATTAAAAATAAAAATACTGGTGTTTCAGAGTTTTTGCCAATGGACCTGTGGTCAAAACTTACGGGGCCTGATATTTAATAAAAATCAAATCTTTCTTCAAACCAAAATAATTCTTGAAATCTACCAATTTATGTATGCTTACCATAATTAGAGTGTTACTAATACAAATCTGAGAAAATCCTTCTACTTAAAAAGTTTATGCGGAAATTTCTATCCATTGAATAATTGTGACAAGATTAATAAAATGTATTATTGGTATAACTTTCTATACAGTTAGTAATTTTCGCATAAATTTTATTTAGAAAAAGGAGGATTTCGTCTCAGTTTTTTATTAGTAACACTCAAATTTCGAGAATTATTTTAGGTTGAAGAGACTTGATTTTCCAAGATAATAAATAAAGGTCGATTTGTAAAAACTCTAAAATATATACGAGTATTTTTATTTTTAATAAAAACATTTCCTCAGAGTTTCATCAAAATCGGACTTCCGGAGCCCGTTGTCTCCTAAATATCCTTGTAAGAGAGATCGTGCGAAGTAATGAGTTGAAGATAATGAGGATTTTAAAAATGAAAAGATAGTTGTGGCATTTGTAAAGGAAGTGAATAGTTATAAATAGACTTTTTACACAACTGTGAGTTATTCTTACAGAGAGACAAATACAAGAAAAAAGTAACACGGGTTATTTGGTCTCATATTATTTTTTATATCGGTGTTTCTGCATGGAACGACAGGTTTTAAAGGCGATAGGACGAATCATACAGTAAAATATTTTATTCAATTGATGAAGGAGTTGAATTATATGGAGGTTCAGATTATGGAGCAGAAGATTCGGTAGGACAAAGCAAAGGTGTGGAAGAGGTGAAGTAGAGTTGCTATCGAGAATCTCTTTGTGAGTCAAGGAGCCGAAGAGAATACGAGATAATAATCCCGATGGTACAGATGATTTCCTTACGCAAAAAAAACACCTGAATACTGACTAGGAGAGTTCACGGACTCCGGATCACAGATTCTGTTCAAACTTTGAGTTATGTTTTTAGATGCTAAAATATGAAGAATGCTAGATTAGACCCTAACGCTTTGATAAACTTGAGTTATCGACAAGTTTAGCTGTATTTGAAAGAAATACTGAAAAAATGCTCTGTTTTATTTGTTTATTGGTTAAGCCAGAAAATCCTTATGTATAATAGTAAAAAAAAAGAAAATATAACTAGAGATTACAAGTTTTACGTTACTTTTTTTCAGAATTAAAAAATATTAAATATATCAAAAGTTATAAAAATTTAAATGTAAGCAACGCAAATGCATCAAAATATGTATAAAGTTAAAGCCTGTCAATTTATCCTTTTTTGTTGCTTAACTTTAAATTTTTATAACTTTTGATATATTTAATATTTTTAATTCTGAAAGTTTTATTTTCTTTTTTTACTATTATATATAAGGATTTTCTGGCTTAACCAATAAATAAATAAAACAAAGCATTTTTTCAGTATTTCTTTCAAATACAGCTAAACCTGTCCATAACTCAAGTTTATCAAAGAGTTAGGGTCTAATATTCTAGCATTCTTCATATTTTAGCATCTAAAAACGTACCTCAACTACCTCGTGACCTCTCCTAGTGAGTGTTTACGCCCAATTTATTCGACTAATATTATCATATATTCCGTTAAATTACACTCAATTGGGAGGAATTGCAAATACAAGGACTTTTGGTATGAAGAAAAAAAAGCAAGAATCGTAAACAATTCTAAGGTTTGTAAAAACTGGATTTTTGACCACAGGTATCTTGTCGATCATGTATAACAATACAATGGATAAGTGTTGGCGAGTAAATAAAAGCATTATACACTTTTTGTAGATCAAATCAAGGGATTGTTATGGAAGGTAATTCAGATATCGTTTAAGCAATGACAGATCCAATGGGTTTTTGATGATCCAAAAAATGTTTATATCCTGAGCATAAAATAGGATTTCAGAGTGCCGCATAATACTCGACATACGGTCGATTAAGATGTTGAATAATAGTTGATCGAAGTGTTATGGAAGCGAATGGATTAGGAGAAATTACAAAGCTATAGAAGACAATTCATTGGTAAAACATACTACAGATGCCAAGAATTATTATTATATCATAATTTGTTAACGATGTAGTGTGCTGTGGAAAGGGGCTGATATAATTTTTTACAAAATTACTGAAACATTGGCACTCGTTTCGATATGATTGTACCCGCTGGTTGAACAACAATTTCTTTGGTTTCGTTTTTCAGGTAAAAAAAGTTCAAAAACCTTGCTTGTTATTAAAAAAATTTTTTGTGAATTAGTGCATAAAAGCAGCCATTTTCCTTCCTATATAAATTAATATAAATAATTAATCTCAAATTTTTTTGTAAACGTTTAGCAAATTCTTACATAGAAATTACATAAAATCACTAAAATAATTTGTGGTTTTATTGTCATTGACGTGACGGGCAATTCTAAATAATGTATCTCTCATCCGCATTTTATGTATAAAAAGCGCGTATTCCTTTATTAATTATAAAAATTACGGCGTGCAAGATGCGGAGTAATTTGAAGACGTTTAAGAGAAAGCCACCCATGCTTTATTATCATCCTCGCTAAAAAAACGTCATCTTTCCTTCGTAGTTACACGACGTACTATTTTTTAACACGACTACTTATGGAATGAGCCTTCTACGAAAATTATCGTAACAATTTGATAAATCTGGAATAATTGAAGTAGATGGAAAAAATTATTAAAATGAATTTCATAGTTTTTGCCGAACTGCCACAATAATTTTTTCTATCTACCTTAAATGTTTTAGAGTTACCAAACTGCCACAGTAATTTTTACGCAAAAATTCTCACTGTGCAGTAATCGCGCATTTCAAAAAGTGAAAGATAATATCATTTGTCACGAAACCAAGAGATAATATTTATTAATTGAGTTGTGTCTGATTTAAAATATCTAATCGTCTATTCAACTCTCATACATTTCTTATTATACACTTGTTGTAGCAAAAGAAGTAAAACTATTTCAAACTCTAGTAATGTGTTCAATACGAGTTAGGGTCGAAGACTTCAATGGAGCTAACTCATTTTTTCACTTGTTGCATAATGTACTATTGCATATTGTCACTCTAATTGCGTTTACAATTTATGTAACCTTATTTAAATTGATCATGGTTTTCAACACTATAATGTTACACCCTACAAAGACGAAAACTATACCTATGTATGTAATCCATACCTTTATTTTCATAATGCGAAACTTCAGAGCGGACCCATTAGTCAGATCTCTATGTCTCCGCAAGACATGGCGAGAAACTGAGGGTTTGCTGCATTCGCTTCATCATCACCCGGTGTTCGATATGTTTTATCTATTTATGTCATATTTCGTAGAATTAAAAATTAAAAAGGTATTTAAATCATAATAACCAACACTTTGCTAAAAGAGAAAAATCATCTAAACCATCACCAGAATTGCATAGCTCACCCATTTTATGAATAATGTGAAACTTTACCATTTGAAAAGTACATATTTGTAGATATTAATTTGAAGCTAAAATGATTGAAATCGATCTATTTATAAAATTACTTAGTTTTTTGATAACAAAAAAACGTTTGAAAAAAATCAATTCATTATAGAAAAATGAATGATTTGAAAAACACAACTGAAATAACGAATGTATAGTATTTGACCATTGTATTTCTTTAATAGCTATAAAAACTCACCAAGATGAAGTTTGAGATCAGCAGCTGATTGAGCACTTTCAATTGCTTTTCGTTTATGCATTTCCATAGCTTGCTGTCGCAATGTTAGTTCTTTTTCAACGGTTGCTAAAGAATTTTGAAGAAGACGTTCTTTCTCTTCTAATTTTCTAACAACGACATTGGCCGCTTCTACTTGTGTTGTTAAGGTTGAAACTTGTTCTTTAAGAACATCTTTTTCTTCTCTTGCAAGTTTATGTAACTGATTACTTTTAATTCTTTCAGTCATTAACTTAAAATTAGCATCATCTTTCTCACGTAATTGTTGAATCAACCTTGAATTCTGTTCTTGCATGTCTTCAAAAGCCTGACCGGTTACTTCCATTTCGTTTAAAAGAGCTTCCTCTTCCTGCAACCATGCACAATTCTATTTAACGTCACATCACTGTTCAAGTATTAGTAAAAGTAAATATTGACGGCGCATACACCTATCATCTCTGATGTCAAAAAATAATTTTAATTGGTATGAAATAATCAAATAAAAATTAGTATACTAATTTTTTCTACGATTATTTACAAAACAAACATGTTATAATTTAAAACATTTTAATTATTAATAATGAAATTAATTCATATGTTCTCAAAAAAAATTGTTAAATTCAGATAAGAGATAATGCATGCTCCAAATACGCAACTCACACAGATTAAAATTCAAGACTTACCTGTTTTTGTGTGGCAACTTGTTTTTGAAGTGAATAAGCTTGTTCTTCTAATTTTTTTATTTTAATTTGTGCATCCTCATCTGCTAATTTTTTTCTTTCTTCTCGTTTGCTTTCCTATAACAAAAAAAAAAAATGAATATCATTCATAGTTATTACATGTACAATATAAGTAAATATTAATTTAAAACGTTATGTACCTGTATTTTCTTAAGTTGTTGTCGTAACTCTTCTAATTCAGCTCGGGTTTTGCGCTCTGCAGCCATTAATTGAGCTTTATCTCGTTGTTCTTTTCCAAGACCCTTGTACATATCCAAAAGCAATTTCATCTCCTTCATTTCATTAACAGCTTTCCTGTTGTTTAAATACAATGTATAAATAATAGATATAACATACATTAACAATGAAAAAATTTTCAATCATAATTTTCTATATATCTAAGGCTTAAACGACAATCATTTCATGAATACTTAAAAATTTTAAAAACATCCTATGTATCATAATTTTATTTAAAATTATATTCTTAATGTTTAGTGCATTGTCATTTTATTACTAATTTCTATTTCAATAACTCATACTATAATTTAATGACAATAATTATGAATTTTATGAAAAAATTTTGATTTAATATTATTAATTAATTAATTAATTAGCTACTGATTTATAGTAAAACCTACTTCAATTGTGCTTTGAGGTCCCTTACTAATTCTGATTCTGCAACTTTAGTATCTTTTGCTCGATGCGTTTGGTCACGATGTTCTGTTTTGATTGTTTCTTTTTTTATGTCTTTTTCTCTTTTAATGTCTTTTTCTTTTTTAAGTGTTGGGGAAGCAAGAGCATGAGAATCAGGAGTACCTTTCTCACCATCTCCAGATTCCATCTCTGCTTCTTCATCCATTCCTTCTCTTTTAATAGGCATACCACCTTCTTCTTTAATCTATTTCAAATCAATTATATTTTATAAAATAGTTACTAAAAATTTTAAAAATATTTATAAAATTTAAGAATATCAAACGACTTGAATAAAAAGTTTTACGATAGTATATGACGCACTGTGGGAGGAAAGAACTTGGACAGTCTATATCTCGTGTACAATCTCGTGGCGAACACGAGATGTAGGCTGTCTGATTTTACTCCCGTGGAGAGTATACTATTTTTCCTCCTACCGAGGCCGGAAATACTACATTCCCATTTTTGCGCCGAGAGGGAATGTGGTACTTTCGGCCCGGCAAGAGGAAAAGTATAATTATTAGCCTTATTTAACAACAATTTGCAAATAAAAAAAATCTTTAAATAACAAAAAAGATAATAATATAAATCAAGATATTTTTAACAAATAACTGATTTCTAAGATAGTACCTGTCCAGATCCTGGTAATGAATTTGATGCATCTTCTTCTTTACCACTGCCATCAGAATTATTACCCTCCTTATTTTCTTGAGCCATTTGTTGTCCAAGTTTTGCTGTTAATTCTTCAACTTCTTTTTTTAACTATAATAAAACATAAAATAGTGTCAATTCATTATGAAGTGTATAGCTTTTGAATAAACTTATATTTATTCTACGTACCCTTGGAACTTCAGATGAAACTTCTTTATATTTACGTTTATAACGATGTACTTCACCTTTCAATTGTTGATTATGATTTTGTAACGACGTAATGAGGTGTCTCATTTCTCTATTAATAGGTCCAGTTTGTTCATTAGCAGCTAAATTTTGTTCAAACTCAATGCGTAACATTTCATATTCTTTTCTTAATTGAGCCAAAACATCTTCTAATTGTATACACTCTCCCCTTAATTTTTTTTGAGCTAACAATTCTTCACTCTGAATGAAAATATTTAATAGTAATTAAAATTTAAAAAAGATGTGAGATTAAATTAAACTAATTTTTTTAGATGTATGTGTGTGTATATATATATAAAATTACCTCCATCATTTCTATGTGACGCAAATGTGCATTTTTGCTAGATTGAAGTTGTTGTCGAGCTTCATCCAGTTGTGTTTTTAGTTGCATTGATTCATTATACAAAACTGAAAACTGGGATTGTAAACATTTATATTCAGTGGTTTCAACAATGACTGATTCTGGCAATTGACGAATCTGAAATATCATATAAGTACCAATTTGTTAATAAAAAAAAGTTGTTTACATTAAAAAAAAAAAAAAAAAAATTGACTTACATCCATTTTCAGTTTTTCCACTTCTTTTAGGGCATCTCGGTGTTGTTGATGTAACTTATCAAGTTCTTGTAATCGGTTATTGGCCAACTCCCTAGTTTCTTCAAGTTCTCGTTGTAAATCTTCCAGCTTTGTAACAATGCATAGAAAAATTGAATTTACATAATTCAACTAATAATTAAATTTAAGATGCTAAATAAATAATAATTAACTTACCTTTGTTTGAGATACTCCTGTAGCTACTAATGTATTAGGCTTTATAGTTCCTTTATCATCTGTACCATGGATTTGTTGGAAAGCTTTTAGTTTTTCTATAGCTTCACCTAAGTGATGTTCCAATTTGTCATTTCTTGCTCTCACTTTATTAAGTTCATATTGTAAATCATCTACTTGATTACGAAGTTCAGCTGCTAATGTATCTTTACCAGTAATGGTATCTTGTAACTCTGACATTTTAAGTGATATTGTGTGATATTTTTCGTGTAATTGAATATTTATTGCTTGTAAGTTTCTGTTTTCCATTTGAATTTCAGCATTAGCTTTCCTAACAACTTCATCAATATTTGGTGCTTCTTCTGAAAAGTTTTTGAAAACAATAAGTATTTAAATCAATTACCACGCAATATAAAAAAGAGTATTACCACCATCAAATTCTCCTTTAAGAGCAAGAGTAATTTTTTCATTCCTTTGAGAAAGTCTATCAAAAGCTTGTACAACTTTTGAAACTGCACGTTTAGAAACTTGAACACGATTTGCAAGTTTATCATCTAATTCTTCTTTATCCCAGGAAGATAATTGCATGAGAAAAGATGTTGTGGCTTCACTTTCATCTAAAAATAATTTGATTCATTAGTAACTATATTTTGTAGAATGTTTTATAATAAATGCAAAGGTTAAATTTTCAGAAAAAAATTTATGATTTTTATATCAATAACACAGAATCAAATTAATTAAAAATCTGATGATAATATAAATAAATCCTACTTTTATTTTCAGATTCATCTGCAGTTTCTGCATCAAACCTTTGAAGTAGAACACGAATATCTTCATTAAGCTGATTCCAATAACGGTTTACTACATTCAGTACTGCATCATCTTGAGTTTGGCGTTTTTCTAGTTGTTCTATTCTTTGCCTTAACTCTGCTTCTACACGATGCCTCTGTTCCAACCTCTTTAAAATAAAAAAAACCATCATAGTGTAATTACAAAAGATAAAGTAATTGTATTGACATCTATATGTTGGAACGAATTATATATTATTTTTATAAGTATCAATTAAAGTGAGATGTAAGAAAAATAACCTCAACACAATAATGGTGCAGAAAAAATTATATTTAACTGTCAATAATAATGATTAACTACTGGCTAAAAATGTTTATAATCAGTAGTATGGATGTTATTAAAACAACTATAAAAGATTTGAAAATTAAGAAATGTAATTAAAAATATTTTCTCAATTTTTATCTACCTCTGTAGTTTCAACGATAAAAACAAATCAAATTGTTCTATAAAATTTTAGTTAAGTACTTGGGAAGTTGATTATTATAGCTATTTATAAAGTTTATTCATAAGTCTTTTAAACAAGTATATATACCTGAGCTAATTTTTTGTTTTGGAATTGTAAGACCTTCATATCCATCTCTTCAAGAGTGGATATGGGTCCTATCAATGTAGGTTCAAATTGAACCTTTTTGATAGGAGGCTGGGAACTGGAGTCCCCCCCGCTATCAGCTGCTCTCTTAGACATCTTGGGTGGCTTCTAATTCTGATCCTAGGAATCAAAAGTTAAAAATATTAGACTTCACCTAGAGACTCGCCGAGGAGCATGTTGGCGCTCGTATTGATTTGGTTGAAGGGGGGAAAAATGGGAAGAAAGAGTGAAAAGCTGTACCTCGATTAAAAAAGGTGTATTTGACGCACTGCGCCCGTGACCTTGCCTCGCGGAGGTGCAGCCTGCGCCAAATTACGTCATGTTTACACGCGGAACTTCAGATATAGTCAAGAAGAAGGTCCGCGTATCAACCTACCGAGTTGAGTGTTGAAAAGTCCAGCGATCCTCGCATTTTTACAGACATCGGCGGCTAGTGGGATCGCTCTCTGGAACGGAAGACGCCATTGTAGGCCTAGCACAGCTCGGAATCCTTTGGAGAGCGTACAGTGGCACAAAACGGGATTGGGAGGGGGAGGCAGTCGCGCGCGCGCGCGCGCGGTATCGTATCGGTTCGGCGTTCTCGGCGAGCGACGGTTGCGGCGGCGCGCCGGCACTATATATAGATATAATATACTTTCATTTCCCTCGCTTCATCTATATAGGTATATAACTGTAAGTGTGATTTACCTTCTATTTTCTATAATACACATTAGTCTCATAGAGCTGGAACGGAGCGTGCGATTTATGGGTAGAGAACATAATAATTAAAGTGGTTTTAAGTATTCGCTCTGTACATATGCGGTTGGATGAAGGGAATAAGATAAGCGAAACCATCGAAGCGAGCTCATGATAATGACTGATCACTAACTGAGGGCGGAAAGCATCAACTACTTCCTAGGCCACTGACTGCGTCAAAAAAATAACCTCAAATATACGTAGAGAACTAGTATTTAAATATATTGGAATTGATTGTTAGTCACTTTTCTTCATAAAATAATATTATATTAATAACATAATGAATTTTATTTCTAGTTACGTTGTTATATTGTTTATTTTATAATTTCCCGCCTTCCCGGTTATAAGTTACTGCAAAATTGTCCAGTAGATGTCGCAATCACCCCCACCACGGGACGTGCACGCAGCAAATATTGAATATTTTATTGAACAACGAATAGTCGAGCCGATACCTCTATAATAAAAAAAAAAAAAAAAAAATCAGTGAATAGTCAATAAAGCCGCATAAAGGCCCAAAATATTAAGATGTGAATATGCGATTCCACTCTAAAATTTTGTCGCAAGGTGCACTGATTTTGAAAACTTTTTCCCAATTTTCTAAGTTTTTAGATTCGCGAGAAATAAGTAAATACATAACACTGTAAGTACTTGTTAGTACTTGTTATTTAAACAACATGCATTTAACATCGAGATTGAAAGTAATTTCAATTTACCTTTTGTTATACAAAAAATAAAGATTTAAATGTCAGTCAGGTAATAAAATAATACTTTCTTTGTTATATTTTTTATTATAAAAATATTTATGAAATACATAAAAATATAAACAATAATTTTAATTATAAAAAATATCTACAAACTACATTATCATAAATAAAAATTATTCAAAAACTTAATCAGAATAATGTATTATTAAAATATTGTGTAAAAAAAAATAATAAAAGCAGCTAATTTATTAGCTTAGTTTAAGAAATAAATTTAGTTTAATTGATGTGTCAATAAATATAATTATTACATACAAACAACATTTAACCAATCATACAAATACACAAAAAAATAAATGTTAAAAACATGTACTGATTAAGTTTTTAAACAATTTTCTTTTTGTTTTTGAACAGCAAGATGCATAGCACGTAGAAACTTTGTTAAAGTACAATGTTTTATTTGTAAATGGAGTGAATGTGCTAAAAAGGGTATTTTTCTTAAAGTACGTCCACTTAATCCTATACTTTCACGACATAATTCAAACAGCATAAGACTGTGTTTTGTTTGATAATTTTCTTCATATCCCAGCATTTTCAAATAAGAAAGATCATAAATTTCTTCAGTTTCAATGAAATCCGTCTAAAATGAAAAAATGTAAACATTAAAATATTATTTTACTAAGTATAAGTTTATAAATTACATAAATAATGTATACCCTCATTAATTCTTTGATACAAGTACTATAAATTTTGTAAATAGCTTGTTGATTTGGAAGAGATATGTATTGCTTTATATCAGCACGATCAACAAATGCTAAGTCAATAGCTTCTGTTAAATTACTAGTTGTTAAAATTAAAACATTTGGAAAACGTTTTATATTATCAAGTTGTGTTAATAAAGCATTTACAACTCTAATAGAATCACTTGGTTCACTGCCATTTGTGCAAGCTTTTCGAGCATGAGCTAAAGATTCAATTTCATCAATTAATATGCATACTAAAGCTTTTGGATCTTGCAATAGTGCTTTAATTTCATTGAAGAGATTCATAACTAATTTACCACTCTAAAATCATACAAACAATGTAGAAAAGATATATTTAAAACCATAAAAATTGACATTACAATTATATTAAAAAAAGTACCTCTGAAAACCACTTGGAAAACAAGCTATGACTGTTTATTTCTACAAGTTCTCCTCGTGTAAAATGTTTCCCAAGACGAACAGTAATTTTCTGGGCTAAAGCTTTGCACAAACTAGTTTTCCCTGTTCCAGGAGGTCCATGCAAAAGGATGACTTTATTCCAACTTATTACATGAGGATCAACTTGTCTTTCAGAGTAAATCATTGCAGTTTCAACAAAATTTACTAACTGTAAATTGTAATCAAAATTGAATTTCAAATAAAGTAAATAAAATGTGAAAATTAAGATAAAATTAACTTACATTTTCTTTAACACCTGTCTCATAAAATAAATTTTCCCAAAGTCCAAAAAATTCTTGTGAAGGTAATATCCAATGAGCTGCAGCAGGAATTTCCTCTCCATCTTTCTGCATAGTTTCAAGTGCTACATCTTCATTATTTAAACGGTAAATATGAATAACAGTTGTTAATCCTCGTAATTTTACCTGTGTTTTCTAAAAATTTTTGTAGGAATCAAATTAAATAAAATAAAATAAATAAAATATTATAAGACCACATTCTTATAAAAATTAGAATATTTAATATGATAAACTTACCTCTTCTTGTCCACAAGAACAAAAAATTGATTTAACATGATTTTTTAATCCTTCAATGGAATAAGTTGGTGGTAACAAAGATTTATTTAAAAGGATTTCTTCTACTGAGTCCAGCTCAGCTTGTACCAGTTCTTCAATTTCAGTATTCGTCAACATACTTAATCAAAATCAAATGAGAATTTAATTATAAAATAAAAAAATATAATTCTTAATTATTTCATTATTATAATTAATTAGCATACAAAAAATTTGATTTAAAATACCAATGAGACTTATGAAGTAGGAAAAGTAATAATTATTATTCAGTTGTAAGAATAATTTAACTTTTTATTATATTTTTTTTTATTTTTTTGAAAATGATATACTGTTTGTATTTTGTATTTTAAAATTTTGAATCTGTTAAATTCCATGAACCCAATATGAATTTGTTTACAAGAAGCATTACTCAGAAATGTTTAACAATATAGGTACAATTTTATAAATTTTATTTCTTTTGTTACATTTATCAATAAAAAGATATTTGTATTATTTATTATAAGAAAACTTTTAATTTTAGTTAAGTATAAATTATTAAATATTACGTGCGCTGGAATAAGCAGGTTAAAATGTAAAATAATTTGACTCATACAAGTATAGCAAGGGTATGAGTAATTTGTATTGTCGCAGACTTTAAATAACAGGATTTTAGAGATTTTTGTGTTAAGTACTATAAAATATATGTAATTAATGAAGTACTTTTATAATTCATTCCTTTTTCAATAACAAGTACGTACCTGTCAATCCGTTGACAAACTTCTACGTGTAACACGTTGTACATATTTACAAAAAAATTCGTCAGTTTTAACTGCTAACAATAGAATGAAAAATCTTCTGTTTTTGATTCTCTACCAGAAAAACAATAAATGTGTACTAAATACAATGTAAAAACAAATTACCGGCAATCAAAAACAAATCTAGACCGTTACGTTTAGTATACGATATTCGGGGGTCGTGGTCCGTGGACTTACGGTTAAGGCTGAACTCGCGCCATTTGGAGATTGAATACGCGTTGTTGATCCGGATTCCGGGATTCTTGATTGTGATTGGTAGTAATTTGAGATAGTGTAAGTTCTGATTCGCGAATCTTGTTCGTACCTTTTTTTAATAATGCGTCGTTATATATAAAATGGAAATTATTATTTATTATTTAATTATATGTTTCAAATTATTGTGATATTTTTACAAATAATTTTTTATTAAACTACAGCTTTAACAAGCCATTTTTATTAAAAATGGAAATATATTTTAATTTGTAAACTGTAAATTATAAGTTTATAAGAGCTTTAATTATCTCTGGCTTTAGTATTAATATTTCTTAATATTTTTAAATACTTTGAATTAAATATTTAGTTCAGGAAAAAACGACCTTCAAGAAATACTGACTGTACGTATAATGTATATATGCATACATATTGTTTCCTTAGGAACATACTAATTATTATGGATTAAACATTCTTTCAAAAATTTTTTATATGTATACCCAATATTTCGAAAAGTTTTGAAGAATATAAAAATGGTAAATTCTTTGCAAGTTGATCAACAAACTAATAAAATGGAGTCAAGTGAAAAAAAATCTAAATTTACATTAGATAATTGGAAATACAATAATCATACCAGGTAATCCTTGTTTTCCATTAGAAAAGTTTGTATCTTTATTTTTTCATATTAACTTGCAACTTATAGTGCAAAGAAATGATCACTTACCATTTTAAATTGCATTACAGATATCAGTGCTCTGAAACACAGCAAAAATTAGCTCGTGAAATAATTGCAAAATCAAATCAAGTATGTGCACATTCTAATGAGACAGTAAGAAATAATAGAGATGATACTAATCACTGTCTTCACGAAAGAATAAATGAAATAGAATTTTGTAAAGAAGAGTTGCTTCGTAATAGAAATGAATTACCACTTGAAATAGATGCACTTTCAACTTACAGAGACCGTTTGATAGAATCATTAATTTCATTGAGACAGAATGCTCTTGAGATCTGTGAAAAATGTTTGTTAGCTAGGTAACTTTGTCTTAATGTAATTTAGTATAATTTACAATACTTATAATAATAAAAAATATACTTGAAATGAATATTTTTTAAAAATTATTCTACATTATTAATTATAATATTTTAGAAACAACAGAATCGGGATTGATTTAGTAAATGACCATGTAGAAAAAGAATTACGTCAAGAATGTTATGGAATTAAATGTGCTGATCATTTAATGTCACAAATATTAGAAGAAACTGTAGAACAAATTCGACGATTAAAATCAACATTGTATCATATAGACCATGATCTTGAAGACAAAGAAAATAATTTACGCATTGACAAACATAATTATACTCTTAAAGAAACTAGTTTAAATCTTAGTATTTATCAAGGAAAATCAAAACTAGTTCCTTCGTATGCTTAATGAATTTAAATGTCAATGATTATTTTATATACAAATTGAATATGATTAAAAATTAAATAATTATTTTAGGAGTGTTAGTATAGATGAATGGCAAATGCAAACAAAGAGGAATATAGAATCATCGAAGAAACAGATACAAACAGCAAAAAAAATTCGTTCTCGTATTGACCATGCCCTTAAACAGATTATAACTGATTTGATAAAACAAAAATCTTCAACTGATGAAGCTTTTAAACAGAGGATAGATGAAACTAAAGAAGCTAAGGAAAAATTAGAGTTACAACATTCAGAGGTATGTTGCATGAATAAAAAAAGAAGTATAAAAAATTAAAACAAATCAAATTTTTCATATAGATTATGCGTCAAACAAATGAAATGACAAAGAATATCACAAGATTGGAAAAAATAATTGCTGAAAAAGAAGGGTTTTTAGCACTGGCACATACTCGTCTTGGTAATCGTTGTCATAGACCAGGACTGGAACTTACCTGTGATCATGTAGAAAAAAGTCTTACTAAGGAAGTTTCTGATTTAAGAGAAGTTGTAGCTCAGCTTCAACAAACATTATTTGAAGTTAGTAATTGAATAATATATTACAATGTACTTTTGTAAATTTATCTATTTATCAATTCAAACATAAAAGTATTAAATCCTTCAGAAAAGAATATACTTTAACATTCATATATACATAAAAATATATTAATATTTAAATCACATTGATTCTTTCAGGCTCAAGCTTCACTCCGCTTTTTGCTTAAAATGCAAATGCAACTTGAAGAAGATATTAATATAAAAACAAACACATTAAAAATTGATGAAGTTCATTGCATGTCAATGCGTCAAAAAATTAATTACCATGTATTTTAATCAGTGACATTAATTTGTAGTTTATTATGTTAATAAACAGTTAACTTGCAAACATATTAGCAAACTGTTTGGACTGGATCTTATCTCTTTCTTTGATAGCTAAGGCAAAGGACTGTAATTCTTTAGCAACAGTAGATTGTAAAGATTTATCTAACTCTGCAGCTTTAGTTAAATCAGCTATAGCTTCCTTCTCATTCCAAGCTCCTATATGTGCTTTTCCTCTTCTATAAATAGCCTTAACATTGTCTGAAAAAAATTAATTTTATGTTATTTAAAAGAGTAAATGATAATTATCTAAGATATTGATACAATAATAACATACTGGGATCACTTTTAAGTACTGTAGTACAATGCTCTATTACAGTATAATACTCCTTATTCAATAATTTACATTGTGCGTAATTGAGAAGTAACGGAATTTTCATCTCATTTAAGCTTAGCCATTCTGTATCATTTGGTTTTTCTCTATAAAAGATATATTTTTAATGATTTTAAAGAATTTAAGATATGATTTTGATTTATGTATTTTTTTTTTTATTCATACATACGCAAGCATAAGTTGTTCAATTATACCAATTGCTTGAGCATATGTATTGGCAGCATCTTCATACTTATTTTCTCTAAATAAAATATTCCCTTTATCTTTTAAAACTGGAATATTTTTAAGTTTCTCCTCTTCTGTCATTTGCCAAGATTCTTTTTCATATTCATGTGGAAGTACAGCTTGTAATAATTCTACACAAAAACAAATGTTTATAAAAATAGTATAATAAAATCATTATAAATAGTAAAGCTTTTCAAATTTGTAAATTACTTGTACGAGTCTGACAAACAAGTAACTGTGTTTACTTTTTGATAGGTTAGAATTGCCTACTTTTTTTAGTAAATAAATAAATCAATAAAAATAGTGGTACCTATAGTGAACTCCAAATTTTGTGAATTTTTTATTAAGTCATTTAAATCATCGTATCCTATTCCTTCATTTTGTAAAGTTACTCCACAGCAATGATGGTTACGTCTTTCAGTTGTGGGTTTACCAGCTTCGCGAAGAGTCTTCGATACAAATGGATATGCAGTAACTAGCTAAAATGTTAAAATTCATAATAGTTATTTTCATATATTTGATTTCGAAAAAATAATTATATTTACACTTTTATCAACTGTAAATACTGCGACTTCATTTATAGCCATTTTTTGAACTATAACTTCCCATACTTCTAGTTTAAATTGTTTTCCTAATACTAATTCCATTGGCTTTTTCATTAGTCTACTATCATCAATAACAGTTTTTTGAGCATCACATTTTGTGGTTTTAAAATGAAAAACTACCTAAAAATATTTAATGAGTTTGTAAAAATAGCAAACCAATATCTTAAAATGAGATTGATATTATATTATTGTAGAAGTATTTTCATTAAATTTATAGTAATAAAATAATTAGGAAAAATGGTTATACTCACTTTTGTTCCAGGTACAAATGCAACTACTTTATTTCCAATATGAAGTACTTTTTTAACAATTAGGTTATCCATGGTATAAGAACTAAGTAATAAACTATTTTGGTCAACAAATTATAAATTATATAATTTTTTCTTTATTTTTATATTAAGCATTTATATATTAGCATTATATATACACATATTAACAAGAAAAAAATAACTGACACTTGTAGACATACTTGTATTATAGTTGTATGTTTACAACGATCAGCTGATCCTTTAAAGAATTTAAGTATAGAGAGCGCTTTCTATTCTGGAGCAGATTGTGCAATGCGAATTACCTATATTCATTAAAATGACAAATGCTGATATGTAAAGCACGTAAGTTCAATATGATGATAATTTCATATATATATTTTATAAAACTATATAAAAATTCGGAACGATGTTATATGTAAACCTGTAAGTCTATAATTATTTTAGAAACCGAAACAATTATAATAAAGAACAATTACTTATAAAGAATTATTAGTGAATAAAATAATTGCACATTCTTTACGTTCAATGAAATTATAAAAAAAAAGAAAAAAATAGAGAAGAATTCATATACAAGGTACAATCAAGTTTGCAGCTCGAGTAAGGCACTAGCCGAAGAGTATAAATATATTGTACCGCTACAATATACGAGAACAAAAAGTCCGCTTATAACTTTTTTTAATATAAATTAGGGCTAATAATTATCATTTTTAGTCTCAGTAAGCGCGACTTACATACAGGAATTATAAAGAACTTTATATAGAAAAGAATATTATCGACTTAACTGCGGACACTTTATTCACTTCACTTATGTGTGAAAAAAAATCGAATGTTTCTAGTTCTATCTAATAGGTCTTTTTTCCTTCAATGTTAATTCATGAATCAGATTTTCTTTTTTTTGTGCTATCTTATATCAAGGAGCGCGGGAGCGCTCCGAAGGCAAGTATATTATAGAAGAAGCCTGAAAGAGCAACCCGTGCTATTTATTTTTTGAAATAGGTGTGCGAGATTTTCATTGCGCTTATTCGTAATTGGTTGAAAAATTAATATTTTTTTAATGAAATATAGCTTAAAGTTTAGATTTTTGTGTCTAGTTTTATACTTCTTTTACTCATTTTGGTATCATAAATACTTGTAATGTAATACTCACGAGAAAAAACTTTATTTTTAACGAAAATAGTGCATATATATATATGGGCAGTTCTCAGGTGAATCGAGAGGTCAACATTTTTTTTTCTTTCAAAATCACCTAAATCGCTTCGTAACCATCTCATATGTTACCCTGAATTTTTTTAGATTTTTTTCACTTCTAGTTTTTTGGTGGCAGAGGGTCAAAGTTGGTGATTTTAGTATTTTCTGCATTTTTGTATAATTTATAACTCCTCAGGGAAGCATTTTTCATGATAAACACAAGAGACCTTTTTTTTGTAAAATTTTCTTACTTTTTCAATAAAAATATTTTCAAAGCTGTATGTGTAC
>JAWWEQ010000010.1:22847922-22864331 GCA_035583055.1 Torymus tubicola | reverse complement strand
AGGTAAATGTACATAAGAGCTGTGCCAGTGCTGTGTCGGCTTATACCGTGCTGTGCCTATGCAGTGCCTATGCAGTGCCTAGGCAGTGCCGCTGCTGTGCTGTGCAGTGTTGATCCTGTGTATCCTATAAGGATAGACTATAAGAACGGAACGGTACACGGGATCAACACTGTACAGCACAGCAGCGGCACTGCATAGGCACTGCATAGGTACAGCACGGCATAAGCCGACACAGCACTGGCACAGCTCTTATGTACACTTACCTTTATGTACATTCACCTTTATTCCGATATATACGTAGTTTGTATATAGGTATCTACTTGGAAAGTTGGAATAGTGGAACAGCAGTAAAATGAAGTTTATTCGCGATTCGACTATAATTCTCTGATTTATATTTCGTTATAAATGCTCCATAATAAATCTTATGTATAATATGTGGGTGATTCTCCGCAAAAGTGCACCGATTCTGTTCTGTAATCTTCGTGGATATTTCATTAGATTTTATATAATCTTCAATTTTTTCAAAAATACATATTTTTTACAAGAATGAAACTCAAGTAACTAAAATATAATATCATGAAATTAAAAATCACCAGATATGCATTATCATTCAATAAAAAAGGGGTTAGTATCTACCACGCAGATTACATGGAAAACTGAGCACTATTTTGCTGAAAATCACCCATATATAAGTATTATATATAACCCGCGATAGGCCGATGGGTACTTCTAAAATTTTTACTATTCCGTTCTTTCTAAATTTGAATTTTGCCAATAATAATTTGTTTTTTGCACCGAGCAAAAACATCAAATTATATATGTTATACGGAATTGGTATGTTTATATGAAATCGTAAGACGTCAGATGCGTGACGGAATCAAAGCAGGTAAATCAGCAACTGAGCAATCAAATAAGTTGCGTTCTGCAATCTGTATCTTCAGTGTTTTGATTTCGGAGGCACCGCTGCCCGCTAGTATTGCCGTCTACATAAAATAGGAGTAAAAAATGCGTCATTAAAGCAGAAATTAATTTCAACAATTTAAAAAAAACTAAAGACCTTAGGAAGACCTTTTGCAATAAAAAAAACAAATTTTATTGTTCTTAACATAATATTGATAATTTGCGTATAGCATATCATAGTAGTTTAAAAATCGTTAGACTTATTATTTATACGCTTATCTCGTACGTGCAGTGTATGTATAACTTGCCTTCGGAGCGCTCCCGCGCTCCTTGATTTACATATATTACACGTAAATTTTTATGAATGATTGTAAACTCCCAAGTAAAATTAAAATAACTATTTTTTCCTTCCGCCGGGCCGAAAGTACCACATTCCCGCCCGGCTCCGAAACGGGAATTATATAGCATTTTCGGCCTCGGTGGGAGGAAAAATAGTATACGCTCCTCGGGAGTAAAATCGGACAATCTCGCCTTCGGCTCGGGTGGCAATTTGCACGAGATATAGACTGTCCAAGGTTTTTCCTCCCACGGGGCGTAATATACTATTTAAGGGCAACATAAAGTATTTGTACCTATGTTCTCATATTTTTCTATTATACTTCTAGGGGAGTATGATACGTTACTTGCCAGCTTATATATACGACATTCTACAACTCGGTATAATTATATGGATCAATATATATGCAATCAAAATAGTATAGTCATTTTCAATCATTTATGCACCCCGAAATATAAAAAATACAAAAATTATCCATCACTATCTTATATACAGTAAACAAAATTTTGTCATATCTGTATACAAGTTTTTCGAAAATTTCACTTATAAATAAATTATGGAGTTTTTTTAATAAATATAGATAAAATGAACACATCAAATTCCATTTCTATTTACAACTATAGGTTAAAAGTACGAGTTTCAAAAATTTTTTTTCTATTTCATTTGCCTGGTCATGAGCTTAAATCAAGTCACGTATGCCCATAAAAAGACTTTAGATCTCGATGTAGATTTTTCTTTCTCCATATTTATGGATTTTAAAAATGCTAGAGTTATTATATTGATCTACGTAACCAACTTTTCAAACACTTATCTTAATATATATTCTAAAAAAATTACAACGTAAGCTATTAAAAATAGCTAAAAATTGAACTAGAATGACGATAAATGCGAGCACCTGTAAGAATTAGCTTCGACATCACTGAAAATAATATTGGAATGTTTCATTATAAACCGTCAAATGAAATAATTATTTTTCTGTAAATGAATGTCGAAAATAATTCTAAAAGCGGAAATATACGTAAAAATTTTTTTCTATCGCAATAAATATTACAATAAATCTATACATTTTTTTAAATTATCAAATTTTAATTTGTTTAAATATAGCTTTTATTGTTTTCAACGAAAATTTATTGTAAGTTTATAAGTATTCTGTAAGTATTTAATTGTTTAACATAAAATAAAAAAAGAATTGATCTACATAATGAAATTTATTGTTCTATTACAATTACTTATATGTCTGTATATTCTTATAATAAAATAGTCATATACAGTCTAGTGACCTTTTTGCGCTTTTTTAATTTTATCATAAGCAACTTATAAGATTAATAAGATTAAGTAAGTAAAGATCGATGGTTGCATGCTCTATGATTTCGATCAACTGTGCGCGAACTGCAAATCAAAATTGTATCGTATAGCCAGCTGTGTAGTTATCCGCTAGCCGCCAGCTCGCAATTCGTGCGTCGCGGGGCGTCGCGATCAGCAAAGCGCGAAGTCTCTTGACCTTCCTCGGAAAAGTTTTGACGGGAATTGTACGTACTTCAATATGGCGAACCACGACAAAGGACGCAGAAAGTGGGGAGAGATTTCACAAGGTAGAACGAAGAAAGGTTCCCTGACCGATAAGCGCCAGGATTAATCGGCCGAACATTCGTGGCCCGCGTCAGCTCATGTCGGAAGTCCACGGGCCCATAGCTCCTTTAGCGCGTCTCCGAAAAAACTAACCTCCCGCGCGCGCGCGAGGGAGAGAGAGGGAGAGCGAAGCTAACCTAAAAAAGTCAGAGTGTGTCGCGCAGAGACGGCGAACCGTGGGAAGCCCGTAGGTGCACTTTGCTAAACTCCATTTTCGTCCCGTCAAAGGTAGCTGTTTCGTTGAGAATCGTTGCCGATCGCGCGGGAAAGTCAATCTTTCTCTTCATTTCTTTACTCCGGCATTATATAACGTTCGATACCTTTGTTTTCTTGCGCCTACATTGTCAAGGGTACGTCGACGAGACGGCGACGAAATGGCAATGTTTTTGTTGCAAAAAACATCACAACAGCATCCGGATCTTATCGTTTCCTCGAACAATGCACGCGCTCGCGATCAACTCGAATGTTATTTTTTATAAAATCGTTTGATAACTTGTGTTTTGATTGTAAAAATAAAAGCGCGACGCATTTATAAATATACTTGTTGATCAACATAGAATCTTCATTTTATGTTTTACATAGGGTATTGTTGTCCTGTTTTTACATAATATTGTGTAATTTTTTAGATAACTCAGCGGATTATAAGTTTGAAAAAGACAAATTAGCAGCAATGCGAGGAGGAGGAGGTAGTAGCAAAACACCACCTCGAGCACTTTACAGGCCAGGAAGTGGTCCCCTACGAAAGTCTGGCAGATCAGATGATTATGAACATGAAATTAATTCTCAGGACAGACCAAGAATGTCCTCTGTACAAGATCGGTTAAAACAATCACATTTTAACAATCCAAATCAGTCACACAATAGTTCTAGATTACAAATTGATAGTCTAAGTGAAAAGTTGAATGATATTCATGTGAATTGTAGAAATCATATCGACGATCATGGTCAAAGTACTTCTAAGAACAATCATTCATCATTAAATGACCTTAGGAAAAAAAATAAAAAGCCAGAACAGGCACTATATGTGCCTAAAAAAGTAAAAGAAGCTATGGCAGAACAAGATATAGTTAACAGGTATGAAGTTGGTATAATTTTTAATTTGTTCTCAGTTTTATAAATATGCTAATAGTCATTAAATGTTTCCACATTAATGAATTCATGTGAAGAATTAGTTTAATATATTCTTTAATATTTATATTTTTTAAAAGTAATATATTAAATTTTATAGTGAGATAAAGTTCTGCTATATTTTTTTCAGTGGCATATTTTCTTTACTATTAATAATGAAGTTTTATTTCTTGTTAGGAAAAAAAAAGTTTATTTAAATTTTTAATAAATACTTGCAATTCTTTCAGACCTTTACATGAAAATAGTTGGGATAAGGAAAGAGAAAGACCTGATAGACTGGATAGTAGAGATTGGGAAACTCAATCAAATCGTAGTCAAAGAAATGATAATTTTCACAGTAGAAATCCTAGCAATTTTTGTGGAAGTTACAATGATAATGGAAGTCGAAATCGGGATGATCATTCAAAGCGTTTCACAGCTAGTCGCAGAAATCGTAATACTTCTGAAAATGATGATCGCAGACGAGGAGAATCACCATCCAGCAGAAATTTTGGTAATCGCAATAGAGATAATCCCCGAGAAGTTAGACAAGTAAGAGTAAACAAAAATAGAAAATCTTGTTTTTGTTCAAAAAATTATCATGAACTATTTACAACAAATTATTTTCTATTTAGGGTTCTGAACCACTTTTTATTACTCCCAAAAACACAAATGATTCTAATCGAATACGAGATACACGCAGTGTTGAACCTTACGGATATTCTGATAAATTTCAAGGCAAACCTCCATCAGGGAAACGTTGTGGTAAAGAAATTACAATGCCTAAAAGTTTAAAACTTGAATCTTTACCGCCGCGTTTACAAGTAAAATATCTTCAAGAACATGGGTTACTTCCACAACAAAACAGTTCTATAGGTACAACTTCAGAAGATTCTTCATGGGATGGTAGTACAGTCACATTTCAAGTAAGTTACTAATATCTTTTATTTATCAATTAGAAAACTTATTATATTTAAGAATATTATAAAATTAATTTTATCTCATAGTTAATTTATCTCATTAAAAATTATTTATATATTTACTTTCCTATAGCAAATATGTAACAATATTAAATTTGAAATGTAAATAATTTGATCTATTACAATTTACTATTTATCTTATTTGTAATCATTCATACTTTTAATATACATTCAAATTTCTTTTATGAAAATATTAAATGAGAATGTTAAAATAGTTTTGACTAAAATTTTAAATGTTTTTGTTAAAAAAGAAAGAATATATCTTTAAGAATAAAATACTAAAAACAAATTTCTTTCCAATAGGGTTCAGCTCCTCGCTACCCACCAGCTATGCAGCATTCACAAACTATGCAAAATTTACCGCCGAGTGGTCCATTACCACCTC
The DNA here is from genome assembly GCA_035583055.1 of Torymus tubicola. NCBI lineage: Eukaryota > Metazoa > Arthropoda > Insecta > Hymenoptera > Torymidae > Torymus > Torymus tubicola. The sequence goes on along the minus strand of JAWWEQ010000010.1, from coordinate 22,858,993 downwards.
AACCCAATTGGTCAAACACTATACCTGCAAGAAGTAGAGGAAGAGGTAGAATTAGATCAGAAGAAACAGAGCCACCTTCTGCTTTTAGACCTATTACACCTGATCAGTATTCTGCACCAAGTTCACGATCACATACCCCTAGCCAAGAATACCCAAATAGGTACTTGAAGTAGATTTATTGAACAAAAGTTTTTAACATTTCAAAAATACATTTATTATTATTTAAGGTCATGTGAGCGTCGAGGGAGTAATAGCTCTATGTATACTAGTATGGAAAGTTTAAATAGAACAGATAGCTTATTAATGCCTCCACCATCTTTATCACCAGGATTGTATCGTTCTCATACTAATAGATGTCCATCTCCTGCTGATAATCGTAAGCGGGAAATAATGCCTGTATATAATTCACAACGTTCTTCTCATCAAACGTAAAAACATTTTGCATTTTATAAATATTAAAAATGACTATATATATTATATCTCACAAACTTAATATTTCAGACAAAAGCCTCATAATCATTTAAATGATTCTAAAAATCAAATAAAGAATGAACCTAAAATTGATATTAAGAGTATATCTAACTCTGTTCATGAAAAACCCAAATCTCAATCGACATCAAATATAATTCCTACAAAAAGTGAACCTTGCAGTCCTGTGCCTGATACTAATACAATAGAAATTTTGGTAATTACATTTCTTTTCTACATAAATTGGAAATCTTTTATATAGTGCTCAATGACTTTTAATTATTAATTTTTCAGGATTGGTCAGAAGAAGTAGAATTAAGTGAAAAATTAGAAGCAGAACAAATGAGTCGTAGTTCTTCAGCTATGAGTTTACGAGAGAATCCAAGTTTACCAACAATCCAACCACCAGTTGGAAGAAGCAGTGGTCGGAAAAGTTCCAAAAAGAAAAAATCAAAACGCCATGGCAGAGATAAGTGAGTTCAAATAATATAAATTTATAATCCGTTTAACAAATATTGTTCAATCACTATAAAATATATTTTTAATTTTAGGAGTAAAGATAAAATTGAAGAACGAAGTAGAGAGCGTCAAAACAATCAACATAATAGAGAAAATGTTAATTTTAATAATAATCAGAAAAATAGCAGTAGCAGTAGACGAAATGAAAGAAGACGTAATGCTTCACATCGTAGCCGAGAATCTAGCAAGGATAGACATTTCCGTGGAAGAAGTCGTGACGATTTTCATAGAAATAGGTATGTTATGATTGATTCTAATTTCATTTATATTATTACGCGAGCGAAAGGCGTAAGATTATTTTGATTATTATGATTAATATCATTATTATTACATAGGCCATCTCAAAATATGGAGCCATCTGAAAATTGGAGAGCTGGTAGAACTTCAATTTGTGAATCAGATGATGGACGTCGTACTCCTTTATCGCATTCCACATCAGCAGCGAATTCGGGACCTAGCTCCATTCATCGTCACTCCCCCATAACACATACGAATGCTCAACCACCAGGTGTTCTAGTTTTACCTGATCAAACTCAATTATCATCTAATACAGCATCTTCTAGACAACAACATCAGCAAACTCCTCAGCAAAAACGGACCCTCTTTGATCCTAATAATCCAAATAAACCAATTGTAGTGACTTCTCTTGGAAACAGAGTTGGTCCACAACTCAGGTACCAATCATATTTGTAGTTTATTAAAAAATATGCAATATGAACATCGATATAAACCCTTTATTTTGTATAGAAATATTTCGTTCTTTTTTTCTGTAAAGTTTTCGTATATTTTTGAGATTAATTTATTATTATTTATGTACTTACCGATTTTAGAGAAAACCTATAGCAATTAACTTAAAATAAAAAAATATTATTTTTTTTTTGAAAATCAAAGATTTGGTAATACATAACGTAATATACTATTCTTTACACAAGAGTAAAAAAAACTTAATTTAATATATTTACATTTTAACATGTTTGTTTCTTTTTATAGAGATACTGAAGCACCCGTCCAAACCGCAAGTTCTCCTACATATCAAGCTCAATCTAGAATGCAACCAATTATCCATCATGGTTTTCAAAGCACACTTTCAGAAACAATATCTATGCCACATGTTACTGATCAATTTGGTAGTCTTAAACCTTCATGGTACGACCCATACTCCGACAGGTAAAATTTCGTGTATTTTAATAATATATTTTTATGTTTCGAACATTTGATGTTAACAATAATATTTCTTTTTAGTTTTCTAGGAGCCAAAAATCCTTATTTACTTATAGATATAGGAAGGGCAGATTTGGAGTTACATTATATTTTAAGCACTAAAAGTTTAATAACCTCCTGGGAACAAATATCAAAAATCCGAAGTTTCCATCAAAAATATTTAGAAACCTTATTAATAACTGATCTGAAATTTTGTCAGACTGAAAATGTAGAACAACACTTCTGGAAGATTGGATTTTATAACATAATAGAAATATTAAGGAAACCAATTCCGAAAGAAGATATTGAGCTTCGAGAGCAATATAAAACCCTTCTGTTAAAAATAGTAGATGAAGGAACAACGTACTTTTTAAATTTGCTTACAATTTTGGAAACTACATATGATTTTAAACTTGACACATTTTTAACGTCAACGGTACCTCCAAAAGGTTTAGGAATTTTGGGATTAGCATTAGTGAGTGCTCAAAAAATTTTTCTATTCTTGGGTGACTTAGCAAGATATAAAGAACTAGCCAATGAATCAGCAAATTATGGCAAATCAAGGCAGTAAGTATTGAAAGATGTAGATTTATAATAAATAAATATAATTATAACGAAAATTTTTTTATTAAAGGTGGTATTTAAAAGCACAACAAATAAATCCGAAAAACGGAAGACCTTACAGCCAATTAGCTTTGTTAGCAACTTATGCTGTAAGTAGTTTTTAAAGTATATAGCGTGTTTGTTTAAAAAAAATACTTATATCTTACAATTCCATATTTTTTTTGTTTTATAGAGAAGAAAATTAGATGCAGTTTACTACTATATGCGATCTCTTATGGCTTCAAATCCTTTTCCTTCTGCTCGTGAAAGTCTGATAACTATGTTCGATGAAAATCGGAAAAAGGTATGTTAAACATTTATTAGAGGTTTAATTTAATTTTTATACTATTTAAATGAAATTTTTAATAACATACTGATTTTGTGTTACTGCCAGTATCTTCATTATGTAAGTAAAGTTTCGTACTTGACGTGAATTCTTCACCAATCATTTCATGGCCATAGAACTTTTATTTTAGTAGGCTTTATCTGGTCTGCCATATTTTGCAACCTTTAAATAATATCTGGCTTTTAAGTTTTTCAAATTTCAATATTTTTCTCTTATGCACTGCAACAATTTTTACACTTTTCATAGCAAGCAATCTTTCAAAATCATTAGTATCAGCAAATTATTTTATTTTTTCAGTTCAAAATGTAAAGCTTTTATTGGTTCAGTGGTTAGCTCATTATTAATTGAATGACTTTTTAGAAATTGTTACACAATCAGTAGCAACAGCTAATATATTTTTTGCATACAGTAATATTGTTGTATTTATTAGTAGAGAGTTCTAATGTTAATTGATAAAAAAATTAATATAAAATTTTGAATGTTGGTAAAAAATAACGAAAAATGTATTTAAAAGTTTCATTTTTTATCAATAAACTATTTCTAATATTAAAGTTGAATTTTGCAATCGTTTTTTTTAATAATAAAATTATTTTTAGGAATGTCAGTCTTAGAGTGTTATAGAATGTTATACAACTTTATAATAATTTATTTTCACAGATATATTTAGAAGGAATAATTTTAGATTCTTAAAAAATTGCACTAATTTGCAATAATTTTGCACAATTCATTTATTTTGATTCTTGCGTATTAAAATATTGATTTCTTTGTAAGTTATGTAGATTATCAAAGTTTTGTTATCAAAGAATTATTCTCAATTTATAACTTATTAAGTTATGTTTCCAAGTATTCGCCTAATATAAATACTTAAGGAATTATAAATTCGAAAGGAAATGTCATTTTCAATCTGAAATCATTATTTTATTTTTAATAATAATTTCTGATTACGTCATCTAATATTTAAGCCAAATTTATTACTGGTAATCTCAAATTACACTTTTTTAGTATGAATTTTGTAACAGATGTTTGAATATATTATTTTAGAGATTTATTTGTTGATAAATATATTTTTCAATGTCACTGTTCACTTATAATGCTCAAAAAATGTTGCACCTAATTAGAATTTTTCAGTATCTACATTACATTATTTTAATTGAATTTTTCATTCCTATACAAAATTTAAATTAATTAATGATTATTTAAAATAATTTGCACAACTAAAATAATAAAATGTTTAAAATTAAGGGTTCATACCACTTTATCACTTTCCAAAAAACGATATTTAAAATATGCTGTGTAAAAATTTCAAGACAATCTGATCACTGCAAGTGTGTATTTTGTCAATTTTAGTTTGGTGCACTCTAGTGCGGGTAGCGGCTTCAAACTTTAAACGCGTTTTTCTCAAAATCATTTTTTTACGGTTGGCGTGCACGATTTCTCAAAAAGTATTCAACCGATCATTACCAAATTTTTACCATGTATTCGTCACATGTATGGCTATCGCCGGAACTAGGATTACGTTAAAATTTCAATTTTAACTGTACTTATCAACCGAAAAAAGGAGCAAAATAATACGATTTTTCGAAACGACTTTTTTTAACAGTCGGCATTTTGTTATTTTTGCATAAAACTTAATTATCCTAGTTCTGGTGATAGCCACAGTTCTACTGAATCTAAATATTTTGAATTTTGTATTTCCGGTGATTTCTCGCTTCAAAATCATTCATATCTATATTTATTATAGAAACTATAAAAAAAATTCATAAATATAGCTTAAATTTTAAGCGTGTAAAGTGGTATGAACGCTTAAATAAGAGTTCTATAAATTTTGTGAGTGTAAAATTACATAGACAGAATCTGACATTCCTGCAAAAAGTATCCTCAGAAGGATACTCTTCAAAATAGTTGTCTAGTAATACAAAATATGTGAAAAGAATAGTTAAAAAAACATTTTTCAGACAAATATTGTATGTGTTTAATATAGACGCATGACATAATTGGTCAATGACTTAATGTTTATGTATAATAATTATAATTAAAATGTTTCATGTATAAATTCCGTTATATTTTTCTAAATTTAAACGATTGCATTATCGGTTGAGTTTTACATTTACGACAGTGACTACGGTTGATTTATTTTTCATTTTAGTAAATAAATATAATGTGTAATGTAATCGTTGTTATTTACTGTGTGCACGCAATATGTAGCTAAATTGATCATTAGTAAAAGTGTACATATTTACAAATACATCTTTTTTACAGTATGAATCTACGGAGCGAAAACGCAAAGAAGAGAGAGAATTAAAAGAGCGCGCAAGAATGAAAGAAAAAGAAGGTGCTAATCTTCTTGGCGGCGGTCTCCGTAGAGAGATTTGGATTCATCCTGGTGGAAAGCGAATGAGGCGTACAACTTCTGCTACTGCTTCAAATGATTCGAGATTAGGAGATAGTGATTTGGAAGATCTTACACAATTAACAAGTGTTGAGGTATATAAGTATACATATTTTAACGTATTCGTTTTTAGAATTAATCTTGGTTAAAATTTATCCGTGCCCTGATTTTACTAAATATAGTTTAAAAATATAGTTAATTTCATATTATTGATAATTAACTTTTAACTTATTTTCAAATTCAAACGAAGTTGGTATTTCAGGCAAATGAAATAAGGCACATTCAATTTTATTTTTTACTCACATTATAAATATTAAAGATTTCAAAAAATAAAATTAAAAATATCCAAATACAAGTATTTTGAAGCAGAAGTTTTGGTATTTCCACATTCATAAATATATCTTGAAGCCTGTGCCGAATTCATATGTTTTACGTATTTAGACACAAATGCTGGATATAATATAGTGACAAGATTAAATCTTTTTAGTATTAAAATGAAAAGATCGTGGAGTATAAAATTTAAAATGATTTAATAAGGATAGTTTTAAGGAAATAATGAGTTAATGTTATTTAAATTCTGGCATTCTGAACAAAATTATAATTATGTCTTTTATAATTATGATCCTATATGTTGTTTCAGCTTAACAAACGGTTCGTCACATCGTATCTTCATGTACATGGCAAGCTGATAACGAGGATAGGGTAAGTTCTTAATAATTGCATTCTAGAATGGTTGTTTTAGAATAAAAGACATTGGTTAGACTATTTTGATTGAAAAATTTGATTTAGAACTTTCTACATAAATGACATAAATCTGCAGTATTACATTCCCGAAATTAGAATAAAATTTAATTTACGGTGAAATTATGTAGCTTTTGTATCCTAGACGTAAACATTTAACTTAACTGTTAATTTACTCTAGAATTTAAAAAATATTACATTTTTCATTAATGAACACGTTGTTTGGCACCTCCGTAAACGACAGTATTTGCGGCGATAGTTACATTTATATAATACAACATCCTGTATAATTTTCCGCTTTTCAATTTTGTTCTTCAAAGAAAAGTTAGAAAAATATAAGACATTTTTAAATTAATAAGATTGTTTCATGACACACACGAACAAGCACGTGCACATAAAGCCGTTCTCCTCCAAATAATTCTGAAATTAATGAATGAATATATTTTTATTCAAACGTATAATGAATTGCATTCCTCTCCAAAAAGTAAAACAAAATTTTTTACTCCTTACTGCGGCACATAGAAAAATGACTTTTATTCGAAATATATAACCGTTTAGTGAAAAATTACGCTGGAATCTAGCACGATGTTGCAAAGATTCAAATCCGTATATATTTTGAATTATCGTCTTGAATGCAATCAGAGGATCAGAAATTACATTTTGTAAAATTATTTAGAAACTTCGCTTGGTTCGATTGATAACAGTAGATTATCAGACTTCTTTAACCTTTAGTGGACGTGATCGACTCGATCTGTGATATAAGATATCTCTTTATGCATTTCCTGTCCTCTAAAATTTAATTAACGAATGAAAAATTGTAAACTTACAGCTGTTTTCCCTCTTCACGAAAATAATAATATTAAAACGTTGGTACGTACTTGGTAGGAATCTTCTAAAATCGTTTGCAATTAATTTTTTTAAAAATGCTTGTTTTTTTCTCTTATCCAAAATTGTACGTGAAGCTGTAGGAAAGAGATAACGCCGAGTCTAAGAGTCGTTGTCGTTATCTTCGAGTCGATTTCAGCGGATATATATATTGTATTCATGTCCTGTGCAGCGCATTCCGACAGGCATGCAAGCACATCGTTCGACGAGTATATGGACGAGAAGAAGAGATCCGCACGTATACAAAAGCACACCCGTGCGCACAGTTCCTATATACCTACAAGTCTGTGAGCAATAGAACGTGGAGTTCATTATGGTGCTAATTATTACGCGCTTAGCTTCACGGTCACTTCCCCTCCCTCTCTTTTTATATGTGAGGGAGTTTGCAGAGTTCGCGCCTCGTTTGTGGTTGCTTTGCGAGCATTCGAGGAAGTTTGACGAAAAAGTGGATTTGTTGAAAAATTTTACGAGTCTGTGGGAAAAAGGAGTAGTTTTCGTTATTTTTAGAATTTTATACATACAGTTTACATTCAGTATAAATTTCGTAATAAAATAATAATATTTTTTTGAACTATCGTCATGATTGATTATATAGGTTGAAAAAGATGAAGAAGAAAGTGTAAAAGTAAGGTCGAAGTCGACTTGTGATCCATCAGCCTTGCTCGGATGATGCTAGAAACAATATTCCCAAGTAAAGAAGGAGTAAACTCTTGCTCCCAGCATAATTCAGCTGGCCAAACTCCCGTGCGAAGGATCTCGCAAGTTGGTTAGCTGGCTGGCTGCTCGCTGCTGCTGCAGTTTCCGCGCTATATTAGGCGCTAGCTAGCTAGCTCCATACACTCGACTCGTCGCAAGTGCGTATATAGTACACATCGTAGCGGCGCGCGTATAACGACTCTGCGAGGCTTGCTCTCTCTCTCTCTCTCTACGGACTGTTTTAAGTGCACACGTGCCTCGTTAAGTTACGGTCCCCGCGGGAGTTTACGGCCTCGCGAGATTGCCAAAGTTCTCCGGCAAACGGCTCCCCGCTGCCTCGTAACCGAGCCGCGGATTTGCATCGGGCCGCGCGCGCGTTTATGTACCTGCTGCCGCAGCCGCGCACGGCGACGGCGCTTCGATGAGTTATCGAACGCTCCTGGAGCCTCCTCGGCAAGATATATTGGAGAACGCGAGCGAGTTTCTAGACCTCCCCTCTCGAGACTCTCTCTCTCTTGGCGAGCGCGCGCAAGCGCGACTTAACTACTCCAAATTGCCGCCAAATCATCTTTAGACGTATTTAATGCGCCGCGCTTAGTACCGACTCTGTTCAGCGCAAGCTCGCTGCCTCCTCGTTACTCTTATAGTATCCTGCATTCTTTTTCTTAACTTCTTCTCAAGTTCGAAACTTAATAGTTTCTTCGTAATGCGATCGGCTAATATTACGGTTACTGTCTAATAAATATTGATAAATGTGCTGAACTTTGATATGTTAACGATGATTTAATATTTATTTCATTTTAATAGGTAGTTACATGCCAAAGATATTGATTTCTACAACCTGGAAAATTATTTCTTATTATTTATGTACATTTTAAAGTTGTACGTGAAATATTTTCTTTATGACAAATATAAACGCCTTATTCCGGCAGCAATCTTTTCTACTCGAAAGAGCAAAGCCGCTTTCGCAGCAGCTCTCGTTGAAATGGAATCCCGAGGACGCGAGCCGATAAGCGTCTCTCTCTCTCTCTGCACCTGCGAAAGAAACACGAATCAGCATAGAAAATTTTCAAGGCTGTGCCTTTTTTTCGCCCTTCTTTTCTCCGTGAGGAAATAAGAACGGCGAGATCGATTAGTTGCTCTCTCACTATCCTCCCCCGCGCCTATACTTGATCTCGCGACCCGACAAGCTGCATAGGCAATGCACGTATGTGTTCGCTTTTCCCCCTTGGGTTATATATATGCGTGTATGTAGACTTTTGTGCGAGACGCTGCCGGGCTAAAGTTGCCTGTGCGAAAGAACCTGTGCTATAGCTTTCAGTTTTGCTCAAACGAGACCGAAAGCTTTTTCCGCAGCGTCGTATACTTACTCAGTGTTCCTTTTTTCATCGATCCTCGTACGTTTGCATAAATTTTTATGCTACATTATTTTTGCCTCTACCCTTTGGAGTTGATTAAAAAAAGTATTGAACGACAGATAATTATAGAGTTCTTTAAAGCTTATTTTACAAGCCCGTAAAATGCTTATTTTCGGATTGAATAACGAATTTCTTGGGAGTATAACGAGTGCCGCGACAGCTTCATTCGTATCAATCAGTCTAAAAAATTTTACAGAAAGTACGTATAACGTTTAATTTATGCAGTCTCCGCTATCAATTATAAGCCGCTCAAGATCCCCAAATGAAGGGATCAAGGCAAAAACTGCTCGCGGCAGCTCAAAGCCGAGCGTGTTACCAGGCTTTTACGAGCCCCTTAAATTTGCAAACTTTCGTCACACGCGCGTTTAGTTACTTGCACTTTTATAAGCCTTCTGTATAGCAGCGTGCAAAAACATTCCCGCGGAATTACTTTTACTCGCGCTCGGTTTAACGATTCCTGCGCGATCCTGTCGCGGTGTAGCAGCAGCAGCAGCAACTTTTTGTTTTTGAAAAAAAAGGGAAAACGAGAAGCAGGTGCAACGTCTCCCGTGGATTTTCGAGGTCTGACCTTGCCCTTGCTCGACTCTCAAGTAAGCTGCTGTTGCGCTGCTTGTTACGCAATGTTCCCCACGCGTACGCGCATATATGCACACGTCGAGTGCAACGCATGGGAATTTCCGGGTGCTGTGCGCGCTGACAAGTAAACATACGCGTCGTGCACTCATCTTTCCTTTTTTCGCCGAATTAAAGATGTTGCCTTAATGAGATAACTTGTTACAGGATGATGGAACACGTAATGGGGTAATCGCGTGGCACCCTGGTTTTCTCTTCGTATATATAAGTATTTTTTAAAGTGACTATGACATTCTTTGATGATAAATTAAACTGTCCATTTTAAACATATCACGGAAAAAAAATTTGGTCTAAAGAAAACTCCATTATTGGTTTTCTTCGATATTCAAAACTCTCGGTATATTTAGAAGTAAACATTTTAATTTGCTTAAGCTCCATTTGGTATTAAAAAGACATAGAAAATCTCGAATGTCTCTCCAAACGTATTAAGAGTAACTCTAACTTCTCTTTTAATATGTTGTATGTCCGAAAGTCTCGGTATGCTGTTGCGACTAGCTCGGTCTGTGCTGAACTCGACTTTGGAGCTGTGAGAGGTCCAACGCCGAGTTCACAGATATTCGAGATTCTCGGAAATGCGCTAATCCAAAGCTAGTACCCTGGCAATATCGCATCTGTTTTATACTTCAGTATATATAGGCTTCAATTCTACACTGAGAGAAGTTTAGTAGGAAAATTTACAAATTTCTATATGAAAAATTACAATGTTTAAAGGTAAAACAGAGACAGACTACTTTTGTAGTAATTTTTCCATCTTTATGTGGTAAACTTTATAACAACGCGTATAGAAAAAAATTTGTTGACTTAAAAACTTTAATTTTTCCTTTGTTATTGTTGTTGTTAGTGATATTTTAAATTGTTATATTTTAATTCAAGAAATATACAAGAAATAATTTAAATAAAGAATAAAGAAAATTATATATTTTTTTTCGATGGAGACATGATTCGATCCCACTACTCTTGGCACGACAGTCGGGCGCTCTAACCCTTTTACCTAAAACAACAGTTGATTATAAAATTTTGGAACTTGTACATTAGCTATCTCTCCAAATGTATGACTTGAGTTAGACGTGTTGTTGAATGACAATTAATACATAGTATTATAATAACCGGAAAAGATAATTAGCAACTGATAATTTATTTATAAAAGTAAAAATAAATAGAAATTCATTCTGT